>MU968551.1:31707818-32160720 GCA_034641835.2 Pinus albicaulis
AATACATGTCATGTGGTTTCTAGTTTAAAAGGTTCACAAAGATATTTGACAAAGGATACATATCTCAAAATATGCCTCATATAGCAGATTGTCAAATAGTAGCCAGACAAGAGCAGGGAGATAAGCCCAAATAAGTCTCTCATGTTGAAGAAATTTTCCATCAGCAGGTGGAGAGTTGCAATGAAAAGAAAGCAGGAGTACATTGTTTCAAAAGCCAAACTGATATAAGGTTGATCTGCAGTGTTTTAGTGTGTCCTTCAAAGGTAATGCTGCATAATTTTTCCCAAGGATATCATCATAGTAAATAATAAGGCAATTGCTTCTTATGTTGCCTCAAGCCTGGGATAAGAACACTAGTCAAAGAGTAAATCCAATGTACCTCTGCAAACACAGTAAAAAAAAAGGTTAGTAAATGATGACTAGCAAGCAAATAATCTACAAATACATGTCATGTGGTTTCTAGTTTAAAAGGTTCACAAAGATATTTGACAAAGGATACATATCTCAAAATATGCCTCATATAGCAGATTGTCAAATATTTCACTTTATTACCTATTCTGATATACCAAGCAGAGACATGTGTGGCAAAGAAAGATGACACAATTTAGCAAATGGATAAAATTTCATGATTGTGAAGACCTCCTTCAAAGAGCAGGTGGACGAAATGTCATAATTGTGTTAACATCCTCCAAGAAAGAGCAGATGGCTAGGAACATGATCAATAAGACCTCCTTCATTTAAAAGTAGAGGTTCAAGGTGTTTTAAGCGATTTCAGAGCTGGTGTAGGCCACCTCCTTCCAAGGGATGAAACAAAAAATGCATCAGCAGGTTTAGATTATGTTTAAGAAAGTTTTCAATTGGAAAGTCAAAGTTGAAAATCAGTGGGAACAATTGAAAGTTTATAAGCAGAACAAAATCTTGTACGGAATAAAAATGCTTTCCACAAGTAAGGAGGATGTTATGTCATTTTCAAATGGCATAAGGGACTTTTGACTTAGTTACTGATATTAGCCCATGAAATGATATACAAGATGACAAGCGGGCTACTTATACCCTGATGCATTATGATTCTGGAATTAAGATTGAATCTGGAGACATTTTGGGAGCTGAACTTAAATTTTTGGGAAGGAGTAAGAATTTGAAAATGGTTTCAAAACTGCTGGAGTGTGGTTGACCCAAAATTGGCAGATTTAAGGGTGTCAACAAACTTCTCAAGAAACTATGAATCCACAAATAGACATAAAATGAATAAAAACATGGATGACTTACCTTAAGTCTCAACCAAATTAAAAACCTCAATAATATTTGGATATTAGACTTCCATATCTTTCCAACTAGACCTCTTAGGCCAAATTCCAACAATAGGAAGGCATCCCAAAAGTAGCCTGCAAACAACACTATGTATTTCTGCACCAGCATTCACCATTTTTTACCAGTGTTGGGACAGTCAATTTATGAACAACCAAATGGACACAAAATGAAACAAATAAATCATATTTGGAAAGTATACTTCCATATCTTTCTAACGCTCCATCTTGGGCCCAATTCCAACACTGGGAAGGCATCCAAAAGTGGCCTGCAAACAGCACTATGCATTTCTGCACCACGATTCACCAGTTTTGACACGTGTTGGAAAATCAATTTTTGAACAACCAAATGGACACCAAATGAAAAAAATAAAGAATATTTGGAAATTATAGTTCCATAGTTTCCAACGAGCCATCTCGCGCTCAATTCTGACACCGGAAAGGCCTCCAAAATGGGCTGCAAAAGTGTGCAGTGCATTTGAAAAATTGCGCGGCGTGCCTGTAGGTATTAACAGTGTATTTTTCTGAAGTGCGTGGCACGCCTGGGTTTTTGCACGGTGTGCCTATGAAAAACCTAGTACACCAAAAAAACAGGTCACCAAAGTAGTTTCCAAGGGTGCCAAATCAGTTTTCACTCAAGGAAATCATCTCCAACACATCAAGAAAACTTTTCCAAAGGTTTTTCTTGTCTCCTTGCTTAGTTTTAGTTTGAGGGAGGGTTTGGTTAAAAATTTCAAGGGAAAAAACTGATTGAGGATAAGAGGACATTCATGGTTTCACTAGAAGCCTGTTTGTTTAAATATAGGCTTGTTTATCAAAAAAAAGGAGAGAAATTGTATGCTTAAAACTAATCATCATCAAAGACATTGTTTGCCAAACTCCTAAAAAACAAAACAGAGATTTAAGGAAGTCTCTTTAATATGATTACCAAGGATATAAACAGTGAAAGAGAGGTTGGTTAATGTGCCAATTTGAAATAGTTTTTGTGCTATGAGATAGCTAAGAAATACAGACAAGAAAAACAGAGTTTGTGGAGGTCTCATAATCAGCCTGAAGGAGTATGTTAAAACAATGTTTTCCAAGAACACCCCTTGTTTACTAAATCAAAGAGACAATGATAAAAGAGATAAGGACTTTGCCAGTTTAAAAGAAGGTTTTTTTTTTACTTTGAATAGTAAAGAACAGAAATAGAGAAAGAGAGGAGGATTAATGACCCAATTTGAAAGAGTTTTGTGTTGTGAATAGCTAAAATTTCACACAGTCTCTACAAAACAAAATAGAGTTTACATAAAGGGTTTTTAGTTAAGCTTAAAGAAGGTCTTTTTATGTTATGAAAATTCAAGGATTGGCACAATCTCTAGAAGGAAAAGCAGATTTTTGCAAAGGTCTCAAATCGGTTTAAAGAGGCATCTTGACAGTGGTTTCAAAGAGCACTTTGTTTGCTAAATCAAAAAGGAAACAGTGACTAGGGGATAAGGATGATTGTCAGTTGAAAAGACCCTTTTAAACGTTGGTTTCAAAGCAGTGCCATGATCATTTAAAACAAAAAGAAATAATGATTAGGAGATAGGGATTTGTCAAATTGAAAGGGGTCTTCTTACTATGATTACAAAGGATAGAAGCAGTTAAATGGAGGAGAGTTAGTGTGTTATTTTAAGAGAGTTTTCTAGGAGTATTTTACAACAGTGTTTCCAATGAGCGCCTTTTGCTTCAAATAACCACAAAAGATCACTAATTTCAAAGTAGTGTTTGCCAAGGAAGATAGTAATTTGGAGGAAGAGATTTATCAGTTTGAAAGGGGTTTTTTTCAGTCTTTTAATAATAGTGACTTCATAAAAACAGTGTTTGAGGGGAAGAGTCTTTATGCCAAAAACAAAAGGAGACTTCTCTTAAAAAAACACAAACATATCTTGTTAAAAGGCTTCTTTTCTCAAACATAGTGCTGAAGAAGTAAGTTTGCTTTCATTTATCAAAAACATGTTTGACAACTAAGGAAAAATTTAGTCTTGCAAAGAGGAAAAGGTGTTTTTTGTTGAAGATTATTTCCAGTGATCATTTGAATCAGTTTTCCTTGGTAAGAAAGTAAAGAGTATCAGAAGCCCAATGCCTCCAAGGAAAAGCAAAGTGATGGGCAGCAAGGTAGTGATGAAGAGTAACATAATGGCAGCCTACACAGCAGCAAGATCATAGTGGTAAAGAACAACACAGTAAGGCAGTGATGAAAAGGAACATCAAGGCAGCCCTCAAGAAAGCAATGATGAGGGCAAGAAAATACAAAACATGGATCATGAAGGGCACTCTCCAAAGCATGTGCTAGCTGGCTCTCCTAGGCAAGGGGCCACGATTTCTTCGCAAAAGCTAAAATACCAAACAACAAGGAAGAAAACCAAGAAAAATTCAAAATTCCCCAAAGAGGGCGCCCGATGAGAAAAAGTGGAAAAGACACATCTAGACTTGGAATTTTGGCCCGAGCTTCTAGGCATGTTTCTAAACACCCTTAAGGGGTTTTATCACCAAAATTGAGAGAATTTCGACATGATCTTGTTTTTTGTCATTTTTGGTCCTAATTGCATAAAATCATGGGCGCTGCCATTTTTGTTTGGAGCATCCTCAGCTATTGAGAGTGGCACCATTGGATGCATTAAATCTAGGAGCATCTACTCAACGATTTTCAGATCAATTGAAGATGATTTTCTCCCCCAAAATGGTGAAAAACACTCACTTTTTTCACACTCTGCCCCGTTTATTAGCAAGCTCTTTTTTTTGGGGTTTCTATACACAGGTCAGTTTTTGATGGACTTCTAGTGATCAGTTTGGAGGAAACTAGGCATTTTCAGAAGATAGACATTCAGATATTTCCAACGAGCCATCACGGGCCTCGTTTCAACATCGGGAAGGCATCCAAAAGTTGTCGGAAAATCAGAGGACTTTCAGCTGATATATTTCTTAAGTATTTTTGTAAAAAATGAACCTTTCTAAAGTGACTTTTCCTCATGTGTGTTTAGCTATTTTTGTGCATGATTAGCTATGAAAAGTCAATATATTTTCTTTTCTTAGCATTTTTGAGATATTTTATTAGATATTTTTTGCCTTGGGATTTGCAAAGCCTCAAGGACAAAATCAGATATTTTGGATCGGCCAATGAGATTGCAAGTTGAACTAGGAGGTTTTCCTCACTCTTGGCCTATATATTCCATGAGAATTAATTTTAAACAAGGCTGAACTTGATGAATAGAAGCAATATACGGTTATAAAAAATTGGAAGAAACACTTGTCTCATGCTTTTGGATAGTTTCTTGGATGTTTTTGGATGATGAAGGAGGTCTGTTGTTGGATTCCATGACTTGGTAGAATGGTATAGTGTCTCTCTCTCTGTTTTGTTTCTTAGTTTTCATTCATAATTCCATGTTCTTTCTTGCTATAAGATAGTAGAGAATAGATTTGAGACATGCCCTTGGAGGCACCTCAAATTTCCTGTTTCTTTATAGCTTCTATGTTTTCTTCCTTCTTAGTCATATCAAAGAATCCTTGATTGCTCTTTGATAACTGAAGAAATTGTTTGCTTGTTTCATTTATGGTTTTATGCATGCTAAGTATGATTCATGGTATGCCCTGCTTACTCATGGCTAGTCATAGCTCCACCTCTGAAACTTTTCTTTGATTGTTTGATTGTCATTTGTTGAACCAAGGAGGTCTTGTACTGATCTTTCCCTTTGCCTAAAACTATGCAATCTTGCTTCAAAGTGCCCAATAGCTTGAAATACTATGCTTAGGCATTCCTTCATAGTGATTTAAGTTGTTTGTTTGTCTTAAATGTATTTCCCCAAAGTATGATAGCCATTTCCTAAAGTTAGAGAGTCATATATCTCTATGCATGGCTTGAATGTTTATTAATATGCATTGATCAGTTTACAGTTACATTTCTCATGATTAATGGTTTTCCCTACCATGTTTATGTCAGATATTAAACTATTTATGTTTGAAATCCTTTGTTCTTCACAATTTTAATGTCCATCTCACTCCATTTTACCCAAAGATCCATTTTACCTCGCTCAAATCAGCCCTTCAACAACCTTGTATCACCATCTGACAACTTTCTTAACCTTTTCGACCCCATAGGCCAGTTGATCTGACATCTTTTTACCTATCTTAGTCTTTGATCAGTTCATCCCTCACAACCTAAAAACCAAAACCAAAGACCTATTTCATAACTAGCCTAAAATCAGGAACACAATAAGCAAACACACATATATCCCTTACACAAATAGAGAGAGCCCTCTCTGGGTCCAGGACGGCTAGGTCCTTGGGCTCTAAATACTGGTTTGATGTTACACTGTCATTTGGCTTGCCAATCAGCCAAATCACGGGACACTAACATAATGACGATCACGGTGGCACTAACTGAGTACATAACAGTCTAGCAAACTGTTGTAGATTCTTTAGTCTTTAAAAATTTAAACAGGCAAGCAGTCCATACAATCATTTAGAGTAATTTTTTTTTTCACCACCTTAGAAAAGTGATGAATCAGGTCTAGAACACTGTTATAAACCATAGGCTACACATAAAAACTCAAAAAACCCCAAAACATTCCCAGATTGGCTTTTCCCTAGTTATTGGTGGTGGACCATAGCTACATCTTTAAAAAAAACAACCAAGTTCCACTTGGCGACTCCACTAGCCTCTAGTAGGCCTAAAAACTCCATAAAAAAACCAAAAAATTCATAAACCATACCTTTCTATTGACTCATCCTTTCCAAAACTTAAAAATTATGGTGCAAACCCCATAATCAGTGACAAACTAAGTATAACTTAGCGATTCAGAAGACTTCACCTAAACATAGGAGATAAACAGAAATAATCTTGCAAATAGAACCATTAGCTTGTCCAAACAACCTAGCAAACTATTGAAACCAAGTGAATCACTCTTCCTTGCAAGTCTTCATCTCAAAGTTGGCTAGAATTTTTTTTCCCGAAAGCATCTTTGATAGTGTTGGTGGTGGACCATAGATCTCAAAGAAATCCACCTGGTGACTCCACAACTTTCAATAGACCTAAAGACTCCACTGGAGGAAGAACCTAAAACATGACCAGTCATCCTAGAAAGAAAAAGCACTTAGGCCTTAGTTGGATTCAAGAAATTATTGTCTTTATCTATAACTATGTTCTATCCTACTTTGAGCCTGATCAAGAATACACTGATGAGATCTACATTGATCATTGGAAAGATCTCAAACCTTGAAAAGCTAAGCCTCAAATTTCAGACCATGAGCAGGCTTATACACCTATGCTTAACCCAGATTTACCTATGGAAAACCTAGCAAAACATGAGCCTCATGCTACCTTTCCCACTATGGTTGAAACCTCAAATAGTCATAAATCTCTTTTTACACTACCTATATCCACAAAGGTCCCATAAAGATACAAGCCTCTGGTTTTACCTCCCATCTTCCGAGCCCTCCCTGCAAATCTTCAAAATAAATTACCCAGATTTGATGGAGAAAGCTCCAAAGTCACCGCTGAAGAGCACGTCCAAAATCTTGAGAATTTACTTGACCTTTATGAAATATAAGAAGACGATGTGCATATTATTACGTTTGCCTTATCATTACAAGGAAAAATTAAGAGTTGGTTTAAAGACCTTCCAACTGCAAGCATTACCAATTTTAATTCGTTCACTCAAATATTCCTAGATAGGTTGGTGGTCATGGGTAATAAATTTCTCATCATAAAGGAATACAATCAGTTAAAAATACAACCAGGGGATACAATACAAAACTTTTCAGCCAGGTTCAATAAAGTATACCATGCAATGCCTGCTAACATAAAGCCACCCCTCAGATGTGCTCTCTTGCACTACCCAGATTCTTTTGACCCAGAGATGGTTTTCCAGATAAGAGATAAAGATCCTTTGACCCTAGAAGAAATGCAAAGGATAGCATTTGATGTAGAATTCAACATACTAAATAGGGAGGCACAACTAAGAATAATAGAGAAAGACAAAGCAAATCAAGAGAGACTAATATATTCAAAGGACAAGTTGGAAAAATTGATATATGATTTCAGCAAACTAGATCATCTACTTGACAAGAAAAGAGAAAAACACAAAGTTAAGGTTAACACTGCTTATTCAAACCAACCTACACTTCTTCATCAAGATGAACACAGTCAACTATTACAAGACAAGAGTTATAAACAAAATGTGCCTAATGAGAAAGTTGCAAATAAAAACATAGAGGAATTCTCTAGAGAAACTATCAGCCATGTTGAAATCACAAATTCTGAAATGGAAGAGGAATCAAAACCTTTAGGTTCTCTACCCTTATGCTTTAAATAATTCCATACTTTAAAAGAAAATTTTCATCCTAAAGATCTCTTAGTAGTTATTCAGGAAACCCCTACTCAAGTTAACTCTCACCTAAATCAAGGAAAGTTGATTGAAGAGGAATTCAAATCTGAGACAGAAGATAAATAAAAACTTGTAGGATCTTTACCTTTATGTTGGGAGTCATTTGAGTTCATAAAATAAAATTGGCCTCCTAAGAATCCATCAGAGGAAACTCATGAATCCCATGTTTATTATCCCAAACATCAAGAAGAGTTGAGCGAGGATGAATTTAGATCCAAAATAGAAGATAAATCAAAACATGTAGGATCTCTACCTTTATGATGGGAGTCATTTGAGTTCATAAAAGAAAATTTGCCTCCTAATAATCTATCAAAAAAAACTCATGAATTACACACTAACTATCCTCAATATCATAAAGAATTGGTTGAAGATAAAAACAAGCAAGAAATGAAAGAGAACCCACAGGATCTCTCTAAAAGCATAAGTAATGATTCATCATCTCTCATAGGTGAAGCCCAAAAATACATTCATCCTCCAAATTAGATTTCCCAAGAGAAAGAGGAATATTGTAGTTATATCCGAAGAGAAAGGAAAATGTCTCCTCTTTTAACTGAAGAGGAAATAGATCAACTTATAGACATGCAGACAACCTCTGAAACTTCATATAACGAAAAATTTTCTAATCTTTATCCCGTTAATCTTGCATACCATGAGTCAAAAAATAGATTTGTAAATCAATTTGAAGAAAAGCAATCTGATAGTCCAATGTGCATGGTTGGTGACATTACTTATATTAATGATTCTCCAAGGTTTGATCAATATGTTGTTGATTATGATATCCAAACAGAAAATAACCTTGCAGAGCTATCAACAATTGATTTGTGGGACGAAGTTCAGTATCATCAGGTTGAAAAAATTAAGTAGCCAACATAGGTCACCTATGACACTGATGAGGAGAGCCTTGAGAGTTTATAAGTAAGTGAAGAGTCTATGACTCTTTGCTCTACTTCACTTCAGTCCATCAGAAATAACATTCACATAATTGGAAATTAGCAATATTTCAGCTTTGATGATGAGGTTGAAGAGGATGATGAAATTCTCGAGCATGTTGTAAATGAGAAGCATTTTCCTGAAATGGTTGAGGAAATAATTTTGGACATGGAATCTTCCTTAACTCCAAATTTGCAGCCACCAAGTTCCATTGAGTTACAAATTGCAGATGAAGAAATAGAGGTTGATAAACACATGAGAGATGTCACACTATCCTTTCAAGATGATTTACTGTCAAAGTGTATCCCTGCTCATCAACATGATGACCTCCACACAGTTTTCAGTCCACTTAATCAGAACACATCAGCTTGGAAAGAAAACTACACTGCAATATATGATGAGTATGACAGTTCAAGTGATCATGAGCAAGGGGAAGAGTTGCTTTACCAGGAGAGTCCCAAATATATCCAAGTGGAAGAAAGAATAGTCCTAAATGAAGCCTATATATCAAATCCTCTAGATCAGGTATTATTCCAAGATCCATTTGTTGTTTTCCTTCAGAAATCTGAAGGAGTAGTGGGTTCTATCATGAACAGTTTGCTACAAAGTATGAGAAAAAACTTAAGTACTATTGTTTGAAAACAAGCCAACTGGAAGCGGCCTTTTCATTACTTCAGCATCATGAAAGAACTAAACCAGAGTCACCCATGAAATCATCTACTTAACTGGTTACATTGGAAAATAAATTTCACCAAATAAATGTATATCATGTATAGATTATATTAGGATAGATAGAGAGCTGTGAAAAATAAGCTCAGCCTTGTGAGCATCTTTTCAGTTCTAGATTGTTTCAAGAAAAAGTGAAAAAGTAGAAAATACAAAAACAGTAAAAAGTAGTAAAAGAGGGCAGTTTCTAAAGCAATGGTACAACCCCATACCCAAAAATAGTCATGCTGAAAGCGAGCAAGTCTAAATGCCACTACTAATGCTCAAAAGATGTCTTGTTCAATTATCTAGCCTAATCATAACTGAACATGTTTTAAATTGATTGCCAATAAGTTAGTGAGACGAAAAGATAGTCAACATTGTGTAAGATTGACTTATCAAAGAGAGTAGAATAGGAAAAGATACTCGTTCCACATGCTCAAAATAGAACCAAAGAGGAAAACAGGAATGAAAAACAAACTATGTATCCTAGCCCTGATTTTTCTAAATCTCATTTCATGAAAAATAATATTTTTGTGTACCTTGTCTTTTATGCCACAAATACATGATGAATCAGACTGTCTAATTCCGATTTTCTCATTTTTCAATTTCATGTTCTAGTATAGTGAATAAAATCCTGTCAAACAGCTTAATCTTGACAATCGATCTAGCATAGATAGAGAATCAAAGGAGTTAATCAGTTTAATCTGAACTCCCAGAAGATATAAGTGTAGCATTAGATAGTTTCTATTCTAAAAAATATCATGTCAGAATGTTTCTAGTCAAAATGCACCTAAAGAAGAAAAATGTTAGGAAATATAGCTGGGTAGGTAGAGATGTTTTTGAGTCTAATCATGCTGTCAATTTTCAGAAATGGCATCAAGAAAGAATGAAATTTGCGCCAATGGATAAGGCACTGATCTTCATAAGTCAAAGATTTGCAATTCTGGACACCTCCTAAAAAGGAGCTGCCCTCCCTAAATGGAGCCACTGTTAGTCATCAGTATTTTTCACCTGTTGTTGATGACTAGATTCCTAGCTGAGTTTTCTAGAAGTGGATCTCCATATGTCAATTTTTCATCTAGAAAACCCCCAAACAAATTTTTGCTTTCCTAGCCCTTCCTGTGAGCCTATGATTAGAGAAATCTTCAATTTTAAAATTCATGTCTTGTTTCAGCAAAATATCCCTGTTTATAGTTGTCTTGGTCTTGCTTGTCTACTATCATTTTCCCCTTGGTTCTCATGAAACTCACTGTGTAATATTTGACAAAGTTTCTCCCTTCCTATCCTTGATCTTCTTGTAAAACACAATCAGAGTCAATGAAAGTTGCCCCTAAGATAGGTAGTGGCGCTTTAGAGAATCCCTTCCTCGAAAAAAATAGCCTGAGCCAAAATTCTTTGTTCAATACCAACCAGCCTGAATTAGCACTGAATATACAAAAAAAAACCTTGATATACCCCTAGGTCACACCAATAAGAGGTCTTGTTGTCTCAGTGCGGAAGAAATTCTACAAATATCTAATACATAAAGAGATGAGCATGTGCACAGTGTAAAAGAATATGCTTAAGATTGGGCAAAATCTCTATAAGACACTAAAGGAGCTTTCAAAATTTCAAAGTCATATTTTTTTCATCTCTGCAGGATGTGAATTGGATGAAAAATAGTAGCCAGACAAGAGTAGGGAGACAAGTCCAAATAAGTCTCTCATGTTGAAGAAATTTTCCATCAGCAGGTGGAGAGCTGCAATGAAAAGAAAGTAGGAGTACATTATTTCAAAATCCAAACTGATATAAGGTTGATCTGCAGTGTTTTAGTGTGTCCTTCAGAGGTAATGCTGCATAATTTTTCCCAAGGATATCATCATATTACATAAGAAGACAGTTGCTTCTTATGCTGCCTCAAGCCTGGGATAAGAACACTAGTCAAAGAGCAAATCCAATGTACCTCTGCAAACACAGTTAAAAAAAAAGGTTAGTAAATGATGACTAGCAAGAAAATAATCTACAAATACATGTCATGTGGTTTCTGGTTTAAAAGGTTCACAAATATATTTGACAAAGGATACATATCTGAAAATATGCCTCATATAGTAGATTGTCAAAGATTTCACTTTATTACCTATTCTGATATACCAAGCAGAGACATGTGTGGCAAAGAAAGATGACATAGTTTAGAAAATGGATAAAATGTCATGACTGTGAAGACCTCCTTCAGAGAGCATGTGGATGAAATTTCATAATTGTGTTAACCTCCTCCAAGCAAGAGCAGATGGCTAGGAACAGGATCAATAAGACCTCCTTCATTTAAAAAAAGAGGGTCAAGGTGTTTTATGTGATTTCAGAGCTGGTGTAGGCTACCTCCTTCCAATGGATGAAACAAAAAATGCATCAGCAGGTTTAGATTATGTTTAAGAATTTTTTCAATTGGAAATTCAAAGGTGAAAATCAGTGGGAACAATTGAAAGTTTATAAACAGAACAAAATCTTGTAGGGAATAAAAATGCTTTCCACAAGTAAGGAGGATGTTATGGCATTTTCAAATTGCATAAGGTAATTTTGACTCAGTTACTGATATGAGCCCATGATATGATATACAATATGACAAGCGGGCTACTTATACCCTAATGCATTATGATTCTAGAATTAAGATTGAATTCGGAGACAGTTTGGAAGCTGAACTTAAATTTTTGGGAAGGAGTAAGAAGACGAAAATGGATGCAAAACTGCTGTAGTGTGGTTGACCCAACATTGGAATATTTAAGGGTGTCAACAGACTTCTCAAGAAACTGTGAATCCACAAATAGACATAAAATGAATAACAACATGGATGACTTACTTTAAGTCTCATCTTCCTCTGCTTGTGTTGATATTAGCCCTCAAGGGACTGTTTTGAAGAGAGATAATTCAACAAGACAATTGGAAAAAGAACAGTCATCACTTAAAATGATCTATTCAAAGACAATAAACTCACTCCAAGTTATGAAGGAAAGGAAAACATCAAGGGTTACTCTTTCAGCTAACTCAAAGGTTGCATAAGGCAGAGGTTAAGGAGTGCCCAAGCAGTTTTTTTTCAAAGTTTTTTTCTGACAATAAAGATATGAAATTGAAAAAATTGAGAGATTTTTGTGTCCCTCATAGGTTCAATAAGAAAAACCTCCTTCTGTTTCTACATAGGTATCATGGTTTGGGAGAAATGTAAGAAATACAGATGTCATGGGAGAATTTCTGCACTAGGATTCACCATTTTGACCAGTGTTGGGACTGTAAAATTTTGAACAAAAAAATGGATACAAAATGAAAAACTCAAGCATATTTAGAAATTATACTTCCATAGCTTTCCAACGAGCCATCTCAGGCCAAATTCCGACAACAGGAATGCATCCAAAAGTAGCCTGCAAACAACACTATGTATTTTTGCACCAGCATTCACCATTTTTTACCAGTGTTGGGACAGTCAATTTTTGAACAACCAAATGGACACTGAATGAAACAAATCAAGCACATTTGGAAATTATACTTCCATAGCTTTCCAACTATCCATCTTGGGCCCAATTCCGACATCGGGAAGGCATCCAAAAGTGGCCTGCAAACAACACTATGAATTTCTGCACTAGGATTCACTAGTTTTGACCCGTGTTGGGAAAATCAATTTTTGAACAACCAAATGGACACAAAATGAAAACAATGAAGCATATTTGGAAAGTAGACTTCCATAGATTTCCAATGAGCCATCTTGCACCCAATTCCGACACAAGAAAGGCCTCCAAAATGGGCTGCGAAAGTGTGCGGCGCGTTTGAAAAATTGCGCGGCGTGCCTGTAGGTATTAACAGTGTATTTTTCTGAAGTGCGCGGCATGCCTGGGTTTTTGCACGGTGCGCCTATGCAACACCCAGGACACCAGAAAAAAAGGTCAGCAAAGTAGTTTCCAAGGGTGCCAAATTAGTTTTCACTCAAGGAAATCATCTCCAACACATCAAGAAAATGTTTCCGAAGGTTTTTCTTGTCTCCTTGCTTAGTTTTAGTTTGAGGGAGGGTTTGGTTACAAATTTCAAGGGAAAACATTGATTGAGGATAAGAGGACATTCCTGGTTTCACTAGAAGCGTTCTTGTTTAAATAGAGGCTTGTTTATCAAAAAAAAGGAGAGAAATTGTATGCTAAAAACTAATCATCATCAAAGACATTATTTTCCAAACTCCTAAAAAACAAAACAGAGATTGAAGGAAGTCTCTTTACGATGATTACAAAGGATATAAATAGTGAAAGAGAGGTCGATTAATGTGCCAATTTAAAATATTTTTTGTGTTATGAGATAGCTAAGAAATACAGACAAGAAAAACAGAGTTTGTGGAGGTCTCATAATCAGCCTGAAGGAGTATGTTAAAATAGTGTTTTCCAAGAACACCCCTTGTTTACTAAATCAAAGAGACAATTATAAAAGAGATAAGGACTTTTCCAGTTTAAAAGAAGGATTTTTTTTTTACTTTGAATAGTAAAGAACAGAAACAGAGAAAGAGAGGAGGATTAATGACCCAATTTGAAAGAGTTTTGTGCTGTGAATAGCTAAAATTTCACACAGTCTCTACAAGACAATACATAGTTTACATAAAGGGTTTTTAGTTAAGCTTAAAGAAGGTATTTTTTTGTTATGAAAATTCAAGGATTAGAACAATCTCTAGAAGGAAAAGAAGATTTTTGCAAAGGTCTAAAATCGGTTTAAAGAGGCATCTTGACAATGGCTTCAAAGAGCACTTTGTTTGCTAAATCAAAGAGGAAACAATGACTAGGGGATAAGGATGATTGTCCGTTGAAAAGATTCTTTTAAACGTTGGTTTCAAAGCAGCGCCATGATCATTTAAAACAAAAAGAAACAGTGATTAGGAGATAGGGATTTGTCAAATTGAAAGAGGTCTTATTACTATGATTATAAAGGATTGAAGCAATTAAATGGAGGAGAGTTAGTGTATTATTTTAAGAGAGTTTTCTAGGAGTATTTTAAAACAGTGTTTCCAATTAACACCTTCTACTTCAAATAACCATAGAAGATCACAAATTTCAAAGTAGTGTTTGCCAAGGAAGATAGTAATTTGGAGGAAGAGAGTTATCAGTTTGAAAGGGGTTTTGTTCAGTCTTTTAATAACAGTGACTTCATAAAAACAGAGTTTGAGGGGAAGAGTCTTAATGCCAAAAACAAAACGATACTTCTCTTAAAAAACCACAAACATATATTGTTAAAAGGCTTCTTTTCTCAAACATAGTGCTGAAGAAGTAAGTTTTCTTTCATTTATCAAAAACATGTTTGAAAACTAAGGACAAACTTAGTCTTGCAAAGAGGAAAAGGTGTTTTTTGTTGAAGATTATTTCCAGTGATCATTTGAATCAGTTTTCCTTGGTAAGCAAGTAAAGAGTATCGGAAGCACAATGCCTCCAAGGAAAAGAAAAGTGATGGGCAGCAAGGTAGTGATGAAGAGGAACATAATGGCAGCCTACACAGTAGCAAGATCATAGTGATAAAGAACAACACAGTAAGGCAGTGATGAAAAGGAACATCAAGGCAACCCTCAAGCAAGCAATGATGAGGGCAAGAAAATACAAAACATGGATCATGAAGGGAACTCTCCAAAGCATGTGCTGGCTTCCTCTCCTAGGCAAGGGGCCATGATTTCTTCGCCAAAGCTAAAATGCCAAACAACAAGGAAGAAAACCAAGAAAATTTCAAAATTGCCCAAAGAGGGCGCCCAGTAAGAAAAAGTGGAAAAGACACATCTAGACTTAGAATTTTAGCCCAATCTTCTAGGCATGTATCTAAACACCCTTAAGGGATTTTCTCACCAAAATTGAGCGAATTTCGACATGATCTTGTTTTTTTGTCATTTTTGGGCCTAATTGCATAAAATCATGGGCATCACCATTTTTGTTTGGAGCATCCTTAGCTATTGAGAGTGGTACCATTGGATGCATTAAATTCATGGGAATCTACTTGGTTATTTTCAGATCAATTGAAGATGATTTTATCCCCCAAAATGGTGAAATACACTCACTTTTTTCACACTCTGCCCCGTTTATCGCAAGGTCTATTTTTTGGGTTTTTACACACAGGTCAGTTTTTTATGGACTTATAGTGATCAGTTTGGAGGAAACTAAGAATTTTCAGAAATTATACATTCATATATTTCCAACGGGCCATCATGGGCCTCGTTTCAACATCGATAAGGCATCCAAATGTTGCCTGCAAGTCAGAGGACTTTCTGCTGATATATTTCTTAAGTATTTTTGTAAAAAATGAACCTTTCTAAAGTGACTTTTCCTCATGTGCGTTTAGCTATTTTTGTGCATGATTAGCTATGAAAAGTCATTATATTTTCCCTTTTTAGCATTTTTGAGATATTTTATTAGATATTTTTTGCCTTGGGCTTTGCAAAGCCTCAAGGACAAAATCAGATATTTTGGATAGGCCAATGAGATTGCAAGTTAAACTAGGAGGTTTTCCTCACTCTTGGCCTATATATTCCATGAGAATTCATTGTAAACAAGGCTAAACTTGATTAATATAAGCAATATATGGTTATACAAGCTTGGAAGAAACACTTGTATCATGCATTTGGATAGTTTCTTCGATGTTTTTGGATGATGAAGGAGGTCTGTTGTTGGATTCCATGACTCGGTAAAATGGTATAGTGTCCCTCTCTGTTTTTCTTCTTAGTTTTCATTCATATTTCCATGTTCTTGCTTGCTATAAGACAGTAGAGAATAGATTTGAGACATGCCCTTGGAGGCACCTCAAATTTCCTGTTTCTTCATAGCTTCTATGTTTTCTTCCTTCTTATTCATATCAAAGAATTCTTGATTGCTCTTTGATAAATGAAGAATATTGTTTTCTTGTTTCATTTATGGTTTTATGCATGCTAATTATGATTCATGGTATGCCCTACTGACTCATGGGTATTCATAGCTCCACCTCTGAAACCTTTCTTTGATTGATTAGATTGTCATTTGTTGAACCAAGGAGGTCTTGTACTGATCTTGCCCTTTTCCTAAAACTATGCAATCTTGCTTAAAAGTGCCCAATAGCTTGAAATACTATGCTTAGGTATTTCCTCATAGTGATTTGAGTTGTTTGTTTGTCTTGAATTTATTTCCCCAAATTCTGATAGCCATTTCCTAAAGTTAGAGAGTCATATATCTCTATGCATGGCTTGAATGTTTATTTCTATGCACTGATTAGTTTATAGTTACATTTCTCATGATTAATTGTTATCCCTACCATGTTTATGTCAGCTGTTAAACTATTTATGTTTGAAATCCTTTGTTCTTCACAAATTTAATGTTCATCTCACTCCATTTTACCCAAAGATCCATTTTACCTCGAATCAAATCGGTCCTTCAACAACCTTGTATCACCATCTGAAAGCTTTCTTGACCTTTTCGACCCCATAGCCCAGTTTATCTAACATATTCTTACCTATATTAGTCTTTGATCAGTTCATCTCTCACAAACCTAAAAACCAAAACCAAACACCTACTTCATAACTAGCCTAAAATCAAGAACACAATAAGCAAACACACATATATCCCTTACAAAAATAGAGAGAGCCCTCTCTGTGTCCAGGAAGGCTAGGTCCTTGGGCTCCAAAGACTGGTTTGATGTTACACTATCATTTTACTTGCCAATCAGGCAAATCACGGGACACTAACACCCTTAACCTACAAGCAAGAAACAAAATATCAGTAAGCAAGGCCATAGAAGGATAACCTGAATTCAAACAAGTGGAAAGGGAAACCTTGAAGACATCCTTCAAGCTATATATATTGAGGAAACTCCAATAGTCAGAGCTAAGGATATTGAAGGTGATAAGAAGAAAAATAAAGGTAAGGCTGCTAAAAAGCTCGATTTTGTAGGAGAAGATGCAGGTTTCATCTTTCACCCAAGGAAACCAATCACTAGGATACAACTTGCAAAGGGTGCCATGGAAAATAAGAAGACATGAAATTATGAAAAATGCAAGCAACGTATCACAGAAGATATTATTTATTTTTCTTCAACAGGAGAGGAGGTCTTTGTGCAAAGGAAAGGTAAAGAGAAGATGGTGGAAAAAAATGAAGTGCATGTACTAAAAGAGAAGTTAAGGGAGGCCAGACAAGAGGTCGTTGAGATCAAATTAGAGTTATAGGAAGCCAAGGTACACAAAAAGATAATGGAATATTTCAAAGAAGAATTAAATGACCAACTAAACCAATATGATGAATCCTTAACCAATCCCAAGAAGGAGTTGAAAATGACACTTAATTTGAGAAAGGTAATGAACCACACCATAAACAGAAACTTATGGTTACAATATGAAAGGAAGCTCAAAATCTAGGTAAAATATTTAGAGGATCAAATGGAGATGATACACTCAAAAATGAAGAAAAGAGGACTTAAAATTACTGTGATAAATGAACTTGAAGAGATTCAACCTCCTACTTCTAAAGATGAAGTTCCCAAGGCCTAAGGAATAGAATTAATACCTTTTTGATATTTTTCTAGCTCTCAGAAATCAGCATTTCTAGTTTTAAAAGTAAAAATTTTGAAGAAAAGGGAAAATTTTGAGTTTTCTACCAATTAGGCAATTTCATATCGAATCCCAAGTTTGAAGCCCAGATTTCGCTATGAAATCCCTGTAGGTGACCTTTTGCTGAAAATCATAGTTTCGGTTGAAATAAAAAAGGGAGAAAGTTTGTGTTTGTCCTATTTTGTCCAACAAACATCTCCAAATCAAAAAATAAGGCTAAAAATTGGCATAAATAGGTGAGGTGTATTTGCTACAAAATCACGCTACGAAATTGCCTTGTTTTTCCTAGTTTCTGCAACGACCAACATTTGGTAGAAATTTTGTGTTTTGAAGGTTCATTGGAGGAAAACCAACCACGTGGACAGTTTAAAATGTACTAGTGGAACATTCCAACATAGGTTTGGTCTTCGAAAAAGTTTTCTTTTTCAACATCTCAACATAAAGACAGTCAACAAATATCATGACACCACTTTCCTTAAAAATATGATGACTCTTTTCCTAGTTTAGTGGAAGCAGTGAGGTCTTAATCATGGTTAGTTCCACTTAAGCACATAACCATCCTCGATGTAAATAGCTAGTATTTCCAATTAATAGATGTAATAAATGAGATGAAGAGTCATAATAGGTCTCTAAGTGATAAAGTCATTAGGTGTCTTTTTCATTTCCTAGTATCTAGTTGCTTGTTAAGATAGGTGTTAACACAAGTAGTTCGATGATATAGCCATGTGGGTAGATCCAATGTAAGGTGACTAAAGCCTACTAATAGGAATAAATTTGAATAATACAAGGTTGGAGGATGTTATTATACACTAATGCTATTGTAAAATTTCTTATGATCAATAATATACAGTGATTGTGTCTTTCTTCTTCACCTGAGATTCATTTTTTGTTTCATGAGAATTTAGACTATGGATCTTATTATTTTTATTTTAGTATCTTGATGTTTAATTACTTAGAATTCATGTCATAATGCTTTGAATTCCTTTGAACGTTAAACTATTGTATATCTATGTGTGTTTTCCTCTCATTGAAACATCTACATGCCTCAGCTTCCACAAGGAAAACTATGTCACTCAACTTCCTAATACTAACTCCATAAGCTTAATGATAGTAAAGCCTATACATTTTTCACCTGCATGCAAACATATTCAAGACACTCTTACAAAGTGAGACATTTGTTTGAATCACAATTGAACAAATCATAGTTACTTTTTGAAGGATCCTTCTAAGGCTGAAAAGGATAATTTTCAGTCAGAAGCTGGTTTGAAAGAGTTACTCTAGGTTTTCTGGTGGAGTAGCCCATCTGTACCAAATTAGTCATAACACTTCAACACATCACAACATGTAGGCCACTTTTCATCAAATTTTGAGACTGAACCAACTTACATCATTTAAGCACTATACCATAAATGAAAAATAAAAAATTTCATTGTACAAATTCATTCAGCCAGTCAGTGAATCGTTGAATCAAACACCGACTGAAAGAATCAATCACTGAACTGGACAACCACTCAACCAATCACCAACTCAAATCAACCTCAAATAGTGATATCACTGTAACCAGAATATTATAACGGTACCGAAAACACTGCATCAACATACTAAATAAACTGCAACCCTGATCAATCATATGACATAATATATACATGAATTTTATTAAACATACCTGCGTATATACGTTCTTTTCATGCATGAAACCTGCATACATATCTCAACATAGTATATTTTGAACTACTATGAATTTGAACCAAACAATGACTTGCACAAAGGCATACTAAAACATTCTATGAGATGATAGATCTCATAACCTCAAATAGTTAGTTGCATTATGAACATTATTCAACAAATCAATACTGAATGAATTCAACTTCATACATCACTATTAAGCACAAATCAAATGAAGACTTCATCAACATACAATATAAATACATAAATATTGTATAGATAGATCAGATATATTCTTCAGCATAAACCCTGGCTTTCATACATGCTTTCTATAAAGAATTTCCGCGTGTATACGCACTTATCAAGACTAAAACCCACATACATCAACTTATGCATAAAATATAAGGTACAACTCAAAAGATATCCTGCATATGTACGCACTTTATTGATGTCAAACCCACATACAGATCTGTAATTTGAAACTCATAAATGTGCAGCTCGTCAAAAAATTAAGACATACCATATCATGACATACACAATAATAAACACACGTCAAGACTCAGATCTAATTAACCCATGAGTAGATCACACAATCCACAGTCATATCATGTCTAATGATCTTGATCCATTATTGTATTACTGGGTGCATAGATATTTCATATTAACCACTCATTAATATCCCATACCATGCAATAAAACTTTAGATCAAAGTAATCATCAATCACTCTGACATATGCACACCTTAACAATTTTATATTCACCTCCTTATACAACTTTGAGCCTTAGCCAATACCACAGGCCAAAGCCACACTTGTGCAAGTAGTAATATTTTACGATATCAAATAGTCATTACTCTTATAAATATTTTTGTCCAATAACATGTTAAAGACCCTTGGTATTTGTAGAATCATATTTTGCCAAATGTACGTGCCTTTTATTCTTCAAATCTGTGTGTGTATGCGACTTTTCTTCATAAAACCTGTGTATATTTATTCAAATGTTCACCTTTATAATTATTTTGTCTCTGACTTGTATACCTTTGTCCAATCATTTAGCCACTCTGTTACATCACTTTATCACCTCTGAACTAACCTGTGAACTCATCTGATTACCATATACTTATCTTGTTACATGTGGGTTGCCATCAAGGACAAGACATACATAATTATGCCAATGCATGGTATATAAAGTGAGTTTTTTTTTTAAATTTGATATAATAATTATGAATATGGTATGTGGTATTCATTTTTTTTTAATAAGCCATATATTATATTGTAATTAAATTTCATGGAGTTTGAAGGAATATTAATTGTTTACACTCTTAATTAAATATTTTTTTTGGGGAAATAACCGATCAATTTACAAATGCATCAATATGTTTTGCAATTATCTCGAGCCCAATTCATATTTTAAGATATATTCACTCATCTCCATCATGGGAATATTTCTCACTAGCAAAGAGAAATATCATGAGTGATCTAGGAAGATAAAACACACCCTCATTTTCAATGAGCTTTGGAGAGAAATTTGTGAAGGAGAAGGAGACAATGCACCTGAAAATCCTAGTTTAGATAAGGAGATTGCAAGCTAGGGAAAAAATAAGAGCAAGGCCTATGCCTTGATTGTAGCATCAGTAAATGAAGTTGTGAGCCATCATATTTTTCCCTTTTCAAATGATTTTGGAGCCTTAAAGAAGTTGAAGTAATTGTCTTACTCACACTCTGAACTAGAAGTTGTTCAATTGATGATTAACTTATCCAACGTTGAGTTGAAAAACGATGATCCTCTTGCCTTAGAATAAAAAATAAGATCCATTATACATGACATAAAATCCACTGGTATTGAACTAGATATCCCTCTCATAGCTTATTTCAAGGAACTATTCCCAGAAAGTGGAAACCTTAAGGAGATTACTTTTGACTCCCTTGAAAAGAATTTTGTTGAAAGAGAGAAGGATTTTCAGAAGAAAAAAACTCCTCAGTATTCTAAAGAAGCTATGTTCCTTTGAAAAAAAGAGAATAATCATGCACAAGATTCTTCTAGAGTAAGAGGTGGCCGAGGCGGAATAGGAAGGAATAATTTTATATGCAGAGGGGAAGAAATTTCTAAGGAGAAAGGTCTGATATTCCTTAAATACGATGCAATAGAAATGGACTTGATGCTTCCACATGTAAGATTACTTGGAAAAAAATTGAGCAGAAAATAAATGAAGGAAAAGGTAAAACACCTGAAAAATGGAAGGTAAATCACCCAAGTCCGCTCATTATGTTGTGGCACATTGAAACATTATAGTAGCTGAGGAATTATTCAATGATTCACTTACTTCATCGAAAGATGCTTGGTTTCTTGATATAAGAGAAACTTTCCACATGTCTTTTAGTAGATATTTCTTTGAATAATTGACTGACAATGTTGTGGAGAAATATACTTTGCATACAAGTCAAAACTCAAGCCATGAGGGCTTGGAACCATCATGATCAAACTACCTGGTCTTCCACAGTTTCTTCTACATGATATTCTATACCTCCCAGAGTTGTGGAGAAACTTGTTGTCTTAGGATCACATCTGACATCAGGGACATTCAATTCAGATATTTGATGGCAAGGATTAGGTTATAAAAGCATCATATCACTCACTTGCCATGACTGGGACAAAGTAAGAAAGACTTATGAATTTGGAAATAACCTATGCTCGTGCATATAACACTTCATACAATTCTCACTAGGATGAAAGTACATTTCCATCAAGTATTTTATGGCATGCTATACTTGGACACTCGAACTATGAAAAACTTAGTTTTTTGAAGAGAAATGGTGTTAATGATTTTCCTACAATTCCTAGGAAACTTAATCAATGTGATGCATGTATCTTAGAAAAGCACATCAAACAATATTTTCATGATTCTCATTCAAGAGTAAAAAGAAAACTTGAGCCCATTCATTCTGATTTATATGGACCAATTCATGTTCCTTCTGCAAATGGTAATAAATATATGATGACTACACTAGAATGTGTTGGGTTTACTTATTGAAGAATAAATATGAAGCTTTTAAAACACTTAAGAATTTTCATGCATGGATTGAAAATGATGTACACTCTCATATTGGATCTCTTTGTACTGATAATGGAAAAGAATATAAATCAAATGAATTTGAAAACTATCTTTGCTAACATGGGATCAAACATGAAACGATCATGCCTTATAATCCCCTATAGAACGAAGTATTTGAAATAATGAAAACAAAAATCTTAAATATGATACGTTCGATGATGTTTTTCATAAACTTTAAACTGATGTTTTGGGCAGATGCATTCTATGTGTCTTGTATATCAAGAATAGGTGTCCATATAATACTATAAAAAGCAACACACACTATGAAATGTTGAATGGCCACATTCCTTCAATGAGGCAACTCGTGGTTTTTTGTTCAACCTGCTATGCCTTCATACCTAAGGAAAATAGAAAGAAACTTAGTGCAAGGAGTTGCAAATGTATCTTCTTGGGGTACTCAAATACCTCTAAAGCATACCGTATCTATGATGAATTGAATACGAATTTTATAATATCTAGAGATGTGATGTTTATTGAATTTTCCAAGACTAACATTGTTTTTGAGCAGAAAACTGATCTCTTGGATAGATTTAGAGATGAAAAGTATTTTCAAGAGTTTGATAACAAGATTCAACATATTGAAGGGGGGATTCCTATAATAGATCAATATGTGAAATATTTGTCTGAAGCACTCTCTCCCCTGCACGAAGCTCCAACCACTGATAACACTTTGAGTGATGTGGTTGATAGAATTGGGAGACTAAATCCTGATTTATCCCCAACTCAGTAAATTGAGTACCTTGGGCCATGTCAGAAAGGTCCTCCAAAATGGCTGACAAAGACACTCGAATGTGGTCATCCTGGTGAGGTTGGAAATAGAAGAAGAAGAAGAAGCTAAAATAGGTAGAGTGGAGGTGATTTAGACAATTCCGATTCAAAAGTTGATATGGATGTTTCTTATAATTGTGAAATAAATTTGTCTACATAATTTGAACCAAATTCCTTCAAATAAGTTGCTTCTCATGATGAATGCAAAGAAGTTCCACATAAATAATATGATGTTTTGATAAATAATGGAACCTGGAAGCTGGTTGATCCTCCATTGGGAACCAAACCAATAGGTTGCAAAGTGGGTCTTCAAAAACAAGTATAAAGTAGATTTCTCACTTGACAAGAACAAAGCCAGACTTGTGGCAGAAGGTTTTGCACAGAAGGAAGGGTTCAATTATGAGGATCATTTTTGACCGACAACAAAGTGGGCTACCATTCAAACACTATTTTCCTTGACAACTCAAAATGGTTGGAAATTCCATCAAATGGATGTAAAAAATGCTTTGTCGAATGAAGATTTGAAATAGAATGCTTTTTTGTTCCAAATAGAAGGATTTGTTTTGAAGGATCGAGAACATAAAATATGCAGGATTGTAAAAACCATGTATGGCCTCAAGAAAGCACTGTGAGCCTTGTGCGAGAAGTTAACTGAGCATCTTTTGAAACTCAATTTCAAAGATTATGATATTTATGATGAAAATTTGTTTATCAAGAAAGTTGGAAAGATAATTGTATATTTTGTGGTGTATGTAGATGATCTTTAATGAAATTGAAAAATGAGAGCTATATTTCATCCATAAAGAAATAACCGAGGAAAGGTTTTGAAATGACATATTTGGGCTATGTTCACTACTATCTTAGTATTGAAGTAACCCAACATCTGAAGTTTATATTAATCACTTAGAAGAAGTACATTGGAGATATATTAAACATGTTTGTCATTGCTAGGTGAAATCCTTTTACTAATCCAATTGAGCATAAATTAAATCTCACAACCATTGAAGGAAAATAATTTGAGTATGCAATGAAGTATAAAAAGCTAGTAGGAAATCTCAACTACCTGACTACAACCAGACAAAAAAATTAATTTGTTGTTGGAATCCTATCCAGGTTTATGAAAAATCCTTGTGAGGGAGGGTCACTGGTTAGCTGCAAAAATATTTCTAAAGTACTTGAAATAAATTCAAGAGTTTGGACTCAAGTATACATAAGTGGATGACTTGAGCAAGATAAGATACTCTGATTCAGACTTCGAAGCAGATAAATAAACTCAAGTATCTACTTCAGGTTATGTTATGAGTTTTGGATTAAGAGATGTCTCATTGAGGTTGTTATCAGAAAATCAGACCTGATAGGCTGCTCATCAAACCAATCTTTTGGTTGAGGCTCAACCTCCTCAACCTGAGAGGGCTCTCTCAAGGGTTTATGATTTTTGATAAATATGTAGATGGCTAACTCTATATGAGATAAAAACAAATAAATGATGTAAACTGGTTGTAAATCACATTAGCAAGTGTACATTGGGCTTATGGAGTCATGATAGCTTCAGCAAAACCAAGATAATCTACCTAGCATGGAAGTCAAGGCATATAATAGTTCAATACAAGGAATAAACATGTAGAACAGTGAAACACACAGTTAGCTTGTTTATGAAGGAAGTAAAAGCATCATTGATGAATTTTGAGTAACATAAGCAAACACCACTACAATAGAATATTGAAAAGATGCCATTAGAACAAGAACATAAAAGAACTCCCTATGAATCTTGAGTTGTCTAAGTAGAAATTCGATATTAGGCTGAAAACAGTCACTTACATAAAATAGAGTCTTTTTTCTAACAAATGTCCAACCCTTTCTATTTCAACTTCTTGATATTTTATATATCCTTTAAATCATGAGATAAAATTCTCCATAACTAGATACATCGAATTCTCATGCTTTGACACCTATTCTAGCTATAAAACATGGTATTTATTACAAACACAGCTGTAAAACTAACATAGAGTCCTATTAAAAATAGAATTAGAACTCTTTTGGTTATACTCAAAACAACTTTATCTAAACTTAAATACATCATTTTCCACCTATCATTCCAATAAGTCGAATCATGATGATGAGTTTCAACTTGTTATAACCGTAATTTTGATGATGTTGATCCCCTGTAATCTAGGAAACTACTCCCCTGTTTTTAGGCTTAGGATCCCTTTAATTTCTTGAGATATTCTGACCACTTGAAACTGATAACTTCGAGGCTAATTGATGTTGGGAACATGATTGATATATGTCCCAAGTCATCCCTTCATGCCAACTGTGCGAAACCACCTTGAACTTCTCAAAACCATGAAAACATACCTACACTACGAAAGCAGCACAGTTTTGTAGCGCTTTTCATAGCACGGTATTTTTTACTATTTTCCTTCAAAATTTAACTTCCTTTCCTTCAGATTTACTTTGATATTCACTTTATATATCTTCCTTAAGAATTTCAAATCAAAATTCCTATTTTTCCCTCGAAAATTTGATAAGAAAAAGGGTGAAAAAGATGCTACAATAGTTTCGTAGCGCTTTTCACCCTTTTGCACTACAGGTGCTATGAAACTATTGTGAAAGCAGTTTTAACCATATTTTCACAAAATTTAAAAAAAAAAAAAGGTACAAAAACTTCAAAAAAATATTGGATTAATTAAAACCATCAAATATTTCAACTAAAAACATAATCTTCACAAAATTTGATCCTCATTTTCCATTTAGAGTTTGTTTTAAATTTGTCATTTTGTACCTCTTCTTTTTAGTTCATCTTGAGACTGTTTTAATTGTAGCTCCAAATATTTCACTTGGCTTCTTAGCTTCCTATTACTTTCTCTCAAATGAGTGTTGATCACTCTAACAAACCTTGCTTCTTTAATAGTTGGAACTGTCCATGTAAAGAACTGCTTGGCACTACTTGGGATCTCTGACCTAGCACTGTTTGACCTTCCCAAACAGCCTTCAACCTCTTGAATTCTGTATTTTCAATGTTTTTTTGTCTTTCCCTCTTTCTCATAATTTCCATTTCTTGATTTTCTAGCTTCAACCTTTCTTCCAACAGTTGACACTCTGACATATGTTCTTTTCCCTTCTCTATCTTGTTGACTGCATGCTCCACTATAGGAGATGAGAGATCAATCACCTTTTCAGGGGATTTGGCTACTTCAATAGTCACTTGGAAATATTTACTGCTTTCTTGGAGTTTATTTTCATGTTTGGTTAGAGGTTTCCTAGCTTGAAAAACAAAAGCTACATTCTCACCTTCAAAATCCAATTTCTTTTCTGATTTGATTTTTCTATGTTTAGGTTCATTCACTTCAATGAAATATTCTTGCACAATGGGTGATTCTTCTATGTATATTGCATGCATTATATCATGCAATTTTCCTTTCATCATTGGACTTTCCTCTGCCATTGAAACAAATAATTTTTTCTTCGATGTTGATACTTGACTTCTTGTCTTTCTCTGACTCTCCTACTTACTGGCCACCTGTTTTTGTTTTGTTTCTTTGACCTTTTTTACTTTTTGTTTTGCAGGTGATGGGGATTTCGCAAAAAGCATTGATGCTTTCTCAATTATATCTTCAACTTTTTTCCTTGGTTTCAACTTCACAAACCTCTTAGCTTTGGTAACCACTGGCTGAATGGATTCTGCTACTTGTGGTGAAGGATTTCCCTTGATCTTAGGGTTTCTTGCTGGGGTTAGGGCTTCCATTTCAAATCCGCTCATAAATAAAAAGGAAGAACAATCTCTATTTATTTTCTATAGCTCATTTAAAACCAGTAACTTAATCAAACCATGATGCAACAGAGATGTTTCACAGCCATAAAATTTATCTTGGCTTTGTCAGCCATTTTGGAAAGGCTTCTATGCAAATAAAATGGTAAATCTAATGATATCATTCCTGTGAATTGCAACAGTACTTTAAAATGATAAGTGTAGACTTTATGGTACCTGCCTTCACATGTGAGATATCTTTGGATGTTGAATAGCAGCTTTGCATAGTTATCCTTGATACAAATCCTGGGTATTGCATTGTTCAAGTCCATATCTACAAATTCAGGTTTCATAAACTCCTTGCATGGCTCCATGTCAAACCTAAAACCTTTAAACCAAGATTGATGTCCCCTTGGTATCTCTATCACATCAGCTATGATATTAGGTGTCACTGGCATGTTTATCATTCCAAATTTGGTAGTGGTTCCACTGAAATGTAGAGCAAACTCTTTGGACACTTGAGTGTGGCAACCCTGTAAATTTTCACAAAATTTGAGACAGCTAGCCTTGCTAAAAGCCTCCATTACCATTTGATCCTCCATAATAGCATTTGCATTCTTAGGCTCATATCTTAGACAATGTCCCCCTCTGTGGATCTTCTTTTCCTCTTCCATGTTTCCTGTAGAAAACCTGTTGGTTTCTTCAAAACCTGTAAAGCAGCCTCTCTTGACCAGATGAACAACCTCACTTGATTTGATGAATAAGCCTCGCTTGATTTTATCAGAGTTGTCTTTGGATAGAACAACCATAAAATTATCCTCACTGTTTCATAGCTTGGATAACATATTTGAAGGTGAATGAAATAGGAATTACTCAATTAGGCAAAAAAATCAAATTATAGATGTCACTTCATGACCAAATGATGTTTAATTAATACCTTATTATGAATATGATGAATCTAGGACAAGTGGGTACAAAAAATCTGTTAATTAACTGACTCACCATACTCTTATCATGTTATTCCCCAAATGAAACTAAAAAATCATGGCTTATTTGACACGATAGCTGTGAAACCGCGTTTTCATAGTGCTCACAGTGTAATTTTTTCAATTTTCACTACGGAAGTAGCAACGCTTTCGTAGCGCAAAACTCATTTTTTGAACTAACGCTGCTATGAAATTGTGGATTTGTAGCTAATTGCATAAAATCAACCTAAAACCTACTTAGATGTCCCTTAAATGAAAAATCTCAACTTTTTAACTATGGAATGAACCTAAAAATACTCTTTGAATTTTGATGGTGAACACTAACCTCCAAAACTATGACATACCCTTGACCATACTAAACTGATTTTCAAAACTATTTAGATCATTATCAAAACAGAGTTGACATGCCATGTTTTAATTTCTTTTTTATAGTGATAACAGAGGTCACACAAAAAATTCTTTCAACATATTCAACAACTGAGGAAAATTATGTTGCAACCGTTGAAGAAATGAAGGAAATTGGGTGGCTCAGGAAAATTATGGAAGATTTCCAAGAGAAAAAATTGCATTCAACTCATCCTTTGATTGAAAACACTTTTGCAATAAAGTTGACCAAAAACCCAAAGTTCCATGATCAAACCAAGCACATCAATATAATAGTACCATCTCATTTAACATCATGTTAATGCAAAAATAATACACCTAGGACATTGTTCCACAAATGAGCATATGCAAATATCTTCACCAAAGCGCTTGGAAGGGAAATGTTTGAAATATTCAGAATTATGCTTGGAATCAAGAAAATCCTTTCAGATTAAGGGGGGCGAGGGGAATGTTGACAATTGATATTTTGGATTAGGTAAATCCATGTAAATATTGTAAATAAGAAAATAAAGGGAATTTTAAGACAAAGAGACATTGGGAGATGAAACACAATAGTCTTCCTCCCAACATATATGTTCATGTTCTATCTTAATGCAAAAATTAATCAAATTCATGGAATTATTCCTGGACTGACAGGTGAGAACCAAATTCCCTCTATAAGGATCCATAAAATTTATCAAAGGAAACCTTTAGGGCTAAATTTTCTCAAATGGGCTAATCTTCCATGCCCCCCCCCCCCCCCCAAAAAAAAAAAAAAAAAAAATCACTAGCTTCCATTTTTTTTTAAAGTGATTTTCCTAAAGTTTATAGGATACAATTATTTTACCTTAAGATTTTCCAATACTTATAGATATTATATAAAACAATTATAAATTTTAACATTTTTACAAAATATCACTTAACATTTTATACTTCTATTATTTGAAGCTCTGGGTCTAGAAAAACTCACCAAATTTTCAACACTTACAGTAATGCTCCATTCTTAAAAGTTTCCTTGATTTCCTCCATCAATGACTTGTAAATTTCTTCTTTGGGTGGTCTAAAGAGTTCTTCAATTGGTGCTAACCGAATTCATTCCATCATTCATCTAAATATTAATTCTTTTAGTGGTTTGAGGATCTCTTCCATAAGTGGTGGCCAAATTCCTCCTTTCAAATGTTGGCTAATTTAATCTTCTATTTGTAATCTCTATTCATCGTCAATATATAAAACCTAATGGATGAGATTCACTGTTGGAATTATGATGTAATATGTTTTTATGTTTCCCTTGATGGAAACCTACTCGATGAGTTTCCCTTTTGATAGAAACCTATTTGTTAAAGATGTAAAAATGATGTATTTACAGGTTAGTTCAGATGTGACAGAGAAAGGAATTATAGTAAGTGACAGAGAAATGATAAAGGTAATATTTCACAATGTATACGTTGGTTTGATGAATTCAACCGACATATACTCACAATTTTGATGAAGTCACCCCGTGTATACATCCAGAATTAGTGTATAAGCAGTTTTGGTTAAGAGAAGTCGCATATACACGCGATTACAAAGAAGGAAAGTTGTGTATGTACTTATGCACTCAGTTTATGATATCAGGGGTCCTTACCATGGTTTTAGCCCACAATATTGAGAATTGTGTTGCTATTTTATTTCGTCCAAGAATACCATAGACACTTGTGTGGTTTTGACTCGTGATATTGGTAGAGGCTCAAACTATATAAGAAGGTAAAGATCATGGTGCAAAGTGGTGAGTGGAAGGGCATTGATTGAATACTTCAATATGAAGTATATCTGGATGGAATGGGTTTAAGTTTATTGATAGATCAGAAATAATGATGCATCTATGGATACAATGATGGATCAGGATCTCTAGACCTGAAATGACTATGTGTTTGCATGAACTGTTTGTGAGATGTTTAGATGTGTGATCTACCATATGTTTGTTGAAGTGAAGGGTATGATCTAAGTAAGTTTGTTGATCTCAAAATATTACACACTCTTGAATATTTATAGATCTACACGTTGGTTCATCATGGTGAAAGTGTGTATACACACGAGTTTACTTTAGCAAAAGCATGTATGCAAGTTGGGATTTTTATGAAGATTGCTGAAGAAAATGTATGATCATTTCTTCTATATTTTTTCTGTCTGTGAATAAAGTCTTCATGTAGATATGGATTGTTTGAATACTGTATATGCTGCTAGTTGACTATGTATAAATATGATCAGTGACTAGATGATTGAACATGATGGACGTTGCTGACTGAATAAGGGGTCTATAAATCTGATAGACTATGGCTGAATGTCTCTGATCGGTTCTGAGTCTGATTAGATTCCTAAATTCAGTATATAAATATCTATATATAGGTTCTTCCATAGAAAATCGCATATATAGGCAAGTTGGAGCAAGTGAAGTAGCGTATACATTTTGTTTTATGAATGATGAGGGTTGTAGTTGATTTAGTGTATTGATGTAGTATTTTGGGTTCAGTTATGATATTCTGGTTACAATGATATCACTATGAATTGAGTTGCTAATTGGTTAAGTGACTATTTTCTTCAATGTTTGGTTCAGTATTCGAGTGATTGGTGATTTTTTTATTGAGTTTTTTTTTTCAAGAATTGGATGAATATTTTGGGCACAATAATCAGTATTTGTCTTGATATTTGGCTTGTCTGATGTAAAAGGGTTCATCATGTATTATGTGATGAAAAGAGGCATACAAGTTGTATTTTGTTGAATTTGTTTAGATCGAGTGTGCAAATTTATGAAACGTGGTCCGTAATGGTGCTAAAGGTTGGAGCCTTCAGTGAAGTGGTCATAGCTCCCTTCCAGTGGTTGCTAGTAATCGAGATCAGGGGGTAGTAGCTCCCTTAAAATATTGGTTGGTAAACGAGAGCAGGGGGTCGTAGCTCCCTTCTAGTGGTAGCTGGTAAACGAGATCAAGAGGTTCGAGCTCCCTTCCAGTAGTCACTGGAGAACGAGAGAATGTTGCAACCTTCTATAGGTGGGTGCCTTCATGCTGGTATGAGTCTGTGCAAGTACAAGATTGCAAGCAGTTTTATTTATAATAAATATTGAAGAAAGATACAACAACAATGATGGTTTTCTCCCGACTTGGGTTTCCACCTTAAATCCGTGTGTTCATATGTGTTTCTTATGTGTGATGCTTTCTTCTATTTTTACTACACATAATTATTACTTACTAAATGACTAGTGAATGAATGATGCACTGATCTAAGTAAATATTTATCTGCATAATAATATCTCTGGAAATATACAAGTCTCCTTAAAGATAGCTCCGTGTATATGCTAGTTGGATTAATCAAAGTCACGTATGGAAATCAGTAAAGAAAAAGTGAAGTTTATTATGATTCTTTTAAATATTGATTCACCCCCCCCCCCCCTCCCTCTTAGTATTTTTCCCAACCATTGGAATTAGAGCGGGTCCTTCTATAAAAGTTTTATCACTTGAAGGAGATCTGCCATAATGGGAAGGAAGCAAAAGAAGAAGGCCACTCAAAGGAAGAAGATATCTCAGGAAATGTGTGAAGCAGAAAATGAAGAAGATAAAACATGTATTGATTATTGTTCTTGTGATTCACTTCCTTATTCATGCAATGTTGAAGATAGTGAATATAAAAGTGAAACTAATGTTATGGATATAAAAGAAAAAAATGCTAATCTCGAGAATGAAGTTGAATATCAACATATTATATTTAGTTAAAGGGAATGTATCTTCAAATATATGATTTATAGATTGAATGAACATTTACAGAAGAGAAAGCAAATTGAGAAAAAAAACAAAGAACATATTGACCAATGTCAAAAGCTGCAGGATGAAGTAACCAATCACAGTGAAGGACTTGAAGCAGAAATCATCTCTCTCAAAGTAGATCTGGAAAAATCAAATAAGAATAATGAAGAGCTTCTACAAACAGTTGAAGAACAAGAAAATGGGTTGAAAGAAGAGATTCTAAAATTGAATGAGCAAGTATAAGAAGGAAGAAGTGTTTAAGAAAGTATGGAGAAGAAGTGCTAAATATTGGAGGTTGAGGTAAACATTTTAAAAGGTAAATTAGAAGAAAAATATAAACACTTGAGATTTCAAGATAGCAATAATATTTTGGATAATAATATTAGTAGTCAAAGGTCTCCCTCTATTAAATTTGGTGTTGGTTTTCACGAAACTGTTAAAGGATCATCTAGTTCACAAGACAGTTCTAAATATTTGAAAGATATCAATGCAAAACCTGAAGAGTTTAAAGATACAAAAGGTCAACTGACAATCATAAATTCTCAAACGAAATTATTCGCTCCTAACTACAGAAGTATCAATCGATTCTCTCCTTTGATCAATAATGTTGAATGGTTTGTATGTCATAATTATGGACATGTTGCAGCCAATTTCAGAAGTAGATTGTTTCGGTCGCAGACAAATAGACACTACACAGAAAGATCATCAACTCCCAGGTACTCAGGTTCTTTAAGGGATATTGTTTTTTCATGCAGAAATTTTGGTCATAAAGTGGTTGATTGCAATAGAAGAAAGATAAGACATACATATTATGATTCCTCTGCTCGCTTTTCTGGTCACATAAGATATTATGTGTGTAACAAGTTTGGGCATGTAAAAAAATAATGTAGGAACAAACCAATGAATCATCAAAGTCAATATGGAATACAAACAAATGATAACGCAAGATCAAAGAAAGTTGGATTCACCAACGTTCATGTTAACAATTAGAAAGAAGAAGAGGTAAGATGTGGTCTTGCTATCTATGCCATTAAAAATAAAGATGAATGGTACATCGAAAACAAATTTTCTCATCACACAAATGGTGATAAGAGTAAGATGAAATCTCTGAAGAAACATCAAGATGGTAAGGCTATTCTTTCAAATGAATCTCTAGCAAAAATTTTCAGAAAAGGTAGAGCCATAATTAACAAAAATAGAAGGGTAGTTGATACCTTATTAGTTTAAGGCCTAAAAAAACATATTAAGTGTAGGCCAAATGGTAGATAAAGGAAATGTAATTGTGTTCAAATCAACCAAATGCAAAGTTATGAACAAAGAAAGTGGAGAAGTCATAGCAAAGGGATATAGAAACAGTGAAAAATTATATGTGTTTAAAGATCTGACCTCTCGAAGATATGAGGAGGATTCAGACTCGAATTGAAAGAAGAAAATTGCCATTGCATTCCATCATTCTTGAAATAATAATGTTATCATCAACTACAATGTACAAAGGATGGTTTGGTAATTCCATTTTTTTATATTTCTCACGGTGCATCTGATGTGAAAACAAAAGATAGGTACAGGTTGTACAAATTCAGGGGGGGTTGAAGCTATGAAATTATTAGTATTTCACTTCCTGTACGTAGGTTTCATGAACTAAAGCTGCGTATATACGGGAGTTTCTTTGGATACAATTGTGTATATTTTTCTCTGATAGAAAAAAAAGTGAGACGGACTTAAGAACAAATTATGATGTGCTATTGTTTTCTTGGTATGATGTTGATGGTTACAATATTTTGATATGATGAATGAATTGAGATGGCTAGTCTTGACTATGAACATGCAACACAGGTTCAGGGGGAGCATTAGCCTAACTAGTAATGTTGCATTGTTGCCATGATGTTTTCTTATTCTTGAATTCTTTTGATGCTCATGTTTGAATGATGTTGTCATCATACATGGATTGTTTATGATGAGATTATGGATGAGCCCTAATCACCTTTTGCAGAAGATTATCTTTATTTGAACACATGGATTTGATGGAAGACAAATGATTGAGATATGAGGATAGAACATGCAGATCTTGTTGCGAATGAATTTTGTCGTGAATGAGGCCTATTGTACTTGATTCCTACAAATGTTACATCATGATTATGAAAATGGAATAAATATAAAACATGAAGACCTTGGTGATAATAGATCACTTGAATGATTGGTTGATGCATATTGATTATTGATGAAGTAGTTCTGGTATGATAATTATTCTTGGCAAGAATACAATGTTGCTGCAAAGATCATAAAGACTTGGTTGTTGATGTGCTTATGCTACAACTGTTGGATGATACTTGAAGACATGCCTACATTGCCTTATCTTACTAATTGGTTCTCTTATATTTTTTTTTTTATTCAAGTCTATGGTGTTTTCTCATGCTATATGATGCTTCACTACTCTATCTTATTTCATGATAATTCCCACATATGTTTCTACAAAGGGAAAATGGTAATTTCAGTTTAATGAAGACAAGAGATTGAATTGATAGCTGGTATTTATGGAAAGATATTATGAAGTTGAAATTGTTGACCCAGACACAAGTTGATGATATTGAAATTTACCCATGATTTTGCTGACAGACATGGTTTGGTGCTGATCGGTAGAGCTGCTGTTATCGCTTTTAAGCTGCATTTTCTTATTTGATATCTATCTTCCTTATTAATATGCTTTGATGAGATGGTTGTTGAGAATGTTTAGGATGCACATGTTTAGGGGGAGCCTTAGTCGTGTTGGGTATAATACATAGTTGGAATTTTGCTGGTTGTTGAAGAATGTTCAATGATATCTCTCCATTGAGGTCCTTTGGTCTTTGTTATATCGTCATATATGTAATTTGATGTAAGGGTCATGTTGAGACCTATGATGTAAATATTGTCATATTTAGTCCTGTATGGACTTCTTCAAATATGTAAACCCACTTGGTTAGGTGCTTGAGTAAAAAATGTAAACCTACTTGGTTGGGTAGCTGAGTCAAATATGTAACCCCCCTTGGTTGGGTGATTGATGTATGTACTAATGGTCATAGGAAGGATTGTAGAGTCATGTAGTTCAGTCTTTAAAATCTGTTTTGAAGCTTCAACATGTGTTTAAGGGGAGTATGGTCAGTATAATGTAGCCCAGATCTCGTCATTCTTGTATCGGTTCTCCCTTTTCTCTTGATGTCAATGGGGGAGAGTATCTTGGTATTTGAATAATGCTTGTGATTGATGTGCCTATCAGGTATCTACAAGCTGTGGTGATCAAACACCAACATGGTTTCCATCAATTCCAAAGGAGATGATTGTTGGAATTATGATGTAATATGTTGTTATGTTGTCCTTGATGGCAAGCTACTCGATGATTTTCCCTTTTGATAGAAACTTATTTGTTAAAGATGTAAAAATGATGTATCTACACGTCAGTTCAGATGTGACAGAGAAACGAAATCCAGTAAGTGACAGAGAAATGATAAAGGTAATATTTCACAATGTATTATGAAATGTATACAGGTTTGATGAAGGCAACCCACGTATACTCGCAGGTTTGACGAAGGAAACCCACTTATACATCCAGAATTAGTGTATACGTAGTTTTGGTGAAGAGAAGTTGCGTATACATGCAAGTATGAAGAAGCAAAGTCACATATGTACTTACGCACTCAGTTTATGATACTAGGGGTCCTTACCATGGTTTTAGGCCACAATATTGAGCATTGTGTCGTCTATTTGATTTTGTCCAAGTATACCATCGACACTTGTGTGGTTTTTTCTCATGGTATTGGTAAAGGCTCAAACTATATAAGAAGGTGAAGATCATAGTGAAACGTGGTGAGTGGATGGGAATTGATTGAATACTTCACTTTGAATTATATCTGCATGGAATGGGTTTAATTTTATTCATAGATATAAAATAATGATGCACCTATGGATACAATGATGGTTTAGGATCTTTAGACCTAAAATGACTATGTACTTGCATGATCTGCTTGTGAGATGTTTAGATGTGTGATCTGGCGTATGTTTGCTGAAGTGAAGGGTATGATCTCAGTAATTGTGTTGATCTCAAATCTTATGCAGTCTTGAATATTTACAAATCTATACACTGGTTTGTCACGGTGAAAGCACGTATACACGTGGGTTAATTTCAGCAAATGCGAGTATGCAAGTTAGAGTTTTTCTGAAGATTCCTGAAGAAAATGTCTGATCATTTGTGCTAAATTTTTGTTGTCTGTCAATGAATTCTTCATGTAGATCTGGATTGTTTGAATACTTTATATGTTGCTATTTGATTATGTATAAATATGATCAGTGACTGGGTGATTGAATATGATGGATGCTGCTGACTAAATAAGGGGTCTGTAAATCTAACATCGTATGCCTGAATGTCTCTGATATGTTCTGAGCCTAATCAGATTCCTAAATTCAGTATATAAAGATCTATACATATGTTCATCCACAATAAAATTGCGTATATACGCAGGATGTAGTAATTGAAGTAGCATATACATTTTATTTTATGAATGATGAGGGTTGCAGTTGATTCAGTGTATTGATGTAGTAGTTTGGGTTCAATTCTGATATACTAGTTACAATGATCTCACTATGAATTGATTTGGTAATTGGTTAAGTGACTGTTTTCTTCAATGGTTAGTTCATTATTTGAGTGATTGGTGATTGGTTTATTCAATGTTTTTTTTTAGGATTTGGAGAAATATTTTGGGTACAGTAATCATTCTTTGTCTTGATATTTTGTAATGTTCCAAAATTTTCATTAAGTTAATTGGAACATTAATTTTTCTTTCCTTTTAATAAAAAGAATAAAATGGGTAAGGGGGCCCATGAAGAAGCATAATAAACACTCCTAATATCCAAAGGGGTCACCTAAGTGGCTTGTTTGTCATCTCCTAGTGTGAAAAGGGGAAATACAAGAAGACTAGGTCAAGTTTGACCAAGTCAACAACGCTGCCTAAAGAGGTGTAGCTTGCATGTGAATACAACACAATTTTGATAGGAGGGATATCATTGGATGAGGGAAAACCTAATGTGTGGGGTCCATGGCAAGGAAGCCTCCTCTTGCCATAAATGCGGGAAGGGTAGCCATTGCTCATTATGTTTGAGATTTTGATTTTGGTCTGCTCTCTCCAGTTGTTCAACTGATATAGCTGTGCTGCTTAGCACAAGGGAGATTCCTGTTTAGGAGTTTCCTCTCCTTCACTAGGAAGCTTTGGAGGAACTGTTCTTCATTCTCCTCACATCCAGGCTTGAGGCCAAGGTAACCATCTTAAGCTATATCATTTTCCAGTTGAGCAGAAAAATTGAGTTGTTGGGGGTTGCAGTGAGGATTCATTACCACCCACTTCCGGAGCTAGTTTTGCAGAGGAGGAGCTCATCCTTTCTTCGGGAGATCAGTGAGGAATATACCGGAGCTTCATTTCATATTTTGGCATTGGGACATATGTTCCATCTCATTCCCAATGCAGTCTCTTCCCCATATTGTGTTATTTTCAGAGGGCACTTGCAGTAGGGGTTCACACTGTGGATTGGAGGGTGTAATATTCAGTGAAGGGAGAAACCTTTCACTTTGAAGATAATTGGAGGAGGTTTCTTCGTCATTTGTAGCATTTCCTTCATTCTCCATTTTTGTATTGTTATTGAGTTGCAGCTGCTACACTGCACTCTGGCATTTTGCCAATTTGTACATTTTGGGCCAATCCCTTGGAGGAATGTTGTAGTATTGTTTTCCAGGGTTGAGATCTTGCTCCCCCACTTTATTTGAGCTTGTTATTTATATATCATTATGTTTATATCAGTTTGCAGTCATTTCCCACTATGGACTGTGCAGTCATAGCTTGTTGCTAGGTTGTGTAGGAGTGTACTTTCACTTTGCATGTACATCTGTCTTGAGGCTGATCTGGCCTATCTTGAGAGGTCTTTTCCTCAAGTTATTGTATATATATTTGCATCTGCACATAATATATTGTCTATGCTCTCTTCTTGCACCATATGTGTTGATGTTTCACTGCTGCTACTTGTTGGAGTTCATGTATTACTGCAGCTCTCACCTTTGAGCATTGTTTGAGATACCTAGGAGTGGGAGATCTGAACAACCCACCTAGGTTTATTTATTTGAGCTAATATTCTGGAAGTGTAATGTATGAAGGGTAAAAAAGGGGATCCAAGTCCCCTGTCAGCTTATTTTTGCATTGGCTTCCTTATACAGCATCCCTCTGGACCCTATTGGAGAAATTCCTGAAAAAGGGAACATTACAGTGGTATCAGAGCTTCAAACTTCGCTCAGCCTGTGAAGTTTGAATCAAAAAAATAGAAGAGGTCAAGATGATGTAGAGGACGAGATTTCTCTCATCAGTTTTTAGATCCATCAAAGACCTTTCCAAGGAGGTTGAGAAGATTGAAAAAGGAGAAGAGGAAGGACCATGCACTTCCTACTCTCACCAAGGGGGAAAAATGGAGCATGAAAAACACTTGGAATTTGAGATTCTAAGTGAGTATCTTACTGAATACCAATCAAAACCTAGAGCCTTCCAAGAGACTCTATATTTTCCACAATTTATTCAGCATAAAGAAGAGATAAGACCCCACAACTATGGGATGATGAGAGGAAATAGATTTCTATTGTCCACATTCGATGGATCACTCACATGTGCAGTAGAGGTTTGGGTGAATAAGCTAGAGGCTTTCTTCCTGATACATCATTTAGTAGACAGAGAGGCTGTAGAAGTTGAAACACTACACCTTGAGGGTGAAGCAAGGACTTGGTAGTTCAGCCATTGGAGTAATGCAAGGGTTTCTACTCTTACTGATTTTTCTCAAATATTGATCAAAAGATTTGGTCAAAAGAGGCATGAGCCTCACCACCAGTTGAAGAGGTAGATACCAGCACTTTCAAAGTGATGGAGAAGCAACCTTCATCTCCATTAATTGAGGCAACCAGCACTATTGAGGAAGAAACTCTTGAAGCAACACAAGGTTCTTCCAAATCTCTTCAAGGTAGGCCTAAGTCTTTATCCCTCATGGAGGATTGTACATATTTACATGCTGATTGTCTAGAGCAAGAAAATTTCACTGCGTTGTGCCATCATCTTCATACACCATTGATGTGTTGTGCACCAACATTGAGGATGGGGTTTGGAAACTTTGTCATGGAAGAGATTGCATTTCAATGTCCCATGAAATGCAAAGGTCAAAATCCATTTTGGGAAGATGGTAGCCCTTGTTGGGGGGATACCATGATGCAGGAAGAAGGGAGACATCCACAAAGAGTTGAGTGGATGTGGATGGGAGGCAAAAGGATGGTGAGCCTCTTGCAAATCTATGACACAGGGCAGCAAGAGGAAATGATGCGTTGGCTACTCTTGAGAGAGTTTGGCCAACATAGGACCTATCTTTTTTCATGGGATGTGAAGAAGGAGGAGGACTGGCAGGATACTTACACCATGGGGTAGAAAAGAGCATGGGTGCATTATGATGAGATGAAATTCTTCTTACCACTAACTATGTCACCATCACATATTTGGTATGGTGGGAGTATGGAGGAGCAACAAAAATTATTGTTGCTCAGATTGTATTTGGATGTTGCAGGAGCAGGAGGAGGCACTAGCATAGTGCAAAGGGGATGCTCCTTGGCCTTAGATGCCAAAGCAGTACCTTCTTCATGGGAGGGACTCTATATGTGCAACAACATGATGAGTAGAGTATTTGAAAATATCTATGTCAGAGAGTTGAGCTTTGAGATGACAATGGACCTACTATACAGGCCAGCAACGTTGTCACTTAAGAGCTGGGATTACTTGTTGAAGTGTTCCCAAGATCACTTCACAAGTGATGTACCTTGGATGCATGTGGGAGATGAGGATGAGGGAGTAATGGATGGAATCATCCCTTACTATATTTTGATCTTCTTGGCTTGGGTTCAGAAGCACAAGGGGAGATACCTACATGCAACATTTATGGATTCTCCTTTCATACATTCTTGTGCGTACTATTTATTGATGGAGGAGTCCACTTGGCACAAACACTTCCCTACTCTGTTGCAGTAAGGGAGAATTTTCACTTGATCCATTTCAGCTAAAAGACTGCAGTACATGATGAGGGAGGTAACTATTTGCTTTGTGTTTTGCACTCTCTTATCTTTATGAGTAGCATATCATATCAAGGAGGATCTTTCCTTCTTGCACATTATGTTTCATTGTACTTATGGTCAATTGCAGCAATTATGATGGCCATCTTAGTGGATTGTGGGGGAAAGCCACAAGATTTTCAGTGTGCACCATTGGCACCAAGTTATGTTTTCATGATCTCATCTTACAGGATGAATGTGGTAGCAAAAAAGTGGCTGAAAGGACACTTTTTGCACTATATATTAAGGCAATTCAATGATGCCCTGCATTGGTTCCATGTGTGGAGCTATGTTTCACCTCCTTTCTCTCACAGATTTATGCTTCCATATTCTGCTAGTAGAATGTTGGACATGGGAAGCACCATTGGAGGAGTGGCACAAGAGTTGAGGATGCCCATAGGGAGTATGGTTCTCCATACTTCTCACACTACATACTTCAGAAAAACAAGTGGGCCAGCCTTGATTTCCATGTTACACCTCTTGCTTTCAAATGGGAGAAGCCATTTGGAGAGCTTGAGCTCTTTGGGGAGGCACCCTATGGGTGTTGGATTTGATGGGATGGATTGGGTCTCTCTTGAGGACCATTAAGTTTTAGCCATGTATCAGCAGCATCCCCATATGTATCATAAGGAGGGAGAGACACAGTTGGAGGATGTGCCCTTTGGGGAGGAAGACCTCCATACTCTTTGCAGCACATGCTCTAAGGGGAGAATGCAAGGGGATATGGTCACCATGAAAAGATATTTGTTTCTCCATGAGGTGAACCATATGATTGATTGGATACCATATGATTATGACTTCCAACTCATCACATATGAGATGATTTGGGCCAGCTTGATTTACAACATTGGAGGAGAGATCCTTGGAGATCTAGACTTCATCTTGCCACTTGAGGGCAACACTATTGCAGCCGAAGTTCAGATTTCACTCCACACTTATCACGAGTGGGGAAGAGGATAGCATGGGGTAGGCTATGAAGCCTACCATGTTTAGATTTCCAACCCACCTATTCTACATGAACCCAAGGTGGAGGATGATTTCCAGGAGTTGCCTAGTTGGAAGGTGACTCATTTTGCATGGTTGATTGCTTGGGGATGGAGGGTCCACATGGGGAAAATTTCTCCCAACACATTTTAGACTCCATGCCTTCGAAGGACCTCTAGACATCACCTTGCCACTCTCTTGAGCACCTCACTTTTTCATGATGATAGCTTGGTAGCTAATTTACATGCTGAGGAGAAGCAATGTGGGAGATTTATTGATGAGATAGCATCATATTTCTTGGAGGAGATCATCATACATGGATGTTACAGGAGAGGAGAAGAGGAATCAATCTATCCTTGAACTTTCTTGAGGACAAGCAATCTTTGGGAGTGGAGGACTATAATGTTCCAAAATTTTCACTAAGTTCATTGGAACATTAATTTTTCTTTCCTTTTAATAAAAATAATAAAATGGGTAAGGGGGCCCATGAAGAAGCATAATAAACACTCTTAATATGCAAAGGGGTCACCTAAGTGGCTTATTTGTCATCTCCTAGTGTGAAAAGGGGAAAATACAAGAAGACTAGGTCAAGTTTGACCAAGTCAACAACGCTGCCTAAAGAGGTGTAGCTTGCACGAGAAGATAGTGCAGCTTTGATAGTAGGGATATCATTGGATGAGGGAAACCCTAATGGGTGGGGTCCTTGGCAAGGAAGCCTCCTCTTGGCATAAAAGGGGGAAGGGGAGCCATTGCTCATTATGTTTGAGATTTCGTTTTCAGTCTGCTCTCTCCAGTTGTTCAACTGAGATAGTTGTGCTGCTTAGCACAAGGGAGATTCCTATTTAGGAGTTTCCTCTCCTTCATTGGGAAGCTTTGGAGGACCTGTTCTTCATTCTCCTAACATCCAGGCTTGAGGCCAAGGTAACCATCATCAGCTACAATGTTTTCCAGTTCAGCAGAAACATTGAGTTGCTAGGGGTTGCTGTGAGGATTCATTACCACCCACTTCCAGAGCTAGTTTTGCACAGGAGGAGCTCATTATTTCTCTAGGAGATCAGTGACAAAGATCCCAGAGCTTCATTGCAGATTTTGGCATTGGGCCATATGCTCCATCTCATTTCCATCACAGTCTCTTCCCCATATTGCGTTATTTTCAGAGGGCACTTGCAGGAGGGGTTCACACTATGGATTGGAGGGTGTAGTCTTCAGTGAAGGGAGCAACCTTTCACTTTGAAGATCATTGGAGGATGTTTCTTCATCATTTGCAACATTTCCATCCTTCTCCGTTTTTGTATTTTTATTGAGTTGAAACTGCTACACTGCACTCCGGCATTTCGCCAATTTGTACATTTTGGGCCAATCCCTTGGAGGATTGTTGTAGTATTGTTTTCCGGGGTTGAGATCTTGATCCCCAACTTTATTTGAGATTTTTATTGCTATATTATTGTGTGTATATCAGTTTGCAGAAATTTCCCACTATGTACTGCACAGTCATAGCTTGTTTTTGGGTTATGTAGTAGTGTACTTTCACTTTGCATGTACATATTTCTTGAGGCTGATCTAGCCTATCTTGAGAGGTCTTTTCCTCAAGTTCTTGTATATCTATTTATAGCTGCACATAATATATTGGCTATGCTCTCTTCTTGCACCATATTTGTTTATGTTTCACTGATGCTACTTGTTGGAGTTCATGTATTACTGCAACTCTCACCTTTGAGCATTGTTTCAGATACCTAGGTGTGGGAGATCTGAATAACTCACCTAGGGTTATTTATTTGAGCTAATATTCTGGAAGCGTAATTTATGAAGGGTAAAGGAAGGGATCCAAGTCCCCTTTGAGCTTATTTTTTCATTGGCTTCCTTATACAACGTCCCTCTGGACCCTATTGTAGCAATTCCTGAAAAGGGAACATTACATATTTCGCTTATCTGATGTTAAAGGGTTCAACATGGATTATGTGATGAAAAGAGGCTTACAATTTGTGTTGTTTTGAAGTTGTTTGGATCCATTGCAAAAATTTATGAAACGTGGTCTGCGGTGGTGTTGAGGGTTGGAGACTTCAATGAGGGGGTCGTAGCTCCCTTCCACTGGTTGCTAGTAAACGAGATCAGGGTGTAGTAGCTCCCTTCCAGGAGCGGCTGGTAAACAAGAGCAGGGGGTCATAGCTCCCTTCCAGTGGTAGGTAGTAAACAAAATCATGGGGTTGGGGCTCTCTTCTAGTAGTAGCTGGAGAACGAGAGAAGGTTGCATCCGCTTGCAGGTGGGTGCCTGCATGCTCGTATGAATATGCGTGAGTAAAATATTGCAAACAACTTTCTTAATCATAAATATTGAAGACAAAGACGACATCAATGGTGGTTTTCTCCCAACTTGGCTTTCCACCTTATATCCTTGTGTTCATATGTGTTGCTTATGTGTGATGCTTTCTTTTATTGTTACTGCACATATTTACTGCTTACTAAATGACTAATGGGTGAATAATGCACTCATCTAAGTAAATATTTATGTGCACAATAAGATATCTGGATATATGCAAGTTTCCTTAAAGATAGTCGCATGTATATGCTAGTTGGATTAATCAAAGTCCCGTATAGAAATCAATAAAGAAAAAGTAAATTTTATTATGATTCTCTTAAATACTACTGATTCACCCCCTTCTCATTATTTTTCTCAACATTCACTTCTCTACACCACAATCACATAGACAATTACCATCCCCTTGAGGGCTCTAGCATTAGAATAATCATGAACTTCCTAAGTATGGGATCTAAGGAATCAAACTATTAAACTAATGGTCATAACAACATTTACATAGGCACTTGGATATATTGCCAATAAGAACCCCTCACCCCTCATCTCCATACCAACCTAGTCCTTAGCATAGACTCCGTCTCTAACAAAGTCAATGTTATACATTTATCACATCACATGTATTGGGATTTTGCTCTACACTACTTGGATCTAACAAGATTTTTAGAATATTGTCTATCGTATACACGTTTTTTTTCATTAAAAAAGGGTTGAAAACTAAGCTTTAGCAAAATTTATGTTTTCACTGTTTATTGAGTTTTGAGTTTTAAATTTAAATTTAAATAGAAGATCACTTATAATTTGCTTGATCTATATATGTCAACGGTTAATCAGAACCTATATAATAATGAGTATTCAGAACTTATTTTTAACAAAGCAGCAGGCCTAGAATATCAATGAAAAATACTTATATTTATGAGTAAATATAAATATAAGGTCTAACGAAAATGCCATTTTCATTTGGGAAAAATGAATAGTCAGAACTTATTTTTAGCAATGCAATGAACTTAAAATTTCAGTGAAAAATGCTTATATACATAAATATAAGGTCAAATCAAGATGCTTTTTTGATTTCCCAAAACGATTGCCTTATAAGATTGTAAGGATTATATAAACAATACAACTTTCAGAATCAGATTTTGAAACCTATAAAAATGAAAATTCATGTTTATAATCTCCCGTCAATGAGACAATTCAAACTTCAAAAATTATAAAATTCTTGCGTTTGATATTCAAAGAAAGATCCATCCTCCTTTTCAATGCAAAAAATGGTTCAACAATTGGAGTATTATGCATCCTCTTTTAAGCTTCTTATAACTTCCATCGTAGAAAATTGTCAAACCCCACCAAGCCTGCAATAAAGTTGAAAGGTATTTCATTTAAAATTGTGAAGAGCCATATAAATTGAAAGTTAGGTGGGATTGCACTGGTAGACCCTATTGCTCAGTCAGCCATTATGAGCTAAAATTCTAATGTTGTAATAAAGAGGATTTGATTCTGTAATCGAGTTTGAACTTTTTAGTTGGTTAAGAGTTTGTTTTTCTATGATTTAAGGAAATAGAGTAATGCTTTTTTTGCTTGGTTAAAAGTTTTATAGAGTTCGAATTTTTTATTTGGTTAAGAGTTTGTCTTTCTATAATCTAAAGAAATAGGTTAATGAATTTTTTTCTTGGTTAAGAATTTGTTTTCCTAAGAAGTAAGGAAATAGATTAATGATCTTTATGCTTGATTAAGAGCTCTTAAGTTAAAGGCCAAAAAATCATATAGATCTGGCAGCTAGTGAAATCTTGTCCCTTTACTTACCTTGGTTTCCTTTGAAATAGATAATGAGTCACCTTACTTTCAGCAAGATAGCAGACAATGATAACTAACCCAGTACTAATTTGTCAACTAAATTATGATAAGTCTGTTTACTAACTACCAAATAGTAATATCAAGTGCCTTGATTGTCTTTGAATAACATAATAAATCACCTTACTTTCAACTGAATAACAACCAATAATAACTGTCTCACTACGAATTTGTCAACTAAATTATGATAAGTCTATCCACTGTTTTAAATATGTGTGTTTCAAATAGCCGTTCAAATCATGGAGCAGGAGAAACAAAAGTATGTAAACAATATGACAACGGATATTGCTCTCAGCAGAACCTTTGAAAATCCATTGTAACAGATTGATATTTTGAGTATGGGTATTATTAAGTGACCCATGCGCTGCCAAATTAGTATCAGTGTTCTAAGAGATACTTCCTTCAATAATGGAAACAAAACTGCTGCTTGGGAGTTGAACAAATTGAAAGGAATTTATCAAAGATATCAACGGTTAGGGATTGGCACCCTGGAGGTAGGATTGGTATGCATGAAATCAATGGGCATCTATAATTTATAAGCAGTATTGTAATGAAATTTGGAATAATGGAGATGAATGGTTATGGTCCCATGGAATATTTATTATTACAGGTTTGTTCGTTACAATAAAATTCTCAGATTTTGGTAAATTTTCAAAATAGGTAACTAGAGATTAATTTTAATTAGGTTGGATTGGAGATCCTTAAAAATGTTAAATTAACTTAACATTTTAAAAATTAATAGTGTAAGATATCAATTATGAAACTTGAACCTGAATAAGAAAGATAACAAACGTTCAATCCAATTATTTAAACTAAAATCAATTAACTCGTCCTAGTAAATGCAAATATCACCTATTTATTTCATACAAGGTACGATGGAACCATACTATTTTAGTAACATTCACTGCTTGAACGATGAATACGCACAGATACGAAAAACTAATTATAGATTAGTTGAATCATGTCAACGTAGTGAGCGGAAGATCAGAAGTTAGAATATCATCGTTTTCATTTCTACGAGAATACTTTTATGAAGGGGGGGTGGTTTAAATATTTATATGTGATATATGTTTTTTGAGTTTACTAATATATTTATTTATGGAGTTACTTTTTGGTTTAACAAATTGAAGATGTTTACGTTTTTATTATGTTTTGGTATTATGTTTTAATTGAATTATATGAATTTTTAATACGGGTGGGTTTTAGTATTTTGTTTATTATAGTAGATTTTTTTAGTTTGGTTTATCTATTTTTTCAAATTAATTCTATTAATTTTGATTCATGAAATCACAATATATGTATTTTAGTTATTAAATTTTTTTGTAATATTTAATGAGCCACACTAACCTTTGATATGCTTGGAAATTTAAGTTTTTTTTTTTAAATTTCCAAGTCATCAAAAAAAGCTACATGAACCTTTTACATTGGTTGATTTTCAGATATCACCACTAAACTATTTTGGAGTTTCAAATCTTAGTCATCATATATAATGAGATCTTTCAAAATAAATCGTATTAAAAAACTTAATGGAAAAAAAACTTATTAAAAAACATAAAAATAGATTTTGATACCCTTACATCTATACAAATAGCCATACCATTTAATATAATCCCTTTGAATATATTTACATGTTTAACACCTTAAAGTGTCTTCACTAAAAAGAAAATATCTTACACAAATTAAATTAAATATTACCCCTAGTAAGATATACTTATTTCATTTCATTATAATAATACACATATTGCCAATATATTTCACAAATTATAACTTTTAATAATATATCTTACCAATATTTATTTCATTTCATTATAATAATGCATATATATTTATTATTTCAGAAATTAATAATAAGAATTGGTAAGATATATTAATTATTTCACAAATTAATAATGCACATGACCCTTTAAAAAAATTATAACTTTTAAATTAAAATACATATTTTTTATCTTAATTATTTTAATTCTGATATCAAATATTATTAAATTCAATTACCCGAAAGCTTTAGAGGACGAAAATACTAGTAAAGAACGTCATTATTCTATAACAGATAATTGTGTACACAATTATAAGGATACAAATATTACTTCTAATCCCGATGCAGTAAAAGGGACCATTGTAAGTATAATGCCAATCGAGTAGTAGGAAACAAAATTGTTTGATTATATTTATTTATTTATTTTTGATGAAATTCTTTTTCAAGAAGAATTCGTAGTAAAATAATTGATTGTTTGAAAAATAAATGGATGGTGAAGAGGCATCAGCCGCTCTCACAAAGGGATCAGCCTCTCTCACAAAGGGATTTCTCATGAGTAAAAGAAAAGATGGAAGAAGGAATGGAGTGTTTTTGCATGGAAGAATTTTTTTATGATTTAAAAAGAAAGATTGGGAGAAGGGATGGAGTCTTCTATAGCCAAAATTTTATAAGATATTTTTTAATGTTTTTACAGTTTTTTTAAGAGATGTATTTGAAGGCTATAGATATAATTTATGGATGTAGTAAAAGATTTTTATGTATATGACATTTTCTTTTTCTTTTCTTTTTTAATTTTAATTTTGTTAATTTTAGAGGTATAAATTTGAGCTCATAGTTATGTTTGTAGGTGTTAAAAATGTAACTAGTTTCAATATTTATAATTGTTGTTGTATTTATTTCAATATGTATTTTATGTAACAAACAATATAAGAAAATAAAAATTTATTATTATTAAAGCATCTCTTTCATGCTATTTTTTTGTGGTCTTTTAGGTATAAACATGTTTTTCATGCATCTAGGGTTTGTTAGGTCTTAGGATTTATTTTCATGAGTCAAAGAAGTCAACTTCATGTTTATAAGACTTTCCTGGGAAAAATGTAATTGAAAAAAGAATTTATTTTTAGTCTAGAAAGTCCTCGAAACTCCGAAAGTACAATTCGTCCCTCATATCTTCAAGTTGGCCTAAAAGAGGGAATTCACCCTAGCCCCAGGGCTTTTTTTATCTCTTAACACTAGTATTCTTTGCATTCAATGCCTTAGTTATTTTAGTTATTTATGCTTCCTCGTGCTTTTATATATGTAGCACATGGGTGCTACTTGTTCCATTAAGCGCACCACAAAAAAAAAACATCTACTAGAACCTATGGCCATCTAGATGTTTTTAGTTTTGATGAAGTTCCATTAAAACCTTCGCTAACACATAAGCTATCCCAAAAATATGTTTTAGTGGATGTTTTTTTGACAAATGTTTCCAACTTTATAACACTAAAAGCTTCCGTTATAACCTTCGTTAGAAGGTATTTTCCTTGTAATGTTGAAAGCTTCAGATTCAAAAATATCTTTAGTTTTAATCAATCAACAACACAAAATCCTTACTAGCATTTATAAGCATTTTCATCTTACCGATGCTTACAAGAGATAAGTTCATCTTCTTATGATGTGCCCTAACAATATACTCAACTCCATCTTTAAAAAGATGATATTTTCTATAATGACGATATACATGGAAATTTTTTGGGGCTAATATTTGGAGGTGGGTTAATTTTCCATGACTTTTCCAAAAAAAATATTTTCCAATTTCCATTTTTTATAGAAATAATTGGACCAAATTTTACAATATAAAATTATTTTACCTTCAAATAACCAATATTATATATATAATATATATAAAATCATTATAAATTTGAAATTTTTTTCAAATAAATCAATAAACATTTTATAGTTTTCATATTAGGGACTAGTGAGATTCACCATTGTTTTTAAATTTCAAGATAATTTTCCATCCTTAAAATTTTCCATGACGATAGAATACGGATTTTTGGTCATACAAGTACGGTCTCCCTAAAAAAATTCCACATATGTTAAGTGATCCAACATCAAGCTCTACCTCCTCTATAAAGTTTGAAGTGATGGTGAATTTGATTTTACATTTTCTTCTCTCTTGCAATTTGGTATCATCACATACCCAACTGTGAAAGGGTAAGGTTTATTATGAGGTATACTTTCTAGATTTATTTTCTTGAAAATTGTTTCAGAAATAAAATTCACTTGGGATCGACTGTCAAGCAAGGTATCAACTTTGGTATGTTTTGTAATGACCCTCATATGAAAAAAATCACTTAATTCTTTATCATTTTGAGACCCAATAGGGTTATTAGAAGAAATAGCACTTGCATTAGAAGCTTTACCTTTTATTCCCATGGCTGTGAATTTGGTTTCATCACCTAAATCCAATCCTTCATCTTGTTGTTTGTTGCAACATTATTTTCTACCCCCCTATTATTGAACTTCTTTGGTCTCATTTCTAGATGTAGTTTCCAACAATGGTCTTCATCATGGCCTTATTTTGAACAATGCTTACAGGTAAGTTTCTCTCCCTCTTTCTCGACTGTAGCATTATTTTTTCCTTTGCATTTAAACTCCCTATTTCCTTTGTCTCCATATTTGGATGGTTTCTTACTAGTCTCTTGAGGAACATTCTTACCTCTACCTTCTAAATGAGTTTCCTAAAAACATACTTTATCTAGATTGGTGGGATTAAACATAAGTATAGTATGTCTCAAATAACTATGTAAGCTACATATGTATTTAAGGAGTTTCTTGTGATGAAAAATCAACACCCAAGATTAAAGCTCTTCTTCTAAATTCTTGTGTGTAACTGTGAACACTATGACCTTTAGCTTGTCTAAAAATTTTCCAATCCATAATTGTTTTGTTTTCATATAAGCTAATGGATAAAATTTCCTTCTTAATTAATCTACAAAATCATTCCAAGAAGAGATAATGTTACCACATTGTTTCAAACATTCTTGAGATATGGCCTCCCACTAGATGAGGGTTTCACTTTCCAAAAAAAGAGAAGCAAGATGGATCTTTGTAACGTCATCCTTAATTATTTGGATCCTGTAATAGAATTCAATTTGAGGAACCCAATCGCTAATGTTTTTAGTATTTACTTCCCCATTGTACATAGGAAATTTAAACTTGACATCCAAAACACCCAAAAAAACTCATTTGTAGGTAACATGTGTTCTAGGAGGAGTATGTCTAGGTGTTGAAGGAGGTGAAAAAGGAGGTGAGGATGGAGGTGAATATGGAGGTCAAGGAGGAGGTGGAGGTGGAGGTTTTCTCCTTTTACCACCATTAGCCTTTGGATGGCTTGAAATCTCTCCTTGCAACCTTGATGTCCTCCCATTGTAAAGCACTTTTACCATCTCCGATATATCATCGAAATCATTTCTGAAAGCTCTCTCATCCTTAGACATCAACTCATTTCCTTATTCATGTTGCATGACTGGTGGAGTTTTTCGATTTTGTGACCTCCTTGAAAAAATTTGAGGATTTGGTTTGTTAAGAAATCCTTCTCATATTCTCAACTTTGACCTTTTGATCATTCAGACACACTTGCAAAAGTTTTCAAAACTTCAAAAAAACCATGCTAATTTCATACCAAATTGTTCTAAAATTAAAAATTAAAAATGAAAGGTTTCCTGCAAAAAAAATTAAGCTATTTTATGTCTTGTGGGAAATGGATCGAAATTTAAAAAGCACATAAACTTAGTAATTTTAGTTCAGTTTTGCAGATATAACCAGAGAAAAATAGACAATATGCAACATCACAAAACAACAATTTGATGATAGAGTTAACCCCTCCTTGGCTATGTCTTCGAGTCTAACTTCCAATGTTGTCCCTTTATATTATATTCTCAAACTATAAATTGCATCAACATACAATGGTAAAATCATGAAAATAATGTTTCCATTGTTTCCATAACACCCAAAAACTCCATTACAGGCTCTAATTGGGCTCAGAAAGGCTTAAAAATGGCCAAGTTAAGCCTCCTCAATTTATCTACTATTTTTCATGTGAATTCACCAAACTGGAAAAGCTGGTAACTTTTTCCTCCTTTGGCATATCCTCCAGATGAAAATTTTGTGTAGGAGCACCAGAAATTCCACCGAAAATCAAGCAATTTGTTGAATAGTTAGTTGGGTGCCCACGACCAAACTTTTTCCCTTTTCTTTGGTCATATGGTAGACATTGGACCAGGGGGATTGGCTAGAGGCCATGAGTCTGCTGACACTCCTCCTTTGGTGACATTGTAGGCCAGGTGGCTCGGAGCTGGGCCATGCACAAACACGTCCGCTTTGAGCGCTCTGCCGATGGTCTAACTATAATGAATATGGGGCCAAGGATAACCTCCCGAGCCCTCTGCTTCTTCCATAGGCACGTCATGTGCCATATGACTTAGGGTTAGGGCCATGTGTCCTGCCCCCTTCGCTAAACATAAAATATTTACATTTTAAATATAACCTTGCTGTGAAGTATTAATGAGGAGAAATTGTGGTCTAATGATGAGACGGTTGGTTTTTAATTGATACAACATGAATTCAAACCTGGAGGAGGTTGCTCGACCCACTCACCTGATTTTTTCATGAATTGGGAGGGCTACGTGGTGCCTCTCGATTGGTCCAACCAAAAACCTCATTTACTAATAAAAATATACAATTTGTCCCTATAGCATCATGCCATTTTTCAGCACTTGATTGACCCATCTGTCTGATGTACCTACCTAGTCGGTCTGTTAATGTCAACACCACGTCACAGACTTCAATTTGAGGAACCCAATTGTTAATTTTTTTAGTATTTACTTTCCCATTGTACATAGGAAATTTAAACTTGACATCCAAAACACCCAAAAAAACCCCTTTGTAGGAAACATGTGTTCTACGAGGAGTATGTCTAGGTGTTGAAGGAGGTGAAAAAGGAGGTGAGGATGGAGGTGAATATGGAGGTCAAGGAGGAGGTGGAGGTGGAGGCTTTCTCCCTTTACCACCATTAGCCTTTGGATGGCTTGAACTCTCTCCTTGCAACCTTGATGTCCTCCCTTTGTAAAGCATTTTTAACATCTCCAAGATATCATAGAAATCCTTTTTGAAAGCCTTCTCATCCTTAGACATCAACTCATTTCCTTCTTCATGTTGCATGACCGGTGGAGTTTTTCGAGTTTGTGACCTCCTTGAACAAATTTGAGGATTTGGTTCGTCAAGAACTCCTTCTCATATTCTCAAATTTGACCTTTTGATCATTCGAACACACTTGCAAAAGTTTTCAAAACTTCAAAACAACCATGCTAATTTAATACCGATTGTTCTAAACTTAAAAATTAAAGGTTTCCTAAAAAAAAATTAAGCTATTTTATGTCTTGTGGGAAATGGATCGAAATTTGGAAAGCACATAAAATTAGTAATTTTAGTTCATTTTTGCAGATATAACCAGAAAAAAATAGATAATATACAACATCACAAAAAAAAAAATTGATGATAGAGCTCACCCCTCCTTGGCTATGTTTTCGGGTCTAACTTCCAATGTTGTCCCTTTATATTATATTCTCAAACTATAAATTTCATCAACATACAATGGTAAAATCACGAAAATAATGTTTCCATTGTTTCCATAACACCCAAAAACTCCATTACATGCTCTAATTGGGCTCAGAAAGGCTTAAAAATGGCCAAGTTAGGCCTCCTCAATTTATCTACTATTTTTCCTGCGAATTCAAAAAATTGGAAAAGATGGTAACTTTTTCCTCCTTTGGCATATCCTCCAGATGAAAATTTTGTGTGGGAGCACCAAAAATTCCACCGAAAATCAAGCAATTTGTTGAATAGTTAGTTGGGTGCCTGTGACCAAAATTTTAACCTTTTCTTCGGTCATATGGTAGACATTGGACCAGGGGCATTGGCTAGAGGCCATGAGTCTGTTGACACTCCTCCTTTGGTGACATTGTAGGCCAAGTGGCTAGGAGCTGGGCCATGCACAAACCCATCTGCTTTGAGCGCTCTGCCAATGGTCTCACTATAATGAATATGGGGCCAAGGATAACCTCTCGAGCCCTCCACTTCTTCCATAGGCATGTCATGTGCCACACAACCTAGGGTTAGGGCCATGTGCCCCACCCCCTCCGCTAAACATAAAATAGTTACATTTTAAATATAACCTTGCTGTGAAGTATTAATGAGGAGAAATTGTGGTCTAACGATGAGACGGTTGAATGTTAATTGATACATCATGAATTCAAACCTGGAGGAGGTCGCTCGACCCACTCACCTAATTTTTTCATGAATTGTGAGGGCCACGTGGCGCCTCTCGATTGGTCCAACCAAAAACCTCATTTACTAATAAAAATCTACAAGTTGTCCCTATAGCGTCATGCCATTTGTTAGCACTTGATTGACCCATATGTCTAATGTACCTACCTAGTCAGTCTCTTGACATCAACACCACATCACTATACGGTCTACCTAGTTAGTAACCTAGTAAACCCTGCAAGTTGAATTTTTAGTTATTTTCCAAAAAATTCAGAACATGATAACTTTAACGTACGATGTCAGATTGGGGATATTCAAGGATCATTGGAATAAGAACGATGACATATACAATTTTGAATTGGGTTTGAGGAATTTTGAGCACTTTCACTTTTGAGCATATTTTTGATCCCCTAGATCAAACAGAGATGTTTAGGAACACCCTGACTTAGCTGCATAACATAACACTCATATAAAACAACCATGTCCTAGCCAAACTAAAACCCCTTACACATGAAACTTAGAGTAACCACCACCACTAATAAAAATTGAAACCAAAGGCCCAAAACACCCTTGAAGCTACAAAAACATTAACACATGAGGAAAAGGAAGACATAAAAATAGAATTTCCTTATTCACTTGAAGTGGGGAGAGAAGAGTTTGCTATTTTCTAAGAATCTAGACAAGTCCTTGTACCATAATGTCCCATTGACCTTTTGGAGGGGCAGCTTGAATATATTTCCTAATCCTCAAACCAAAATTCCTATCTTCGACGGAAACTTAAAATCATTCGTCACCTTCTCCATAATCCAACAAAAACAGGTAATTATTTCCAGTATACCTCACAATTTTAGTGCAAAGATGATTTTTCATAACCAAATTAGAAGTTAAAATTTCACTGCACACTTGTTTCGTCAATCATTCCCAACACTGCACAACTAAACTCCCAAGAAATTCTGCAAATACTGCATGCATTTGGAGAATTCGATTATCCTAGTAGACGAGCTCGTCTCTCAACATAAATTTTATAGAGGAACAATCTAGAACCCAATAAACCATTTTTATTTATTGTAATAACCATTTTCATGTATCATGCATGGGGGTAGGGGGAGGGGCAGGTTATGCCAACCCCCTCCCCTTCTTTAATGCCCCTATGAGTTGGTAAGGTGGAGGGTGCCACCACCCTCTCCCCTCCCCCGACCCTATCCAGAAATTTTTTAACGAGTGCTCATCCACCCACATTGAGGAACCAAAGGTTATACTTTATTTTAGAGTACCAAATGACTAATAATCCACCACTTATTCGCGTTCTAGCTATATTTTGTATAAATATCAAACTAATTTCCAATTATAAATTATATAATCTATCAAAAATTAGGACTTCCACAGATCAACATTTCCACATTCATACTATATTTGAATAGTTATCATTTTTACATATTACAATTTTTTTGAGTCATTATCATTATTACTTATTGTGTTATTGCACACTTTTATATTAGGTGTTATAATTCTCGATGGAGACACATTTCATATTCTACTTTCATCATTATTATTTAATATGGGTATTGATAGATCTCCTATCTTCGGTAATAGAGGCATTGATGCTTCTAGTTTTGGTTGCTTAGCGAGTCATTACATTTCAAATGTATATTGATTTTTATATCATTGTACTTCACATGTATATTGATTTGTACATATTTGAATCAAGAGGTATATATAACCATATTCTGATGAAATTTATATTTGGCATATATGTTTCTTAATATATATTATTATATGTATACAAAGTTTTTACAAACCATGTTGATGTTTTTCTTATTTAATTTATAAAATGTATTATGAGTGGGTTAGTAATTAATGTTATTAATAGCTTCTTTGTTTTTATTTTAAATTTAGATGTATGACTCATTCTACCTAATGGTGCTCTACATCCCGCTATAGAGGAAATGTTGTAGTGTTAGTATTAGCTCAATATGAAGGAGATATGAGTGTAAACATTTAAATGTCAGGTTAATACGAGAGAGATGTTCTAGTGCTCATAAAATGAAGCATTTTATTAAATAATAATAATAATAAATCAATACAAAGTTAAAGACAATAAAAATAATAAATCTATAATCAGTAATAATTCTTTTACATAAAAAATCATATATATATATATATATATATATATATATATATATATATGAAAATAAAATTAATTCACATATAAAAATTTAAATAAAAAGTGAAATCAATCAGTGAGAGATTTGAAATATGAATCTCATGGTTTACATAATATTTTATAACACAACCACTACCAATTGAACTACTCCATCTACTAATTCTAAAAACATTTAAACACAAATAATCAAACGGCTAGTCTAAAATTTTCAAATGATCAAAGATTCTTAGTTGAAATATTGATAATGCAAAAAAAAAAAAAAAAAACATTTATAATATCAAATCTGCAAAAATTTCGATATCAAATATTGAAAACTCAAAAGCATGAAAATAATTATAATATTGGATTTTCAAATAAACAATGTATTTTAATATTTGAATTCATGTTTTTGTGATGATAGTATTTTTTCCCAAAATCTTTGGGTTGTAATTACATTGGACAGAAAATTGTCCAATGTGATTACACATAAAATTGTCCAATATAATTACAACAAGAAATTTCTGGAAAAAATATATTTTAATTTTAAATGTTAAAAACATAAAAGGAAAATCATCATAATTTTTAATGTTTTCTAACAAAAAAATCAATTATAATATCCTGTAATATCAAAATAAAACAAATACAAATAAATAATTATAATATCAAACATTAAAAAAATAAGTGAATAATTCTATTTTTAAAACAAGAAGCAAACAATTTTGATTTTAGATATTTTGAAAGAAAATATTTTTAAAATCGAGCATCGAAAATAAAAACTACAAACAATTCAGCTAAGGTTAAATACAGAATGCCTAAACAATAAAATAAATGTAGTACCAATATTTTCAAACATGAAAAAGACTATTTTAAACCAGAAAACCATTTTAATGTCATGTAAGTGTAAATACATTTGCATACCATTCTTCATTTCCCTGTTGGCAATATGATGCAGAGTGTTGTCCTTGATGGCAACCCATTGTATGAAGATGAAGACATGAGATTGTTGGCATGTGTTGTCCTTGATGGCAATCCACCTGATGAAGTTATTCTTGACCTGATGGACTTGGTAAATGATGTAAATCTGATGTGATATGATGTTTTTTGGAAATATGATGCTAAGTGTTGTCCTTGAATGGCAACCCACTTGATGAAGATGATGGAAACTTACTTGATGAATTTGTGCTTGATAGAATATGTCTTAATGAACTAAATCTGATGTATCTACAGTGAGTATAGAAGGTAATGAAGAAAGGAATTCAGTATGTATTAGATCTATGATGAAAAGAGTATGTCTCAAGGCATACGCGGATTTGTCTAGGAGAAGTTGCGTATGCACGCAGGAAATAACGTTCCAAGTCGCGTATGGGCAAAAGCGCTCATAAAGTACAAAACCAGGGGTAACCACCATGGTATTGACCCATTGTATTGAGTAATGATTCTTCTATGTGACCCCGTCAAGGAATACCATCGGAAGTAATGTGGTTTTGGCTCATGGTATTGAAAAAGGGTAAACCTATATAAAGAGAAGAAATTCAGTGTGCAAATGAGGAGTGTGGGTGTGAGCATATGAGTCTGGGCTTTGATGAATACTTCACTCTAAAGTATATTTGTATGGGTAAACTCTGTTCCTAATTGAAAAATCTGAATCTATGATGCTCCTATGAACATGATGAAGGCTCAAGATCTCTAGATCTAGAAATGGTGAATGTCAAGGATGATCTAAATTGAAGTGAAGAAGATCTGGCGCAATCCTGTTAAAGAGATTGAAGAATTTTGGGTAAGTTTATAGATCTGGTCTGTACTGCAAAGGTTATCTTTTATAGATCTATACGCAGGTTCGTTTCATGTAAAGCGCGTGTATACGCGGGTATGTGAAAAGAAAAGCGCGTATGTGCAGTTAGGGTTTTCTTTGGAAAATGTACTGAAGAATACGCAGGTTCGTCTTCTGAAAGGCGCGTATATACGCGGGTATTATCAATTAAAAGCGCGTATGATTTCTGATCTGAAGGTTGTTGAAGGTTGAGTTTGTTTCTATATATCTATTCTGAATTCTGGGTTATGTCTGATATTCTGGTTATAGTGATTTCACTGTTCTGTTTGATGCTTTGGGCAAAGGTTGTTTATTGACAAGTAAAGGGTTGTGTTGGAGCTATTGGATCCAGTTTGAAAATTGATGAAATGTGGTCTACTGTGGATCTGAAGGCTGTAGCCTTCTGCAGGTGGGTGCCTGCGTGCTGGTATGAGTCTGTACCAGTACATGTTGTAAGAATTTTTCTTAATAATAAATTTTGAAGGCTGAGACGACGGCAGCGGTGGTTTTCTCCCGAATTGGGTTTCCAACTAAAAATCCTGGTGTTCATGTGTGTTTCCTATGTGTAATGACTATTCTGTTCTTTCTGTATCTGTTTACTGCTTTCTGAGATATCTAATGAATGAATAAGGTAATGATCTGAGTTAAGAATTGAATGCATAATTATATCTCTGAGCATACGCGAGTTCAGTAAAGGATAGCCGCGTATATACGCTAGTTTGGTTCAGAAAAGTAGCGTATTGGTTTTATGAAAGAAAAAGAAAAGTTTTATTGTCTGCCCTGAATACTGATTCACCCCCCCCCCCCCTCTCAGTATTCTTCTCAACAATTGGTATCAGAGGAAGTCCTTCTGAAAAGGCTTAACCGCTAGAAGGAAGATCAAGCAAGATGAGCAATATTGAGGGAACAACATCTATCAAGCCTCCACTCTTCAATGGAAGCAATTTAATCTTCTGGAAAATAAGGATGAAATCCTATCTTCAGTCTATGGGAGCAGACATATGGGCCATTTTTGAACAAGGGTATCAATATCTAGCCTCAGTACCAACTAATGCAACAGAAAAGAAGAATTATGAAACTAATGCAAAGGCAGTCAATGCTCTATTGGGAAGTCTAACTGAATCAGAATTTGTCAAGGTCATGCAGCTGAATACAGCAAAGGCAATATGGGACAAAATTATTTTAAGTTATGAAGGTGATGCAAAGGTAAAAAGTGCAAAACTCCAAACTCTCAGAATAGAATATGAAAAGTTAAAAATTCATAGTGATGAGAGTATTGCTAGTTTCTTTTTACGTCTTGATGACATTGTAAATCGTATGAGAAATCTGGGAGAAACAATAGCTGAATCTACTTTGGTTGAGAAAATCTTAAGATCACTAACGACAAAATTTGAGTCAAAAGTTTCTGCACTTGAAGAAAAACAGGATCTCCAAAACCTTACTGTGGTGCAACTTCATGGGATACTAACTGCTTATGAAATGAGAAGGGGAGGATCATCAGATGTCAAAGAAGCCGTCTTTAGAGCTTCTACAAAAGAGAAAGATGTACAAGAAGTAGAAGGATCAGGATATGTTTCAGAAGAAGAGGAGGTAAATTTTGTAAAGAAACTTCAACTTGGCACAGGACGATTCAGAGGTAAACTTCCTTTCAAATGTTTTAATTGTGGAAGATTTGGTCATTATGCTGCTAAATGTCCTCATAAAGAAACTTTTGCAAAAGGAAAGGAAGTAGCAAGAAGAAATAAGAACCGGTCTAGCACTAGAAAAAGTTACTACACTCATGAAGACAGTGATGGGTTATCTGATAGTGAGGAAGAAGGTGAACAAAATCATAGACTTCTTATGGCATTTGAAAATTATTCTAAAGAAGATAAGGATACTTTTATGGATGCCCTAGAGGACAATGATTTTCTTAATGAAAACAATCAACTCAAAATATGCTTAGAGGAAAGTAAAATAATTATAGAGACTCTAAAAAATCAGATTGAAGAAGAGAAGAAGCACAATGAAAAATTAGAATGTGAAGTGGTAAGTATAAGAAAAGAACTTGAGAAAGTAAAGACTCTGAATCTTAGATTTGCTAAAGGATCCAAAACCTTAGATGAGATTATCAAGGTACAACGTTCTCCTCTTGTAAAGACAGGTCTTGGATATACCGGAGAATCTTCTCAAGCTTCAGCACCAAATTATCTAAAAGCAGCTACAACTGGTCTACAACATTCTTCCACTCAGAAAGGGGATAAAGATTCTTCACAGGTAAAGCATGAGCAATTCAAGTAAAGGAAATTCAGCATGAATACTTTTCAAAATAACACCAATCAGCAGGTAAATTCAAATAGAATATTTCATGATCGCGGAAATTTCTACTTTAATGGACAATGTTTCTCATGTCACAATTTTGGTCATAAAGTTGTTCAATGTGTTGCATATAAAACTATCATGACAAGACAAGCAAGAAAGAAAAGGATTGATATTGGAACAAATAAGAATACCTATGACAACTTTTCTCCTCTTCAAAATGAAGTTGAATGTACTTATTGCAATAACTTTGGCCATGAAGAATCTGAATGGAGGAGAAAAGTCTAGCCAAAAGAACATGTTCCTTCCAACACCAAAGTATGGAAAAAGAAGGATGTACAGGTTGAAAATTGTGGTATATCTTTATTTGCAGAAGGAGAAGAGAATCAATGGTACATTGATAGTGGATGCTCAAAACATATGACAGGTGACAAAGACAAACTCCAAGCTTATAATGCCCTAGAAAAGGAAAATAATGTTACTTTTGGAAATGATACACCCGCTGTCATTAAAGGAAAAGGATCTGTTTTTCTAAAAGAAAAAGTGAAAGCTAACAATGTTATGTATCTGGATGGATTGAGACATAACCTGTTAAGCATAAGTCAAATGTGTGATCAAGGAACTGAGGTTGTCTTTAGTTCAAAAGAATGTGTGGTACGTGATCTTGATACAAGTAAAACAATTATAAAAGGAAAAAGGACTCCAAACAACCTGTATATATTGAAGAACTGCAAAGATCAATGTTACTTGAGCAAATCATCAGAAAATTGGCTGTGGCATAGACGGCTGGGGCATCTAAGTTTCTCTCAAATCCACAAATCAAGCAGACTTAAAGCTGTTCGTGGTCTTCCCAATATTACTCTTCCTGAAAATATCATATGTAAATCTTGTCAATTCGGTAAGCAGACCAGGGTGCAATTTAATGCAAAGGAAGGATCATCAAATGGGCCCCTTGAACTTATTCATACAGATATATGTGGACCTATGAGGAAAAAGTCACCACGTGGTGAAGAATATTATATCTTATTTATTAATGAATTCTCTAGAATGTGTTGGATTGGGTTGCTTAAACACAAGGATGAAGCATTTGAGAAATTCCAGATATTCAAAGCTTTGGTTGAAAATGAATTAGATCTAAAAATCAAATGTCTTAGATCTGATCGAGGAGGTGAATATACTTCGAATGAATTCCTTGAATTTTGTGAACAACATGGCATAAAAAGACAATTTTCGGTAGCAGGCACTCCTCAACAGAATGGTGTAGCAGAAAGAATGAATAGAACAATTCAACAAATGGCTAGAGCCATGCTTGATGATTCCGGAACACCTGACACATTTTGGGGGGAAGCAGCTCACACAGCGGTAAATATTCTCAACAAGGCACATGTTCATGTAAATAATGACAAAACACCATATGAACTCTGGTATGGTAATCCTCCCTTTGTGAAGCATTTTAAAGTTTTTGGGAGCAAGTGCTTTATCAAAAATAATGATGAAAATCTTGGCAAGTTTGAACCAAGAGCAGATGAAGGTATACTCCTTGGTTATTCTTCTCAAAGTAAAGCATACAAATGTTACAATAGAAGACTTCGAAAGATTGTTGAATGTATTGATGTTGTTATTGATGAGTCTCCTACAGCTTCAAAAGAAGAAAAGCAAGCAACAGAGGAAGGTGATGATGACGTATATCCTTCTACATCAAATAGAAATAATACAGACAGTGAACTCAATGAAGAATCTAGAGATGATTTATCTGGAAAAGCTCCATCTAGATATGTTCAAAAGAACCATCCAGAATCTCAAATCTTGGGTGACAAAGGATCTGGTGTACAAACAAGAAGGACTCTTGTGGGATCTTCTAGCTATCTGGCATTTCTGTCCACTATTGAACCACACAATGTCAATCAAGCTAGTAAAGATGAATGTTGGATTCAGGCCATGAATGAAGAACTTGATCAAATTGAAAAGAATCACACTTGGGAATTGGTACCAAGACCACATGATAAAAATGTCATTGGAACCAAATGGATATTCAAGAACAAGCTAAATGAGAATGGGGAAGTTATAAGAAACAAAGCTATACTGGTTTGCAAAGGATATGCTCAACAAGAAGGTATAGACTTTGAAGAAACTTTTGCTCCTGTAGCTAGACTTGAAGCCATAAGAATGTTTCTTGCTTTTTCAAGTTTTCAACAAATCAAATTTTATCAAATGGATGTCAAATCTGCTTTCCTCAATGGTGATTTAGAAGAAGAAGTTTATATAGAACAACCAGAAGGATTCATTTTGGGAAATGATGAAAATCTTGTTTGTAGACTTAAAAAGGCTCTATATGGTCTCAAACAAGCTCCAAGGGCATGGTACTATCGTCTTGACAAATATCTTCATCAACAAGGATTTTCAAAACGGTCTGCCGATAGTAACTTATACACAAAAATTGAAAATGATAAACTATTGATTGTGATTGTATATGTTGATGATATCATTTTTGGAAGTAATGAAGAATCTATGAGTCAGAAATTTGCTTCTGTCATGCAGAAAGAATTTGAAATGTCTTTACTTGGGGAACTAACATTCTTTCTTGGCTTACAAGTGCATCAAACTACAGAAGGTATATTCTTATCTCAAGCAAAATACCTTAAGCAAATTCTGAAGAAGTATGGGATGGAAGAGTGCAAACCTGTAAATACACCAATGATAACCGGATGTAATATCAGTTCTCATGATGATTCTCCCACGGTGACTCAACCAGAATACAGATCCATGATAGGAAGTCTTCTATATCTCACTGGGACTAGACCAGATATTATGCATGCAGTTGGGATTGTTGGACAATTCCAAGCCAATCCAAAAGAGTCTCATCTTCAGGATGTCAAAAGAATATTCAAATATCTACAAGGAACTCAAGACTTTGGACTATGGTATCCAAAGAATGCTGATCTTACTCTTCATGCTTATACTGATGCAGATTGGGCTGGAAATGTTGATGATCGGAAAAGCACAAGTGGTGGTGCATTCTATATGGGGCCCCGGTTGGTATCTTGGTTCAGCAAGAAGCAAAGCTCTATTGCCTTATCTACAGCAGAAGCAGAATATGTGGCTGTCGCATCCTGTTGCACTCAACTTCTTTGGATGATGCAAACCCTACAATATTTTCAAATCAAATGCTCACCTCCTATCTCCATTTTGTGTGATAATACAAGAGCCATCAGTATCTCAAAGAATCCTGTTATGCATTCGAAGACCAAACATATTCCCATCAAGTATCACTTCTTGCGTGAACAAGTGCTTGAACAAAAGGTGAAATTGGAGTATGTTCCCTCCAAAGAACAAATTGCTGATATCTTTACCAAACCTCTGCCCATGGAAGCGTTCGAGTATCTAAGACAAAAGCTAGGAGTATTCTCTGCTAGTCAAAAGAACAAATCTGCATAAACTCAGAAGATTAAATTGGATACGCGGGTTTCTTGAAACACAGTCACATATATATGCGAGTTAATACACATAAAGCCGTGTATGGTTGGTTGCTGACAATTTTTGATTGGGGTCAGCATTTCTCAGTGCTGTTTGGTATCTCTGATGTTGTTTGATGTCTCTCGTGGTGTTCCAGTTCTCATATATCTGTTTCATTTTCTATCATTGGGTAAATATGCCTTGATGACTTGCTGATTGAAAGTGTTCAGGTTGCATAAGCTAAGGAGGAGCCTTGGTCATATAGAAAGGAGACTTGGATGCACTATTTAAGGGGGAGCATTAGCCTTGCTGAGAATAATGCATTGTTGGCAGTATGATGATTCTGAAATATAATCTCTTTCTTGAGATCTTGTTGGTTTTTGTTACAAAAGGTCATTTTTGTAATTGGTTGAAAAAGGGCATGTTGAAACCCATGATGTAAATTTATATTATTCAGTCATGTAAGGACTTGTCAAATTTGTAAACCCACTTGGTTGGGTAGTTGATTTGAAATATGTAAACCCACTTGGTTGGGTATTTGAGTCTCATATGTAAATCCACTTGGTTGGATCTTTGATGTAAGTATGAGTCCTTGGTGATAGGAAGTTCATAGAGTCATGTGCTTCATTGAAAAATATGTTTGAAGATTCAACATGAACTCAGGGGGAGCTTGGTCACTTCAGTATACATCAGATCTGCAGAACGCTTATTCTACATGAGGAAAAAGGGGGAGAGTGTGTTGGTTTTGATCCGCACTTTGCCCTTGATGTAAAAGGGGGAGAGTGACATGGTGTCATTGTATTCTTAATGTACCTATCTGTTGTGGTGATCAAACACCATCGTGGTTGCCATCAAGTCCAAAGGGGGAGATTGTTGGCAATATGATGCAGAGTGTTGTCCTTGATGGCAACCCACTGTATGAAGATGAAGACATGAGATTGTTAGCATGTGTTGTCCTTGGTGAAATCACACAGTGAAGTTATTCTTGACCTGATGGACTTGGTAAATGATGTAAATCTGATGTGATATGATGTTTGTTGGCAATATGATGCTGAGTGTTGTCCTTGAATGGCAACCCACTTGATGAAGATGATGGCAACTTACTTGATGAATTTGTGCTTGATAGAATATGTCTTAATGAACTAAATCTGATGTATCTACAGTGAGTACAGAAGGTAATGAAGAAAGGAATTTAGTATGTATTAGATCTATGATGAAAAGAGTATGTCTCAAGGCATACGCGGATTTGTCTAGGAGAAGTAGCGTATGCACGCGGGAAATAACGTTCCAATCGCATATGGGAAAAAGCGCTCATAAAGTACAAAACCAGGGGTAACCACCATGGTATTGACCCATTGTATTGAGTAATGATTCGTCTATGTGACCCCGTCAAGGAATACCATCGGAAGTAATGTGGTTTTGGCTCATGGTATTGAAAAAGGGTAAACCTATATAAAGAGAAGAAATTCAGTGTGCAAATGAGGAGTGTGGGTGTGAGCATATGAGTCCGGGCTTTGATGAATACTTCACTCTGAAGTATATTTGTATGGGTAAACTCTGTTCCTAATTGAAAAATCTGAATCTATGATGCTCCTATGAACATGATGAAGGCTCAAGATCTCTAGATCTAGAAATGGTGAATGTCAAGGATGATCTAAATTGAAGTGAAGAAGATCTGGCGCAATCCTGTTAAAGAGATTGAAGAATTTTGGGTAAGTTTATAGATCTGGTATGTACTGCAAAGGTTATCTTTTATAGATCTATACGCAGGTTCGTTTCATGTAAAGCGTGTGTATACGCGGGTATGTGAAAAGAAAAGCGCGTATGCGCAGTTAGGGTTTTCTTTGGAAAATGTACTGAAGAATATGCGGGTTCGTCTTCTGAAAGGCGCGTATATACGCGGGTATTATCAATTAAAAGCGCGTATGATTTCTGATCTGAAGGTTGCTGAAGGTTGAGTTTGTTTCTATATATCTATTCTGAAGTCTAGGTTATATCTGATATTCTGGTTACAGTGATTTCACTGTTCTGTTTGATGCTTTGGGCAAAGGTTGTTTATTGACAAGTAAAGGGTTGTGTTGAGGCTGTTGGATCCAGTTTGAAAATTGATGAAACGTGGTCTACAGTGGATTTGAAGGCTGTAGCCTTCTGCAGGTGGGTGCCTGCGTGCTGGTATGAGTCTGCACTAGTACATGTTGTAAGAAGTTTTCTTAATAATAAATTTTGAAGGCTGAGACGACGGCAGCGGTGGTTTTCTCCCGAATTGGGTTTCCACCTAAAAATCCTGGTGTTCATGTGTGTTGCCTATGTGTAATGACTATTCTGTTCTTTCTGTATCTGTTTACTGCTTTCTGAGATATCTGATGAATGAATAAAGTAATGATCTGAGTTAAGAATTGAATGCATAATTATATCTCTGAGCATACGCGAGTTCAGTAAAGGATAGCCGCGTATATACGCTAGTTTGGTTTAGAAAAGTAGCGTATTGGTTTTATGAAAGAAAAAGAAAAGTTTTATTGTCTGCCCTGAATACTGTTTCACCCCCCCCCCCTCTCAGTATTCTTCTCAACATTCCCCATCACTCATATTTCATATTATGTTTCTCATTTGGAATTATAACATTGTCGATCAAAAAGACTTGTTAGTCCCTGCCGCCTGTGGCATGGCAGGGACTATAGTAATCAATTTTAGGATGTGCATTAGTCGCTGCACAAAAACCAAGTCAGCATATTCAATTTATAAGACAATTTAACAGCATGAAAGTGAAATTTCTGATACATATTTTTTATTATATTTTTTTTTCCACCGGTTAAATACCTTATCACAAATGCACACAAATATTCTTGTCCAATAAGAAATTTGGAGATCTTATTTGGCCTCTTTTCGAGGCATCTCAAACTTGTATCTTGGTTTATAGTATTATTTCTTCGAATGTTTTGCATATATTTCATTAGAATTTTGAATTTCCGAACTAATGTTAGCATTAATTCAACCATCAAATATGCCATGGGTATTACCTAGGCAAAATAACAAGGAATATCTGCATATAGTAACACAGACACAACTTGACCACCTGTCAAGACAAAACTGTGGCCATCTGCATGTATTGTGATGGAATCTCTTGACCACTTGTTTCATGTATTGTCACCCACCTGTTGAAGCCCATGCACCGTCAGGTGAGTACGAGATCTATAACTAGCCAGGCCACATTCATTCATTTTCCGAAACTCCATTGTCCATTCTGAGAGGTTTTCTCTTTCTGTGTTTTAGTTGGTGTAACTCTAGAGAAACTATCGAAAAGAACAACTATGCAAGTTTTATTATACATTCCCAAACCCTACTGCTCGGTTTTCTCTATCCATGTTTGAAGGGGAATACTGTACATTCCTCATTTGCAACTGGGTCTCAAATAAGTACACTGGTGGATATAGTTATGGGTCTATAGCTAAGCTACTACATCAATGGATGAATCAATGTCTTAATCTAGTGCATCAAACTCAGAAACGGCTGATGCAGGTGGTGTTTAAACCGGGTCTACAACTAGCTTTGCTTGTATTTTTTTTATTATACAAAGATGTAAGCATATTTTTCTCTTTTTGATTTCAAGGATTCATGTCTAATGAATTATAGCTGGGTATACATTCTTTTCCTTCACTGTGTGTTAGATTGACCATAAGTGAAATAACCATTCAACACTGGTGAATATTATTTATACATACAAGTCTCTAAGTTGGTGCCATTATTTGAGTAGGCAACTTAAAAATTACAACTATAATTATAAAAGTGGTTCATAAAACTCTTGAATTAAATCATTATACCAGATACAATAATTATGGTTTCCACCTTACCATGGATCCACCTTTGAATCCTTCACTTCTTGATTCGATGCCTCAGAATATTGTTGGACGGTTAAGGCTAACTGACCTGCTCTCCGATACATGATTCACTCGGTCATTTGCTCGTCGATGTGGAGGGTTTCCTAGCTCTACAAATGACTTGGTAATAGTTAGGGTTTGGATCCACCTTCTCCAGTTCATGCATATAGGTAACCTTAAACTTCAACTAACATTGCTGTTAATTCTGGGCATCTCATGATCTCGATGGCATTGTTAACATGTTACTCATTTATTTACAGATGCTGACAAGGTTTTTCTCATCCCACAGTTGGACCGGGGTGATGGAAAGTGAACTCTCGCTCAGGTAAAGGAAAATTGTCTCTCTTGAATTTAGTTTTATCGTTTAGAAGACTTTTCCTTGCCTCTCATTTAACATGAGGTTATTCTTACTGACCTCTATCAAAGTTTATTTTATGTGTGCTTTTCTATTCACCTTGGAATATTGTCAGTGTTAGTATTACAATGACATTAATTGCAATAGCATTGCTATATCGTTTTCTGAGAAAGATAAATCTTCAGTAAAACAAATCACACTTTAAAAACAAAAAATATTTAAAAACAACTTTTTCCCTTGTTGATTACAGTGTCAAAACCAATAAGCAAAAGAAATTTGAAATACATTCAACGGTTCAACAATGTGTATCTACATTTAGACTTACTATAATGTGTCTCATCTCTCCTTCTCAGGCATGACGACAAACAAAAGATTTCAATAGATTCAGGCTCTGCCATGGAATAAATCATGCAGCACTCAAGTTGAAACACCTGTATAACCTGTTGCAAGACATAGTTATAATAAAACATGAGCCAGGTCAACACTAATAATCAGGAACTGCAGTGAAATTAAGAGCAAACAAAACTTACCTTGAAATATCATCTCTATGTATTGAAATGCCTCAATTCTAAAATCAAAATAACAATAAAACCCTTTGAAACATTAGTAAAACATTAAATATTTTCTATAGATTCAGACTGCGAGAATTGGCAATAGAAGTTCTGGGTTAAGATTCTAGCTGTCAAGCACACAGAAACAAAAATGGTGCTTGGGAGGAAATGCATCTTTAACTGCTCTCATCTTTGCTTCTAAATCTGGTTAAGATGTTGGATTTCAAGCACAGAGAAATAAAAATGGTGCGTGGGAGGAAATGCATCTTTAACTGCTCTCACCTTTTCTTCTAAATCTGGTTAAGATGCTGGCTGTCAAGCACACAGAAGCAAAAATGGTGAGTGGGAGGAAATCGTGGAACTTGGGGCTAAGCGCACCACTTTTTGAATAAAATCCATGGCTTACTCTAACAGTGCTGCAATGTGGGTTGCATGCAATCACGCGGTGAAGACCCACAACTTTGTATTGTTTTATTTATTTTTATATTTTTTAATCATATAATGTAGAAATCTCGGGTGAAGACCCACAACACTATATCATTTTATTTACTTTTATATTTTTCAATTATATAATGTAGAAATCTTGGGCAAACGGCCAGGTGTAACCAAAGGTTTTCATTAGATGAGATATATTTCTGTAATTGGATGGTGCAGACAGGACATCTTAATGATGCAGAAACTAGACTGGATTCCCTTTCAATCTGGTACACTGCATTTTATTTTTAAATATTTTAGTCAGTTTTTGTCTGCTTTAGTATTGTAATCAAAATTTTAAACAAGATTACCAAGTTTGTTCTAATACTCTTCCCTATTTTTCTTATAGCATGAATATTAATGGAGTTGAGGTGATGATACCGCTTGCCTTTCTCACTGCCACAGGGTACATGCTGGTGTCCATATAACTATATTTTCTGCGTTTATAGAAAGAAGGTCAATCTGACTCAATTTGCCTTTTTTTTTTTGGAGGTTAATACTTTGTTAGTCCATATGAGGATGTGGTAATTTATCGATCCATCCATTTGTGGAGTTAATGGGATAGGTGGTTTACCAATGCTTCTGTAAGGTTGTAATTACTTCACTAGTCAACCCATTTGCATCACATTACCCTTTTGATCCGATAAGTATTTCATGCAATTCTTTGCATTTTTTTTTTTCATATTCAAGTGGATATTCTCCTCAACTTGTTTAGGGTTATTTGAACTCATGCCTATTTAATCTCTAATCAATACAAGTATAAGCCATGATATCCAGAGCAGTAAAGACCAGTGCATATTTATCAGTGAGTCTTTAGGGTGACGAGAATATCAGATATTTGAACTCATGCTCACGGCAGGGACTTGCTGCTCTGCAGCCTCCCTTGTTCTTTTATATCTTGGATCATTTCTTAGTAGAAACAGACATATATCTCATCTTTATTAAAAAATATATATATTTAGTTACATTGTTTTAGGAAATATAAGGCTGGTTAGTTTTAACCCACATTTTTATAGATTTAATAGAATTAATAAATGTTAGCCCACTGTCACAATGTTCATTTGCATTTTTTTTAATTGAAACTGTTCTATCATTTGCAACTAAAAGTAACAAAACCAAATATACTATTGTATCATTTCAATGTAATAACTCCACTCCATAGTATTGCATCACGTGTCCATCATTGGAATTTTGATTGTGGAAATGATGTCCATATACTCGCATACATGGGAACGTATGCACTTGTAAAAATGTGAATAAAGGATAGTTTCATATTCCTAATAGCCAAGAATTAATAAAAAGATAATACATGTTAAAATTGGAATCTGCATAATAAATTGAACATGGTAGCGAGATATTATTACAAAATTGTTATACATGAATTTGTGTTTAATGCAATATCTTCTCTATGTAGGTAACAACCAAAAATGACTAAACAACCCAATTATTGGGATCCATGTAGTAACAACTAAACAGGACTAAACAACCAACCCAATTATTGGGATAAATCTTTGGCATATTTTTTTTAAATAGTTAGGATAAGACATATTTCTACCATTTAACTATGTAAATTATTTCTTATCACTATGCTATTCCTTTCTTTTATTTTCATACAATATGACCCATGGATGCATTTCCTCTACATTGTAAAGAACGATGGCATCATTTTAGACCACTAGGAATTTAAGAGAATATTTAGCTAGATATTTACATTTTACTTCGTAGTAGAGAAGTTAAATTTGATTAATTTGTTGATCGAGGATATAAATTATTAAATTTCATACTGAAAAGGAATAAATTAGTTTTTCAAAAATCATTTCAAAGAAGTTGCATTAGAACGTGGGTATAAAATAGAAAATTTATTAATTTTAATTAACTGGAAATTAAATTAAGTACTAGTGCACCCTGAAATTAAGTATAAGGAAAGAGGACAACGAATTAAAATTCAAATACATTTCGAAAATAAAAGTGGATATTTAAGATTTTAAATGGAGTTCATAGATAAGAATGGTAGTAGTTACATGTGCAGCCACTCAAATACGAAAAGAGGAGTTCAAAGGAACATTTAGGTGTCAATATAGATAATATAGTGCGTTGGTAAGAAATAATCACTATTTTATATTAAATATAAAATAAGGATTATGCATGTGAGTGATGTATGGGCGAGTGAACACTTTGTAATTAGTAAATTAAAAATTGTATTTTTTTTATTGGATAAGTGGCTTGAACCATAAATCTCACTAAACGAATGTTTGATCTAAATGTTGGCATTATGATGTAATGTGTTGTTATGTTGTCCTTGATGGAAACCTACTCAATGAGTTCCCTTTTGATAGCAACCTATTTGTTAAAGATGTAAAATTGATGTATCTACAGGTCAGTTCAAATGTGACAGAGAAAGGAATTCCAGTCAGTGAGAGAGGAATGATAAAGGTAATGTTTCAAGATGTATACACATGTTTGATGAAGGGAACCTGTGTAAACTCGTAGGTTTGATAAAGGCAACCTGTGTATAAATCCAGAATTAGTGTATATGTAGTTTTGGTGAATATAAGTCGCATATACACGCGGGTACAAAGAAGAAAAGTCGCATATGTACTTACGCACTCAATTTGTGATACCAATGGGTCTTTACCATGGTATTAGCCCAGAATATTGAGCGCAGTAACAACTATTTGATCCTGTCCAAGAATACCGCCAGCACTTTGAAGGGCTTCCGGCTAGTTGGAAAATCATTTACATTGCTCCGGAAGTCCCCCCTCCATAGGAACCTTATGGGTAAATTTCTGTCCTTCGGCCTGGCCATACCTTACCTCCTAGGGGCTAGGATAAAATAACCAGTGACCTAACTTGAGGGCATCATCGAGCTGAGGTCAAGATGCTCGACGACGGTGACCTCCTAAGGGGCATCTCAGAATTGAGAGGTGACCTAACTTGTATGTGGGCATGGCCTGTATAATACCCTAAAGGCTACCTCCTGGATGCATGTACAAAGGCATCTCAGACTTGAGAGTTGACCTAACTTGTATGGGGGCATGGCCTGTATAATACCCTAAAGGCTGCCTCCTGGACGTATGTAATTTTGTACATATGTCCAGGAGGCAGCCTTTAGGGTATTATACAGGCCATGCCCCCATACAAGTTAGGTCAGCTCTCAAGTCTGAGATGCCCCTCAGGTGGTCATCGTCATCGAGCATCTTGACATTAGCTTGACGATGCCCTTAAGTTAGGCCACTAGTTATTTTCTCCCAGCCCTCAAGAGGTAAGGTATGGCTAGGCCCAAGGGTGGAACTTTACCCATAAGGTTGCTATGGAGGGGGGACTTTTGAAGCAATGTAAATGATTTTCCAACTAGCCGAAAGCCCATTCAACGGTTTTTTTAAGCCATAGACTTGACATCATTCCTCGAAGGGTAGTGATTGGAGGTCCTGGATATTATACTCATATATCGCAAACGGGACTGAAAACCCATGTTAAGGCAGCATGAGACCAAGCACCTCCACCCAAAAGCCCGAAGGTTGATCCCCACGGTGTCATCCCACGCCCGATGGTACAATCCCATGGTGGCATCCGACGGTGCCACCCCAAGCCCAACGGCAACGGAAACCCATTTTTGGTTTTATTTACGTTGCACCCCACCCTTTGGGTGCCTCTTTTGGATCCACCCCTTTTGGGGTTCTTTACGTTGCACCCCACCATTTGGGTGCCTCTTTTGGCTCCACCCCTTTTGGGGTTTCTTTATGTTGCACCCCACCTTTTCGGTTCCTCTTTTGGTTTTTGGCTAATGGAGTTGGCTAAGGTTCAAACTATATAAGGAGGTGAAGATCATAGTGGAAAGGTGTGCAAGTGTATGGGTATTGATTAAATACTTCACTTTGAACTATATCTGCATGGAATGGGTTACATTTTATTAATAGATCCAAAATAATGATGCACCTATGAATACAATGATCCATCAGGATCTCTAGACCTGAAATGACTATGTATTTGTTTCATCTATTTGTGAGATGTTTAGATCTATGATCTGGTATATGTTTTCTGAAGTGAAAGGTATGACTTGAGTAAGTTTTTTGATCTGATATTTTACACAATTCTGAATATTTACAGATCTATAGGCTGGTTCGTCATGGTGAAAGCGTGTATACACGTAGGTTCGTTTCAGTAAAAGTGTGTATGCAAGTTAGAGTTTTTTTGAAGATTACTGAAGAAAATGTCTGATCATTTCTGCTATATTTCTGTTGTATATCAATGAAGTCTTCTTGTAGATCTGGATTGTTTAAATACAATCTATGCTACAAGTTGATTATGTATAAATATGATCAGTGACTGGCTGATTGCATATGATGGATGTTGCTGACTGAATAAGGGTTCTGTAAATTTGATAAAGTATGCCTGAATGTCTCTGATATTTTCTAAGTCTAATCAGATTCCTAAATTCAGTATATAAATATCTATATGCAGGTTTGTCCACAGGAAAGTGCATATATACGAAGGTTGAAGTAAGTAAAGTAGCGTATAATTTTTTATGAATGATCAGGGTTGAAATTGATTCTACATGTTAATTCAAAAGTCTGGGTTTATTGTTGTGATCTAGTTACAAAGATCTCACTGTTCTGTTTAAATATTGGTTTATGGTTATTGGTGTTGATCTACAAATTATGTTGTGTTGAAGCTGTTGGATCTAGTGTGAAAATTTATGAAACATGGTGTGCATTGGTTTTGAGGGTTGAAGCCTTCATTGTGGAAGTCAAAGCTTCCTGCCACTAGAAGCTGTTGATCAGTTTAGGGGGTAGTAGCTCCCTTCTAGGAGTGGTTGGTAAACAAGATCAAGGGATTGGAGCTTCGTTCCAGTAGCAACTCAAGAACGAGAGAAGGTTGCAGCCTTCTGCAAGTGTGTGCCTGCATACAGACATGAGTCTGCATCAATACAACTTTGTAAGAAATTTTCTATATAATAAATATTGAAGACAAAGACGACAATAGCGGTGGTTTTCTCCTAACTTGGGTTTCCACCTTAAATCTTGGTGTTCAAGTGTGATGCCCTTGCATTTCTATTATTACTGCAGATGTTTACTGCTTAAATGTCTTATGCATAACTGATGAACTGGGCTAAGTAATGTTTCTGAATATTGATCTGAACATAAAGTTATTTGGGTATACACAAGTTTCATTTAATATAGTCGAGTACATACGCTAGCTAGAATAATCAGAGTCGTGTATAGAAATCAGTAAAATAAAAGTAAAATGTTGTGATTCTTATAAATACTGATCCCCCCCCACCTCTCAATACTTTTCCCAACAATTCATATCAGAACAAGTCCTTCTAAAGAAGCTTAATCGCTAGAAGGAAGATCGTCCAAGATGAGAAATCAAGGTGGAACAACATCTATCAGACCGCTACTCTTTAAAAAAAACAATTTAATCTTCTGGAAGACAAGAACAAGATCATATATTCAGTCTCTTGGAGCAGATGTTTGGGTAATTGTTGAAGGTGGTTACCAATATGCAACTGCAGTTCCCACAGATCCAACAACAAGGAAGAACTCTAAAACTAATGCAAAAGTTTTCAATGCATTATTGGGAAGCCTGACCGAATCATAATTTTTCAAGGTTATGCAGTTAAATACATCAAAGGAGATATGGGACAAAATATTCTGAGTTATGAAGGTGATGCCAACATAAAAAGTTCTAAACTCAAATCTCTCAGAATTCAATATGGAAATATCAGAATGCATAATGATGACATTATTGCTAGTTTCATTTACGTCTAGATGATATCATACATCGTATGAGAAATCTAGGCGAAGACATAAGAGACACAACTTCGGTAGAGAAAATATTAATATCTCCAACTCCTAAATTCTATTCAAAAGTGTCTGCTACTGAAGAGAAGTAGATTATACAGACTCTTACTATTTTTCAACTTCATCGGATCCTAACTGCTTTTGAAATGAGAAAATGAGGTTCGTCTGAAGTCAATGAAGTAGCTTTTAGAGTTATTTCAGAAGGAAAGGACAAGGAAGAACAAAAATAATCAGGGTATGTATCAAAAGAAGATGAGCCAAATTTCATAAAGAAACTTCAACTTGGCATTGGAAGGTTCAGAGGTAAGCTTTCTTTCAAATGATTTTCTTGTGGAATAGTGGGTCATTATGTTTCTAAATGTCCCCATAAAGATAATCATGATAAGGGAAAGGATTTAGCAAAAGGTAATAGGAGACGATTTGTTAATAGAAAAAGTTACTATACTCATGAAGATAGTGATGGCTTGTCAAATAGTGAAGAATTATACCGCTCATGGAATATGAAAAGGACACTAGTGAGGCTAAAGATACTTTTATGGATTCTTTAGAAGAAAATGATTTTCTTGAAGAAATCACTCAACTCAAAATATGCTTGGAAGAGAACAAAATAGCCGTGGATACTCTAAAGAATCAACTCATAGAAAAGGAAAAGCACAATGATAAATTAGAATGTGAAATTTTAAGTCTAAGAAAGGAACTTGAGAAAGTAAAAACTCTAAATATTAGATTTTCCAAAGGATTTGAAACCTTAGATGAAATTATCAAGGTTTAATGCTCTCCTCTTTTGAAGACAGGTCTTGGATATATTGGTTAATCTTCTCAGTCATAAAATTCGTCAGCTACAAGCTATCTAAATCCAGTGAAATCCAACCAACAAAGCTTCGTCTCTGAGCAAAAGAAAAAATACAATGTCCATGTAAAGCATGATCATTCAAATTCAAGGATGAACAATAGTAGAAATATCCATCAAAAGGTAAACAATACTAGAAGGTTTTATGATCGCAAAAATTTATTCTTTAATGTACATTGTTTTTCATGTCATAATTTTGGTCACAAAGCTGCTCAATGTGTTGCATAAAAATCATCATGACCAGAGAAGCAAGAAAGAAAATAAGTGAGATAGGAATAAAGAAGAATACTTATAACAAATTTTCTCCTCTTCAAGAAAAAATTAAATGTTCATTTTGCAATAACATTGGAAATGAGGAATCTAAATGCAGAAGAAAAATTCAGCCAGAAGAACAAATATCAACAAGTTCAAAGGTATGGAGAAGGAAGGAATTATAGTTTGAAAGTTGTGGCATAGCTTTATTTGCAGAACGAGAAGAAAATAAATGGTACGTTGATAACGGATTTTCAAAACACATGACATGTGATAAACATAAACTTATTCCATATAATGCATTAGAGAAGGAAAATAATGTTACTTTTGGAAATGACTCTCCTTCTATCATTAATGGTAAAGGATCTATTTTTCTAAAAGAAAAGGTTAAAGCTAACAATGTTACGTATGTTTATGGATTAAAGGAAAAAAAATTGAGTGTTATTCAAATGTGTGATCAAGGAAATGAAGTTGTCTTTTGATCAAAAGAGTGTGTGGTTCATGAGATTGACATAGTAAAGACCATAATAAAAGGAACAAGAACAACAAGAAATATGTATATATTGAAAGGTGGGCAAGAGCAATGTTATCTAGGTAAATCTACAAAAAACTAGTTATGGCATAGAAGATTGGAACATCTCATCTTTTCTAAAATAATAAAATCAAGTAGGCTCAAAGTTGTTCATGATCTACCCAACATCACTTTACCAGAAAGTACCATATGAAAATCATGCCAATTGGGTAAGAAAACCGGGGTTCAATTTAATGCCAAAGAAGGATCAACAAGTAAGCCTCTTCAACTTATACATACTGATTTGTGTGGACCTATAAGGAAAAATTCACCTCGTGGAGAACAATACTATATCTTATTCATTGATGAATTTTCTAGAATATGTTGGATTAGTTTACTGAAACATAACGATGAAGCATTTGAAAAATTTAAGGTCTTGAAATCTCTAGTTGAAAATGAATCAGATATAAATTCAAATATCTTAGATATGACTAAGGAGGAGAATATATATCAAATGAATTCTTTGATTTCTATGAACAATATGGCATAAAGAGACAATTTTTTGTAGCTAGAACTTTGCAACAGAATGGCGTGGCAGAAAGAATGAATAGAACAGTTCAACAAATGGCTCGTGCTAAGCTTGATGAATCTAGGACTCCTGACACATTTTGGGGTGAAACTACTCATACTGCAGTAAATATTCTCAACAAGGCTCATGTTCGTGTCAACAATGATAAAACTCCTTATGAACTATGGAATGGTAATACTCCCACTGTGAATCACTTTAAAAATTTTGGAAGAAAAATTTATATCAAAAATAATGATGAAAAACTTGATAATTTTGAACCTAGAGTAGATGAAGGAATATTTCATGGTTATTCTTCTAGAAATAAAGCATAGAAATGCTACAATAAGAGACTTCAAAAGATTATTGAATGTATTGATGTTGTGATTGATGAATATCTCACAACTCCCAAAAGGGAAATAAGAACAAATGAGGATCATGATGATGTATGATTTCCCTCATCAAATAACAATGATATAGAAGGAGAACCTAATGAAGCACCAGACGAAGATACATTAGAAAGAGAAAAGGCTCCATCTAGGTATGTTCAAAAGAATCATCCAGAATCTAAAATTTTTGGAGAAAAGGAATCAGGGGTACATCAAGAAAAACTCTTGTAGGATCTCCCTGTTGTCTAGTATTTTTATCCACTATTCAACCACAAAACATAAATCAAGCTACTAGAGATGAACGTTGGATTCAGGCCATGAATGAATAACTTGATCAGATTGAAAAGAATAATACTTGGGAAATGGTTCCAAGACCTCATGATAAAAATTTCATTGGCACAAAGTGGATATTCAAAAACAAGTTAAATGAAAATAGAGATTTAATTAAAAACAAAGCTAGAATTGTTTGTAAAGGGTATGCTCAAGAAGAAGGTATAGACATCGAGAAACATATGTACCAATAGGCAGACTTGAAGCCATAATAATGTTTTTTTCATTTCCAAGTTTTCAACAATTCAAGGTTTATCAAATGGATGTAAAATATGCTTTCCTTATGGTGATATGGAAGAAGAATTTTATATAGAAAAACCAGAAGGATTCATTCTGGGTAATGATGAAAAACTTGTTTTCAAACTTAAAAAATCCCTATATGGTCTAAATCAAGCCCCTCGGGCATGGTACTATCGTCTTGAAAAATATCTTCAACAACAAGGTTTCACAAAAGGTGCTACAAACAGTAACTTATAGAAAAATAATGAGGATGATAAATTGTTGATTATGGTTGTTTATGTTGATGACATAATTTTTGGGAGTAATGAAGAATCCATGAGCCAGAAAGTTTCTTCTCTTATGCAGCGGGAATTGAAATGTATTTACTTGGGTAACTTATATATTTTCTTGGCTTACAAGAAAAATATCTCAAGCAGATCCTGAAGAAGTATGGGATGGAGGATTGCAAACCTGTGAGCACTCCAATGGTGACCATATGTAACCTAAGTTCTCATGATGATTCTCCCATGGTAAACCAACCAGAGTATAGATCTATGATTGGAATTATTCTTTATCTAACAGGGACTAGACCAGATATCATGCATGCAATTGGGATTGTTGGACGATTCCAAGCCAATAAAAAGGAGTCACATCTTCAGACCATAAAAAGAATATTCAAATATCTACAAGGAACTCAAGATTTTTGTCTATGGTATCCTAAGAATTCTGATCCTACTCTTCATGCTTACACAAATGTGAACTGGGCTAGAAATGTTGATGAATAGAAAAGCACTAGTAGTGGTGCAGTTGATATGGGGCCCTGATTAGTATCCTGGTTCAACAAGAAACAAAGTTCCATTTCCTTATCTACAAAAAAATCAAAATATGTGGTTGTTGCATCATGTTGCACACAACTTTTTTGGATGATGAAGAAATTACAAGATATTCGAATTAAATGTTCTCCTCCCATCTCCATCCTATGTGATAATACAAGTGCCATAAGAATTTCAAAAAATAATTCTATGTATTTTAAAACCAAACACATTCCTATCAAGTATCATTTTTTACGAGAACAAGTGCTTGAGAAAAAGGTTAAATTGGAGTATGTTCCTTCCAAAGAACAAGTTGTTGATTTTTTTACTAAACCTCTTCCCAGAGAAGCATTTGAATATCTCATACTGAAGATGGGAGTTGTCTCAGCCTCACTAATATGATCTATTTGATTTCAGAAGATTAAATTTGGTATTAAAGTTTAATGAAGCATTGTCATGTATATACACAAGTTTCTCTCTATACAGTGGCATATGGATCCTTCTGTCATAAAATTTGTGGGAGAGCCTTGAGAAAAATCTTCACCATGTTGCTAACATATATGGTTTGGCTGTGTTGCTCAAGTGTTGATCGGTACAATTGGTGGTTCTGGTGTTCAACTTACATTTCCTTTCCTTGATATTTATCTGCTTGATGAAGATTCTTTGATGAACTAGTTGTTGAAAATGTTTAGGATGCACAGATTTAAGGGGAGCAATAGCCTTGGTGAGAATAATGCATTGCTAGCATTATGTTGGTTGCTGAACTATGATCTCTCCCTTAAGGTCATTTGTTCTTGGTTATAAAATTCATATCTGAAATTCTATGTAAGGTTCATATTGAGACCTATGATGTATAAATTGTCATATTCATTCATGTATGGACTTTTTAAAAATTGTAAATCCACTTGGTTGGGTGCTTGAATCAATAATGTAAACCAACTTGGTTGGGTATTTGAGTCAAATATGTCACCCAAATTGGTTGGGTAATTGATGTATGCATGCATCCTTGGTGATAGGAAAGTTTATAGAGTATTGCAAATATATTTTGAAGCTACAACATGTGCTCAGGTGGAGTATACTCTATATAATGCAGCATAGATCTTGAAATTCCTGTGTTGGTTTCCCCTTTGCTCTTGATGTAAAAGGGGGAGAGTAACTTGGTGTTTGAATAATGCTTATAATTGATGTGTCTATCAGGTATCTACAAGTTGTGGTGATCAAACACCATCACGGTTTCCATCAAGTCCATAGGGGAAAATTGTTGGCATTATGATGTAATATGTTGTTATGTTGTCCTTGATGGAAACCTACTCGATGAGTTTCCTTTTCATAGCAACCTATTTGTTAAAGATGTAAAATTTATGTATCTATAGGTCATTTCAGATCTGATAGAGAAAGGAATTATAGTCAGTGATAGAGGAATGATAAAGGTGAAATTTCAAGATGTATATGCAAGTTTTATGAAGGGAACTCATGTATACTCGTAGGTTTGATGAAGGAATCCCTTGTGTACATACATAATTAGTGTATACACAGTTTTGGTGAAGATAAGTCATGTATACACATGGGTACAAAGAATAAAAATCGCTTATTTACCTACGCACTCAACTTATGATACCAAGGGTCTTTACCATGGTATTAGCCCACAATATTGAGCATAGTAATGACTATTTGATCTCATCCAAGAATACCACTGACACTTATGTGGTTTTTGGCTCATGGTATTTGCTAACTTTCAAACTATATAAGGAGGTGAAGATTATAGTGCAAAGGTGTGAAGGTGTATGGGTATTGATTGAATACTTCACTCTGAAGTATATCTACATGGAATGAGTTACAATTTATTAATAGAACTGAAATAATGATGCACCTATGAATACAATGATGGATCTAGATCTCTAGACCTAAAATGACTGTATTTTCTTGATTTTTTTGTGATATGTTTAGATATGTGATTTGGCGCATGTTTTCTAAAGTGAAGGGTATGATCTAAGTAAGTCTGTTGATCTAAAATTTTAAGTAGTCCTAAATATTTATAGATATATACATTGGTTCGCCATGGTGAAACTGCGTATTCATGCAGGTTCGTTTCAATAAAAGAGTGTATGGAAGTTAGGGTTTTTCTGAAGATTGTTGAAGAAAATTTTTGATCATTTCTACTATATTTCTGTTGCTTGTCAATGAAGTCTTCATGTAGATCTGGATTGTTTGAATATTGTTTATGCTTCTAGTTGATTATGTATAAATATGATCAGTGACTGGGTGATTAAATATGATGGATTTTTTTGACTGAATAAGGGTTTTGTAAATCTCACAAAGTATGGTTGAATGTCTCTGATTTATTCTAAGTCTGACCAGATTCCTAAATTTAGTATATAGAGATCTATACGTAGGTTTGTCCACTGGAAAGTGTGTATATACACAAGTCACAGTAAGTGTTATAGGTCAATTTGGGAATCATCCCTAAGAATAGTATGAACAGGGTCTATCATCCCCTAATTCAATACAAAGAGGGTCTATCATCCCCTAATTCAGATTTTACATGCCCTAGAGAAGTCATTCCATTGATGGATTTAATTCATGAGATTTTGCTGTTTGAATTATAGTTAAAGTGACCCATTGATTCATAAATGTTCCTCTGAATGGGCCGAAGTGCACTGCAAAGCACTTTCCCCCATGCAAGGGTGCTCTGCAAAGAACTTCCCGACACTTAAGGGCGTGTTTGTCTCTTGGTAGCAAAATCATCATTGTTCTAGGAATTGCCACATATCCAATGCCTTTTAGAAGTCCTCATAGGTGTCATAATTCGAATACATGTGCTCATCCATCACCATTAAACCGGGAAATATGTCTAATCCATTATTAGAAATCCATTCAATATCATTTATTGAGAAACTACCTACAATTTCCCTATAAATTGAATGCTCATCTAAGTGCAAGGGAGGAAGAAATTTATGTAGTGTTATCCTGTTGAATTATTAATTCTTGGAGAGATGAAGTACTGTGATTCTTCTAGATTGATGCTTGGTGTGATGAGGACATGATGAATTTGGAGTAGGTTGAAAATAAACTAATCAACTGGATACAATTTATTCCTCCTAATACTGCAATAAAGATATGTGTTCTCTCTCTGATATATGTGATTATCTTTTGTGAATGTATTGTCAATATGTGCATGTATTCTTAGATTTACCCAGTTCAATATAGTTATGATAGATAGATATTGTATATTTGTATCATTGATTGTTGTCTTTTGGTTTTTATTGCAGGTATTGATCCGGTGAGTTCATTTGGATCAAGAGATACAAAAGTGACAAAAGAAGAAGAACAAGAATGAAGGATCACAAGTAAGTCTCTTCATATTCTGTTTATCTGTTTATCTTAGAGAGAAAAATATTTACCTTTCCTCCGTTGTTCTAAATGAAGAATCACCACACTCAGGGAAGACTACTTTATCCATAGATTAGAATTCCTTATAACAAATTGGTGACTCTGCTAGGGACCAACACCCTTAAGTGTTGGGAAGTGCTTTGTAGAGCACCCTTGTCAACCTCATTAAAAAATTAATTAGGTGATGAGGATAGTTCTTTTACTGTGTCAACCTTGTTAAAAAACGAATCCGGTCATGAGGATAGTTCTTTTAATGTGTCAACTTCATTAAACGAAACTAGATACCATGAGGATAGTTCTTTTATTGCGTCAACTTAATTAAAAAATGAATCAGGTCTTGAGGATAGTTCTTTTTCTCGTGCCAAGCTCGTTAAAATTTGAAACAAGGGCCTATGAGGATAATTGCTTTTACTATTAGAAAATGAATCAATCCATCATGAGCATAGTTCTTTTCATGTGTCAAGCTCGTTAAAAAATGAAACAAATCCTCTCCTAGTTAAGTTGATTCTTTCATCTGATCTCGTAAATAAACCTTCATTCTATCCACCTATTAGTAACCAATAGTTTACTTCATTGAATGACATGAAGCTTCAGGGGCATGTTCCCTTTCAGGTTATGATTGGGGGGCATTTAAACCACTTTCAAGAATATTTTTCTCTGTTTAAAGCTTGGGTAAAAATGAAACCACTTTCAATCATAATCTTCTCTGTTTCAAGATTTTGTAAAAATGAAACCACCCTCAAGAATAGTTTTTATCTAATTTCAAGCTTGCATAAAAATGAAACCTATCTCGAGTCAATTTTAGTTATTACTTTAAGGACTCGTTAAACTCATGAAAATACCAAGATTCTTTTGCTATCTTTTCATGCTCATAAAACACATGAAAATGTTGAGTTCTTTCCATTTTTTCCTGCTCGTAAATTAAATTGAAAGTCGGCTAGAGCACGCTTTTATCACTTTTTCGAGCTCTGCTAAATATCGAAAAAGGAACCCACCTAGAGTCTTCCTTTAGCTCTTTTCAGACTTGATTAATGTGAAAATATTGTCGATAACTTGTCTTTTCAAGCTCATAAAAAGAAATGAAACGACATCTACTTAGTATAATTTTAACCCTTTTCTGGACTGAGATAGATTATTTACGAAAAAAGGAAAACCTTAGTCAAACATGGCTAAGTAGTTTTCTCAGGTATCATTTTACACTTTTCGGACTGAGCAACAAATTTACAAAAAAGGACTCATGGAGTTTTCTTTTAATCCCCTTTTCAAAATCTCTAAACATGAAAAAGGACCGAGTTTTCACTGTCATTAGACTCGTTAAAACATCAAATAGCGAAAGACTTGCCCGATCATGATAACATCAAATTTCAATATCGCTAGACTCGTTATATCATCAAATAGATATGGATTCACTCGAAGGGTCAAATTACAGATCAAGCATATGTTACCCTCCTCAAGCTTGTTAAAAAATAAACAGGCACTGGTCAGCAATGATTGGGGAAAATTTGGGAAAAATAACAAAACACTTTATGGTAGTAGGTCGCTCTTGAACATGATAGTTTCACTTCATCTCTGTGGCTTTGGGTTGGGTAATCTTCTTGATGGTCTATCGTACATATGGTCAATCATACCATCCATCACTTTGGTTTTGGGTCAATGCTGCCAACTCATTTCAGTGTCGTCGATATGTTCAAGAGAAGTCATCTAGTAATTCCTCATCTTCTGCAATACTCATAAACCTTCATTTTCATGACTTCCATCCCTGAACATTGCTTCATCTTGTCAATTTTGTCTCCAAAATCATTACTCATTTTTCATGTCGTATATGTGACGAGTCACTTCCTGTCGACATCAACTCATAATCCAAGAAGTTGACTTAGAAATATATTTCTAGTTCCTTATAACTTGCTTACTTCAACAACAGGCTTCTCGCTTCTGATGATAGGTTGAGATCACATACCTTGAACCAAAATGTTTTGTTTGGAATTCGACATCAAATTATCTATTCATGCCACACAAATTATACTGCAGTACCTTGAGAACCATTAACATCAACGATGGTTTCTCTCACATCTGTTAATGACTTACATCATTGGCTGGTAATCAGACGAAGTCTTCCCATGTTCGACTTCAAATCACATATTCTCATGGTTAGAATTGTACTTGAATGATCGAGTAAACGAGGTAGAAGACCTAAGATCTAGTTTCATCCATTCAGGCTACAATTTTAGGATTTTTACCACATCATCTGTATGATGGCTTTACATATATATGGTCATCCTATCATGGACCTATAACTATAGGCATGTCTATATCTATAGATCACTTTCTGATTTATGTACGTGTTGTGATAGTTTATGTTCTGAGCATGGGTATGCCTCCCTTAGCAATTCATGTCCAGGATGTAAAATATGTAATGATGTAATGTATTGCAAATTGATGCAGGTCACCATCCGCTTCAGATACTACTCATCACACCATAAAGCATCTCGTCTAAATATTTTCATTATTTTGACTTTATAATTTAGGGGGTACCTGTTACAGGTAAATTTGGGCATCATCCCTAAGGCCAGTATGAACAGGGTCTATCATCCCCTAATTCAGTTGCTACATGCCCTAGAGAAGTCATTCCATTGATGGCTTTAATTCATGAGAGTTTAAATGTTTGAAGTATAGTTAAAATGACCCATTGAGTTATCAACACTCCTCTGAATGGGCCTAAGTAAGATGAAAATCACTTAATTCCATGCAAGGGTGCTCTGTAAACACTTCCTGACACTTAAGGGTGTGTTGGTCTCCTGGGAGAAAAATTATAATTGTTCCGAGAATCTCCACATGTCCAGTGCCTTCTAGAAGATCTCATAGGTGTCACAATTAAAATATATGTGTTCATCCATCACCATTGAACCTGGAAACATGTCTCATCTATTATTAGAAAGCCATTCAATATCATTAATTGAGAAACTACCTACAAATTCCCTATAAATTGAGAAATCATCTAAGTGCAAGGGAGGAAGAAATTTATGTAGTGTTATTTTGTTGAATTCTCAATTCTTGGAGAGCTGAAGTACTGTGATGCTGCTAGCTTAATGCTTGGTGTGATGAGGATAGGATGAGGTTGGAGTAGGTTGACGACGAACTGATCGATTGGCTGTAATTTGTTCCTCCTAATACTACAATGGAGATATTTGTTCTTTCTCTGATATATGAATTATATTTTCTGAATGTTTTCTCAATATGTGAATTGATTCTCATATTTAGTCAATTAAATCTGGGTATGATAGATAGATATTGTATATTTGTATCGTCGATTGATGTATTTTTTTTTATTGTAGGTAGTGATCCAGCGAGTTCAGTTGGATTGAGAGCGACAAAAGCGACGAAAGAAGAAGAATGAGAGTGAAGGATCACAAGTAAGTCTCTTCATCTTCTGTTTATATGCTTATCTTAGAGAGAAAAGTATTTACCTTTCCTCTGTTATTCTGAGTGAAGAAACCCCACACTTAGGGAAGGCTAGTTTTACCGTAGATTAGAATTCCTTATAAAAGTAAGTAAAGTAGAGTATACATTTTTATGAATGATCAGGGTTGAAATTTATTCTGCATGTTAATTTATTAGTCTTGGTTTATTGATGTGATCTCGTTATAGTGATCTCACTGTTATGTTTAAATATTTGTTTGTGGCTATTGGTCTTGATCTAAAAATTGCGTTGTGTTGAAGCTGTAAAATCAAGTGTGAAAATTTAGGAAACATGGTCTGCAATGGTTATGAGGGTTGAAGCCTTCTGTGTGGTACTTGAAGCTTCCTGCCAGTAGAAGCCGCTGAGCAGTTCATGGGGTAGTAGCTCTCTTCTATAAGTGGCTAGTAAATGAGATCAGGGGGTTGGAGCTCCCTTCCAGTAGCAGCAAGAGAATGAGAGAAGATTGTAGCCTTCTGCAGGTGTGTGCCTGTGTACTGACATGAGTCTACATCAGTAAAAAAAATTAAGCAGTTTTCTATATAATAAATATTTAAGACAGAGACGATAGTAGTGGTGGTTTTCTCCTGACTTGGGTTTCCACCTTAAATCTTGGTGTTCATGTGTGATGCCCTTGTGTGATGATTTATCTAGTTATTACTGCACATGTTTACTGCTCAAATGTCTGATGCATAACTGATGAATTGGGCTAAGTAATTTTTTTGAATATTTATCTGAACATTAAGTAATTTGGGTATACACAAGTTTCATTTAAGATAGTCGCGTACATATGCTAGTTGGACTAATGAGAGTCACATATAAATCAGTAAAAGAACAGTAAAAGATTGTGATTCTTGTAAGTACTAATTCCCCCCCCCCCCCCCCCCCTCCCCTCCCCTCAATATTTTTACCAACACTAAAAAGTTGTTTCCTTTTGCACTCTAAAGGCATATGGCTATTGTAATAGTAAGATTCACTCTTAAAGTCAAGATTCCATCTAAATATTAACAACTTCACTATTTTTTTCATTGGCTATTTCTTACTTTTCATACAACTCCATTATATATCAAAAATTCTTAAATAATGAGAGTACCCTTTAAAATTAGTAAGGAAAACAATTGATGATCTATAAAATACTCTAAAAAATTTACACAGAGAAAAATTATTACATTACAATTAAAACTATTTGGAAAAAAATATAAAACAATATATCTAAAAATATTCATTCTTTTATATTGTTATACTTTCTTTAATTATTTTTATTATTTAATAACGTTTTAAATATTATTTATGCAAATACCATCTACATATTTCTAAAAATTAATATTTCAAAAATTAAAATTATAAATAAAACATAAAAATTAAATATTGTATAAAAATATAAATTTTTTTTTAAAGTTAAATATTGTATTATTTGAAAATATTATGAAATACATGCATCCATCAAGTTTCATCATCCATGTCATTAGGTAGTGGTCTCAATCTACTCATTGGAAAACCATATATTTTTTACTACCTATTAATCTAGTAATTAGTGTGAAATTTAAAGAGAAACAATCATTCTAGCATCATTAAAGTGTCTACAAGAGTAGTGGAAAAGGGAAAACTTGGCATAAGTATTCACTAGTCGGAATATGAGGTGATGGGAGTATGTACTCTAGCATTGGAGCTAGGAGGGTCATGTGGTAAGGGTTCATACAAAAAGTTGAGCTTAATGTGTGCTGACGTCACATTAATCCATTTTAAAAACATTTGCTAGTTACACTAGATTCTCTTGACATCTCTGAAGCTAGAAAAGTTGTATTTTTTGCCTTGTTTTTCCTTTAGCACCCTCCCAAATAGGGTATTTGTTATATATTGAAGACTGAAAAATAATGTTTCCTTCTTCCCTAGGTGGTCCCTGAGTTATGAATCCATGGTTATATGTCTTCCATAACTTTATAATTCGATAGGGTCTGTCTATATCGAAAAATAAGAGTATCTCACTGGAAATTTCCGTTTTATTTTTAGGTGGAATAACTACATGGTGAATGTGTTGTTGACTTCAGTCGTAGCCTTGGGGGACACGACCTCTACCCCTCGTTCCTACTACATATGTATTGTTTCTACATTTATCGATTGATGGAAACAACCTTTGTAGCGATGACACCCCAGATACAAACTCGACTCAATAAATCCACAATTATTACACTTGCAGATGCATAATTTCTAACATGTTAAATGGTAGACAATAGATAGAACCATAGGACTATTAAGGGAGCATGAAATTTTAGCGTACTTACCACATCTAGACAAGAAATACCAAACAGATCCCTGGCCCCTTCACATCTAAATGACCAAAAAACCAAAGGGTATTGAAGTGAAGTAAGTCCCACGAGCCTAAATAATATGACCACGGATAGTAATTAGTATCCACAAAATAAAGTTACAGGTATCTAAACCTCGACCACCTCCCAAAACACTATTTAAGCGCCAAACCAAAAAATGCAACAAAAACTTGGGTCACAATAGCTAAACTTAAATTGATCAAAATGAAACAAAGACTTTATCAGAAAAGTGTCAATATACATGATACCGAGAATACTAGACATAGAAGTAACCTGTGAGCTGTTGGCCAAAAGAATCTGCTCATACAAGTCTCAAGATGCACTAACAATGTTCACAGAGACTAGCAAGCAAGGATCAAGAATTAAGGTGGTGTTTCTAATTTGGCATTCTCATTTTCCTCCCTAGTTGGTCAATTCCACTAGAGAAACAACACTCTAGAAATATGAGATAAATTTCTAACCCAACCAATTCTGCACTCAAATGAAAATGCAATCCATCTCCATCCTTTGTGCTAAGACCAAAGTATATTTGAACAACACACTTGAGTGTTCCCTTCTGACTTATGCTTCCATAGTAAAAGGATAGGTTGGGGCTTCACGACGATGCCCAAAACAACAAAACTTATGCTCAACATTATCCTCTCTACAAAGTCCCTTACTATTTTTGTACCTCCCAAGTGCATGCAACAACAATCAAGGGTGCTTCTATGTCACCCTTATTAACTCTTTATGTGATATCGGGGTGACGGGCATGCTTCCCTAGCCCATTAACATTCTCTAGATTCACCCCATCAAAGTAAAAATAGCATAATATTAGAATTTATTTGTGCCACATAAATTGTTATTTAATCTTTAGATATTCTTATACTAATTTTCCAATGATAAATTTCTTAAACACTTCATTAATATCAAAATATTTACATTATTTAAATTATTTAATTTAGTGCCACCATATTAATACATATAGATTGATAACCCTAATGTTATTTTTAAAATTAGAAAATAGATATAATGATATCAATCTTTTAAAATCACACTCTTAACCTTTTCATTTGTTTTTAATTATAATTTTTTTTATGTTGTAGTATTTAAGAATTTCACTTCTTATTACATTTGTTTTTTTCATATATTTATATATTGAAAAAACCTTTGTATTAAGCTTTAAATCTTTATTTTTGAGACAGTTGTATTCGAATTAAGTATACATTACATACCTTGCAATAATCATAGATACTACCATATCAAATCTCTGGTGTATGATGGCCATACCCATTACATCACTATTTCTATCTTCACTTTTAAGTAAAGTAGAAAAACTACATTATTAAATGTAGTTTTTTTTTTATATAAGTTTAGTAGTACCTTTCATTTTTCATTTTTTTCTCTTTTTTTCATCTTCATCAACATGTCTAGATAAATCACCCTCATAAGGGAAGGGAATTGAACCTATAATGAGTGCTATAACATGCTCCCTCATTATCATTTAACCAAGACCCCACAAACACATTGACAAATATAATTGATATATGCCAAAAACATCATTTTCCATCATTTATATGCCAATAAACTTCTATAAATTAGACCAATCAACATAATTTAATATATCTATCAAAATAAATATAAATATTATTTATGTTAAAAAAAATTCCTTAATCATATTAATAATTTCACATTAATATTAAAATTAAAATTAAAATTAAACTTAATCTTGATTATTAACTAACAATAATAATAAAATAAACCTAAAATAATAAAAAACTATATTATTAAAAGCAGTGACCAATTATTCTATAATTATTCTTATCAACCTGAAACGTACATAACTATTCTTATCAACTTCAAACCCAAAGAAAAATATACAAGACTGTACATTCATAATTGAAAACAAAACTCAGATATATTATTATTGTATGGAATAAACATGGAACGCTTTGTAAATCTTAGCTATATTATTATTGTATGGCATAAACATGGAATGCATTACAAAGTAATAGTATACTGTGATTTTAACTTGACAAATCCTATTTGAATTGAATAATATGAACAAAACATATTGCAATTTTATTACAATTGAATTTTCCAGTCGATGAACTATGGAATTTAGTGTCTGGGACATTAGCTAACAATCCATAGTGAATTAAAAAAAATGCATTGCATAAACCACTGCCTTATCTTTGAACAGAAGGATGGCTATGGCTATGGCTATGTAATGATTACATAAATCATCTTTCCACGCATTTCTTTCCCTTTAAGGTTTATGTAATGATTACATAAATTCATCTTTCCACCAATTCAATTAATAAACCTTTCCCTACAAAGCAACAATCATTCAGTCCGTTCCTAATTTTGGATGTGAAGTTAAATAAAAAAATGGGAGGACCTGAATACCATGCAGTCCAAGAAATTCCTCGTTTTCTTTCTCGTGGTAATGAATCAGGGCACAGAATCATCAAGCACATATGGATAGAATTGAATTGCTGAATGAAGTTTGTATCATATTCCATGTATCTCGATCAATCGATCAATCAAGAAATAACCACCTAGAACTACATCTTATACTATTTTGCTGATTTGTTGTAGCGGTTTTGTAAGGTTGACGATGGTGGCAACCTCCACACCTCCACAATATAGAGTAGAACTAAAAATAAAATCAACATAGATCTATTTTAATTCCAGATCTATCAAGCGCCAAGAGAGATCAAATTTCTCTAGGTGCAACTCTATTTTTTGAATGCAAAACTTGAGGAATGGTTTGCACCTCGAGAGATTTGATCTCTCTCGAGGCTTGATAGATCCCAAATTAAGATGGATCTACGCTGGTTTCAGTCATGTGCCTCCAAGGAAAATATATCGAACATATGATTAATTTTATCAATAATATGTAAATACATCTAATATTAATATAATCATTTTATATAGGCTCAATATGTCTCTCTGGTCATTTTAATTTTAACTTTTCTTAGTTACCTCAGTTTGTTGAGATGATAAATATTGTTAATAAATTGAATGATGGCAAATGATGAAATAAAATTTTTGAATGAAAAGTGACAATGAAATAGTGTTTAATAATTCAAAATGTAAATAATAAGAATGTATCCAATTACAAAGAGTATTCGTTGTGATCAATCTCAAACTATTTTCTTCTACTATTCTTATCATCACCCTTGTTAGTTTTGTCATATTTTCATATGGATTATATGAAAAATACAATTGAAATCATAAACCACTTAAATATTTAGCTGGAGTTTTGTGTTAAAAATCATACATTGTATCACTTTCTATCCAATATTAATTGGTTGAATTACTATAACACAAAAATCAATGTACATTGTCAATAATTTTTTGTGCTGAGTCTCTCTTTCTCTCTAATATTTCTCTCTTTTTCTTTAATACTAATAGGTTGAATTACTATAACACAAAAATCAATGTACATTGACAATAATTTTTTGTGCTTATACTAACATCAACACACACTGTTAATCCAATCACTTTAAAACTAATGTACCATAATACATCCAATTACATCAAATTAGAAATCAACGTATGCACTGAAATCAATGCATTTAATGCAAGCAATCAAATAAGATTAGAAAACAACATCTACACTGAAATCAATGCATCTAATGCAAGTAATCAAATAGGATTAGAAATAAACATCTATACTGAAATTAAAGCATCTAGTGCAAGTAATAAAATAAGATTAGAAACCAAAATTTACAGTGAAATCAATGCATCTAGTGCAAGCAATCAAATAGGATTACAAATCACCATCTACACAAAAATCAATGCATTTAGTGCAAGCAATAAAATAGGATTAGAAATTGTCTACATTGAAATCAATGCATCTAGTGCAAGTAGTCAAATATAATTAGAAATCAATATCTACACTGAAATTAATGCATTTAGTGCAAGCAATCAAATAGGATTAGAAATCACCATCTACACTGAAATCAATGCATTTAGTGCAAGCAATCGTATAGGACTACAAATCACCTACATTGAAATCAATGCATCTAGTGTGAGCATTTAAATATCATTAGAAATCAACATCTACATTAAAATCAATGCATCTAGTGTAAGCAATCAAATATTATTAGAAATCACTCTTTATAGTGAAATCAATGCATATAGTGCAAGAAATATTCTTCCCTCTCCCCCCCTCCAACATTGTGTCTCTTTCTCTCCCTCTCTCTACTCTCTCACATCCTTTCTCTTCCTTCCTCTCTCTCCCTTTATTTCCCACCTCTCTCTCTCTCTCTCCAACTATGTTACGATATCCCTCCTTCTCTCCTTATTTGTCTCTTTATCTCACCCCAAAACATGCACAATCTCTCTCTCTCTCTCTCCCTTTCATATATATATATATATATATATATATATATATATATATATATATATATTAACATCTACACTAAAATCAATGCATATAGTGAAATAAATCAAATAGGATTAGAAATCACCATCCACACTCAAATCAATGCATCTAGTGCAAGAAATATTCTTCCCTTTCTCACCCCTCCAAATCCGTCTCTCTTTCCCTCCCTCTCTCCACTCTCTCACATCCTCTCTCTCTCCCTTTCTCTCTCCCCCTTTATCTCCCACCTCTCTCTCTCTCTCTCTCTCTCTCTCTCTCTCCAACTCTATTACTATATCCATTCCTCCCTCCTTCTCCCCCCATTTCCTCCATCTCTCCTTATTTTTAACTTTGGCTCACCCCCAAACATACACACTCTCTCTCCATTTATCCCTTGTAACTCCCTCTCTCTCTCCACTTCTCACTCTCTATGTATTTATTCTTCCCTCTCTCTCTCCCTTCCAACTCAATCTATTTATCCCTCGCTCTCTCCTCCTCTCTCTCAAGTCTTGTCTCTCTTCCTTTCTCTTTCTCCTTTTCTCTCCTACCTTCCTATCTCTCCATTTATCTCCTACCTCTCTCTTCATCCATCTCTCTCTCTCTCTTCCCTCTAGCCCTCTCTCTTCTCCAATCACTCTCTTCCTCTCTCTCAAGTCCTCTATCTTACCTTTATCTCTCTCCCTTTATCTCCCACATCTCTCTCTATCTCTCTCTCCTCAACTATGTCACTATATCCATCCTTTTATCCTTCTCTCTCCTTATTTCCCCTTCTCTCCATCTCTCCGTTGTCTCTTCATCTCACCCTAAATATACACACTCTATATCCATCTCTTCCTTTTAACTCCCTCTCTCTCTCTCTCTCCACTTATCACTCTATATGACTTTATTCCTCCCTCCCTCTATCCCCCTCCAACTCCATCTCTATATCCCTTTGTCTCCCCTCCTCTCTCTAAGGTCCTCTCTCTCTCTCCTCCAATACTCTCACTCCTCCCTCTCTCCTCCTCTCCCCCCCCTCCATATTTATGTCTCTCTCTCCCTCTCTTACCCTACCCTACCTCTCTCACTCCTCTCCCTCTCTCTCTATATTCATTCCTCCTCTCCCCTCTCCTTTAACTTATCCCCATCTCTCCTTGTCACCGCCCTTATCTCTCCACCTCTATGTATTTGTTCTTCCCTCCCATATATATCTAGAGCTAATACATATTAGGGTTAATAATGTTTTTTTCATGGTATTGGTATTCATTTAGCATATAGTATTTTCCCCATAGGTTTCACCTAAATAAAACCTTTTCTTTTGGTGTTCATATATATAAAGAGCTCTATGGAGTAAATATAAAGAGAGTTTTTATTTATTTACCATACCTATTTTGTTTACCGTGAAATTTGATACATAGGCTTGGTATATAATTAGATGTTCATTTCCAATCCTATTTGATATATTTTTATATATTTATCATGCCTCTTTATACCTCTTTCATATTTATATAGTCACCATACCTTTTTTATAAATATGGTATTTGGCCCATGGTATTCGGCTCATGGTATTAACAATAATTTTTCCCATGGTATTTGGACTATAGGTTTCACCTAAATAAAACCTTTGTTTTGAGTTTTTGTAAATATAAAGAGGTTTATGGAGTAAATATAAGAAGATGTTTTATTTTTTTACCATACCTCTAGTTTATTTACATTTTTATTTATTTATCATACTTAAAACTATTTATATTTTAAATTTATATTGTGCTTATACATAATAATAATTATGTTATACATTTATGTTTACATGTTTACGTAATATCTACCCCCATATTCGGTTGTAGAAAGCATGTGGCACAATAATACATAGTTAAATAAGACAAAAAAAAGTTATATATGATTTAAGATTCAAATTAATGTTTTGGCAGACATTACCGAAAATTATTTTTATTATTTTTTTAGAACATGAAATACTTACACATCAAGGTCATACTTGACTGTAGAATGCACCTCTCGGCGCAAACATTATGAGCGGTCTAACAAGATCTATTACTCAATGTTTATGAGAAATTGAGACCATTCCTAGAGAGACTAGGAAAACCACTAATTAAATGAATAGGTAGACATTTACATTTTTAATAAATTTCAAGGATAGTTATTTTTCACAAATGAGTTTTTAATAAACTGAAAAGAATAATTGAATTAAGAAATTAAAAAATAATGGCATTTTTTTTCATAGATCGTATATTAGAAGAAAAATAATTGATTGGCTTGCAATCTCTTTTCACTATAAACTACGCCTTTAGCTTAATTATCCTCATTGGTTTTTACTCATGGGCTCTTCAATTCATTATGTATATGATTTATATCGTATTAGAAAACATGTCGATGTCAAGCAACAACCTTGTGGTGGATGCATTAAGTGTCTTGTGTCCGTTCAATTGACTAATTTAATTTCCATAATTCTATTAACTAAATCAACAACAACGAGAAATAATTATAAACTGAAATTGACAAATATTAGTTCACGTATGTTTGGTAATCAAGACACCATAAATAAAATAATCTCTCAATTTATGTCTAAGCTATATTTACCAGTTTTCCTATCAATTCAATCTTTATCTAATCTTTATATTTTACTATTTCTATGGGATATGAAACTAGTAAGGTTGAATAGTTCTTTTATATATGTATTCTTTATCTTTTACTATTTCTATGGGATATGTAACTAGTAAGGTTGAATATTTCTTTTTATATATGTATTCAAACTCTTCTGTTTTTTAAAGTACAAAATACATACTCACTCATGGGAACTTTTCTCACTAAAATAAATGGTTTGCATCGAGATTTTATTGGTTAATAAGTCATGATTATATATATATATATATATATATATATATATATATATATATATATATATATATATTATTTTCCATTAATCAAAATGAGAAAACCATGTTACAAGGAAATGAGGTATGCTGGTCACCTTAAAGAGTTATAGGCCAAGCAAAACTAATAAAGTTTGAACCTAATACTCTTTGATATGTCCAATTTATTGTCTCTTACATATAAGAACTTAAAAAAGTAAATGCTACCCGTAATATGCATATCAAAATGACAAAAAAGTATAGAATTTCATAAAAATCAATCATCAAATGACTGGATAGGCATCTCGTACTTTACACTCAAACCAGGCATATCCACTTGATGCATACTTTGCAGTTGTCAATCTATGTGGCTGAAGCAGACATTCTGGTGGTGTTGCATAAGGTGGATTTATTGAATTTCTCTTCTCATCTGAGATAAAATAGAGGGAGCTTTTGGGTACCTTCCAATTTCGTGAACACTAATTATTTCTTTTTCCAGTATGTATTTCAATGTCCAATAAGTATGAATGAATCCTTTAGAAACTCAATCGCTTCCACTTATATTGCCCCCTCCTCTTTGGTGTTGCAGTCATGCTCCGAACCTGAAATGAGTGTTTTAACTTGAGAGGGAGTGCATGTCGCATAGGCATCAAAAATATTTTCCTTAATCTATTTTCTAGACTTCCTTCCCCTCCTGCTGGGGCCTACTTTGGTCTTACTTTTATTATGCTTGCCTTTGTCCTTGGCATCCTTTTTTACTGCTTGACCTTTAACCATTATGTATTGTAGGTGGAGTACCAACCATTGGATTGACTCACACTATCGGGTGAGTGCGAGACCAATGCTAAATAAACACCTGTATATGATTTAAAAATACTTGTATATTGCAACATAATTTCAATAATTGGTCATTAGAGGAAATTTCAGCCTAAAAGTGCCCATGAAAATTTCATGTATTTTCCATGTTATAATATGTAAACCAATCAAAATAATTTAAATTTAAAAAGAGGTACATGTAATTATTTTTTAGGGAAAAGAAGAAAAACAACTCCTTTTAATTGTATTTTTTGCGTATCTCCTTATAGGTTTAGTCAAATTTCAAGTGTAGACACTTGTTGGATTCATAATTTAATTCCACATCCAAGGAGTATCCATTATTCATACTTTTGAGAAGATCCGCATTGATAAAAATTGAATATACATTAAAAAACGTGTTACACAAATTTTTTAATGTATGTGTGATTTTTTTCAATGTGGGTCTTCTCAAAAGTATGCATGATGGGTATTCGTTGGATTTGGAATTTAATTTCACATCCAAAGAGTGTCTACACTTAAAATTTGAGTAAACCTATAAAAACAAGTAGTTTGAACTTCTTTTCCATCCAAAATTCATAACTCTTATTTTATTATTTTAACTATTATTTTATCAAGTTTCCTTAGGAGGCCACTTTTAAGCTGAAATTTCCTCTAATGTTAGTTAAAAAACAAAGGAAAAGATCCCGATTGTCAAGAGTAACATCCTAATATTGAGTAGTGTAATTCATTTCATCATTCCTTATTCAAGTCGCCCGACGGGTTATAAAGGTGGCAATAGTATAAGCAGGAATGACCACACTTTTCCAAAGAAATGGAAAATTTGTTAACTGCCATGACAAATAATGCATGGCGAGAATGTTTCCATTCTCTCGTTGCATGTGAACATAAACCCATAGAAACAAGATCGAAACCCTGCAAACTAGGCGGGTTAACAACAATGAGACTCTTATGAGACCAGACTTAAGGATGAGCATCATGAATATTGGACTTTGAACCTCCCCTCTGTATAATATTGCAAAAAATCTGAGTAGGTAAGACCCTGGATGGGGCATTTAGCAGAACGTTACACACAAAAAAGTCATTTGAGGCCATACAAGAACTTCATAGGATTGATGAGCCAAGCTGTGAAGGTTACAGATAGAGCAGAAGGTCGATCTAGTGGCATAGAGGGGAAAAAAACAAAGACATGAAATGTCGCTATGAGGCCATGCAGGGCCAAAAGCAAGACATGCAAAATCAAATTTGGTGAAAACAGGGTCAAGGACCTCAAGACCATACTGCTTAACTGCAATAAGTGGACACCAAAGCTTAGACAAATTAGAACCCTTAGCCCCCATACAGACAAGGTATGCAAGTTTAGAACCAATGCAAAAAAATAGAACAACAAGACGATTAACATATACTCCCCAATCCTCAGAACAACAAATCTTCAAAAGCTTAACCACTGTAAAATTCCACATCAAATTGAGAAAGTTGTCCCGAAACCCAGACATGAAATAGAATCCCCAGAAGACTTCATATCTATCATACACAGGGAGAAGAAACAAGGTGAAGACCTAAGTATTGTATTCTATAGCAACAACATACATTATGTATAGGCTAAGAACATACCCAGATAAGTAACACACACTCGTCGTCCAGCGCTGTGCCCGCTCACCAACTTCCCTGTCTATTCTCTCCTCCATCGTTAACTGCATGAACATGTTATTTCATTGCCCCTTACCATATTTAGCCTTCGTAACTTCCTTAACATGCCGGCGTTGTTTCCGATACCTCTATGATAGCATGAGCTAGCTACCACCCTCATTTAATTTTGTCATTATTTGGTGTGGCTCATCTTCACATCAACCATACACGTGGTACGCTTGACCTCATGCCACCTCACTGCTCTAATTAGAAACTTGGCACCCCGATTAGGGATGTTTTATGGAAATATTTATTTTATTTTATTTATTTCATACATTTACTTGATTTTATATATTTAAACGAGTTAGTTTTGTATTATAATAGAGAATATTTACATTAATTTCATAAAATTGTTGTTTATAGTATATCTCCTTGGAAACAAAAACATAGGAAGTAAATTAGATAGTAAATAACTTACACAATCAGAGGAGAATCAATGAAAAGTAGAAACCAAAACCATTTTTTTCACATGCTATTATGAGAAAATGATATACTCCTTTATACACAACAAAAGACACTCAAAGTGAGTGAGAAGTATGAAGAGAGGATACATTTTTAGTTGGAAACATTACGGAAGGAAATAAAAATAATTTCCTAAAGTTGACTTAAAAAATCAACCATTTCAGGCGCTCCAAAGACATAAATTCACTACCTCTTGGCTTTTCCTGCGATAGCCGCAAGGGTCGCTAGGAGCACAGTCAACACCTTGGGACACAAATTTTCTTGAAAAAACTCAATCCCTTGACATGATGGGATAATTATTCAGACCTTGAGTCTCGAGAAGCCTTAATAGCAAGAGGATGGTAGCTCTCATCTCATTTATAACGAAAACAACCTCACTGATGAGTGAAAGGAGGAAAGGATTGTCTAAAATTTCTATAAATGCAAGAGCATGAAGATTTAAAAATAAGAAGTTTTGCATTGTTGTTGATCCAGACTTATGCAAAAACACAATAGAATACATATATAAACATAAAAATAGACATGCAACATAAATAAAACTTCATTTCATTAATATCAAAGAACTCAAATATTTTTAGATACAAAATGGAAATAAGCTAGCTCATGCGATGGTAGCTTATCTCTGAGAAGAGTTGTGGTGACTACATGTCTTTGAATTATGTTACAATGAGGCTCAAATGCCTATTTATTATTGAGAAACAACAGAAATCCTTAAACATCCAAAAACCTAACCCTAGGAGATGAATCAACAAAAATGTGGGCTTTGTTTGCATAAATTGGCAGATCAACTTCTCGGGGTCATAACTTTGGCATACGATCTTTGTTTGACATGCAGGATACCTCATTAGAAATATTTGTCTCAGGACTACAAGTTTTGACTACAAATATCAATTAAATATATTTTTTTTCCCATTTTCCAAAAAAAAAAAAAATCGTTTAGGGCCTCAAAATGGCTCTAGAAGTTCACGACTTGAAAAACTACCAAAAAAGTAAATTGTGCTTCAATTAAGGAAACTGAAAAACTGAAAGAAAAAATGGTGGGGGTCCAAGTGGAATATGCATGTGGCCACCAATATCCATCTAGACTATTCCTACCCCTTTAGGAAGCAATGGTACCCATTGCGTTGCATGCCTCCATCAGATGGGGAACTTTTACTGAACTTGGCCCCTGGTGAGCCACTTGCCTTGGTGCACGAGTTGGCCAGCTTTGACAACTTGATATAGTTGAATATTTTTCTAGAAAGTGTTATTTATCTACGTGTCCATTATCCGATCAGTTGTGGCATGTTCCATGAAGTCTGGGTTTAGCTTTTTTGGTGTTAGTTTTTCTGTATGTCTGAAGTGTCAAGTAATGATGGAAAGTATGGCAGAAGGTGCTCCCCATTGAACATTGAGGGAAAGCCAAGGAATGGGGGAATGTTGAGCTTAAAGGAATGGTATCCCATAGCCTTGGTGATGGTGTAAGTCCCATATCGAAGTTTCATGAGCTTCCGATGGGCTTCAGTGAGGTGTTATGTCTGCAAATGCAACCAAACTTTTCCGCCCACCTAAAATTTGGGATGCACCAATTTTTTATCATGTCATTGCTTCTACTTGGCATTGTACATCTTCAAGATGTCGTGAATTTGTTGTTAGATGTGTTGGACGTGTTCAATAAATTTGGTTGCTTTTTCAACCTCACACAGTACATATGTGTATTCTAACTTTGTAGTCGCATGAGGTATGGAAACATCAATCTGACACAATGGTTGAAATCCTAGACCCACTTGAAGGGGACTGCAACTAGTCAAGCTATGAAGAACTGTGTTCGGTAGAGGTGATGTGGGAGTCAGATCAATCAGATGCTTAACCTCACAGTGTAAGGGTACCCTTGTGGGTGAGGAGAAGATGTCCCCGTATTATTCCACAACCTTATCCACCTGCTTCAGTTGTGTGGAGGAACCCTTCTCGGGGGCGATGGATGGGGTCATGATATTCCCCTCACTTTGAGAGTGAATCAGAAAGAAAATAACTTTCCTAGTATGGGAGATGATATTATTTCATTTCTTAGCAGAGATCAAAGAGATGGTGGTAGGCGGGCCTACCTCCAAAATCTTGTATAACTTAGTTCCCAAATAAATAATAACATTGTGAGGCCTAGAGTCATACACAACATGTTGCTTCCACAAATATGGTTTGCCTACTAATACATCACAAAATTCAAGAGGAGCAACATCACACAGTACCTCATCTATGAAGGACTTGATATTGTAGGGGAGGCGACCTTGTTGGCTAACGCGAAGATATCATATGTGGTGAAGCCACTTGATGGTGTAGGGCTACGGGTGTGTTGTGGTCAGTAGGCCCAACTACTTCACGACCTCTACTGAAATGAAGTTCTTTTGGCTCTCATTCTCGATAATGAATTGAAACAAGGAACTCGTAAACCACATATGTAAGTGGAATAGACCTTCCCCCTCCTTTGGATCTTTGGGTTTTTCCTTTTGGAGCTTGGTGGTTGCTACCATTACAGTGGGTTTTGTGTCAATGACCTACTTACCCTTGTCAGTTCCCTTGTTGGGTTCTGACTCAGAATCAGAGCATGCATCTGTCTCTGAGTCTTTCAGCTCAACCACTAGTGTCTAATTTTTGCGACATTCATTCATGTTGTGAGTGGTAGTTTTATGAAACTCACATGACTTGTCGGTGTCCATCTTTTCCTTCTTGTCACCCTTGCCCTGTGGCTTCGAGGAGTTTCCCTGGGGGGTCCCAAATGAGCTCTATCCTTTTCTCTAATTTTGGTTCGTAGATCCAAAGTCTCACTTATTTTATTTAAATTTCTTCTCAATATTGGCAGCATATGGGTATGCTGCACCAAACGAGGAGATGTCGAGGAACTCCATTTCCTCCTAAATGTATTTGTGCAAATAACTGTGGTACTTAAGAATTAAGTGTTTCTATAAATATTTAATACCCAACTTTGTGTGCAGGGTATGGAACAGATTCGTCATCTCATGAACATATTAATCCCTTTGTTACTGTAGTGTATTCCATTGTATGTACTTGTCCTTATAGCTCCCCATGGGGTAATATAGGTCATTGATGGCATCCTAAAAGAATTCCAAGTGGCTTTGGCTAAAACCAGTGAGGGTTCTCTCTCATCCCTCTGTTTGTAGTAGGTTCCCCACCAATGCTTGACATGGGGGGAATATTTGAGGAGCGCAGAAGTGATATTTTCCCTATTGGAAAAATAAGAAACTTAAAAATATTGTTCCAATAGATTTAACCATATAACTATGACGTCTGTATCTATATGGCCTTAAAATATGGGTATGTAAAAGTTGACTTGTACCTTTGAGGTAGTGGAACCTCTAAAGTGACTGTTGAATGCAGATGCATTGCCTATGGGTTTTCCTTGAAGGATCTGGGAAAAGTTATCCATCATCGCGTTACTATGTTTCTTGAGGGCCTCCTCGAGAAATTATTTTAAAGGATATCCTACTCCCTTGTATTTATTTTCATCCTCCATGGGAGGCCATTGGGGTTTTCAAGCCTGATCTTGCAAATTTTCAACCATATCGATCCCTAACTCCTTATACCGTCATCTCATTGGGGACATGCAAAGAAAATTATAGAAAGAGAAAACCACTCTGATACCACTAATCCTTACTTATGCAAGAATAAAAAATGATACATATATAAACATAAATAGAGAGATGCAGTAGAAATAAAACATCATTTCATTAATATCAAAGAACTAAAATATGCTTACATACGGAATGGAAATAAACTAGCTTGGGCGATGGTAGCTTCTCTCTGAGAAGATATGTGGCAGTTACATGCCTGTAAATTTTGTTACAATGAAGCTCAAAGGCATATTTAATATTGAAAAATAATGGAATACCCTAAACATCCAAAAACCTAACCCTAGGAAATGAATTGCCAGAATTGTGGGCCCTTTTGGGGTAAATTCGTACATCAACTTCCTAGATTCGTAAATTTGGCATACAATATCTGTTTGATGTGCATGATACCTTGCTAGAAATATCTATCCAAGGTGTTATCACCCTAGTAATTTCTTAAGTTGTGGGATTTGAGTTTTTAGTCAAAGAAAACTAGGGGTAACCACAAACCTACTTTGGAAATCTAGGATTTAGCCTTCGTAGATTTTAGAGAGGGCTCTCTCTTTATGATTTAACTTTGTTTTGGATTAATATTTTAGGCTAGCTATGATTTAACACTTGGTTTTGGTTTTGAAATTTTTTGTGGAAAATAAGATTACTTAAAGACAAATTAAAGAGGGATCTACTAGTCCATTGGGCTATGGAGTCAAAGTCTAGCAAGCAGAACTAGAAGGCAAGGCCAAATGGATGCTAATGTATTCAAGGCAAGGTAGATAACCCTCAGAGATTTGGATAGATTTTTTTGATGAAATGGCTTGCTTCGGGATAAAGGGGAATGAATGATCCTTTGATCCAGAAAAAGAGGAAGGAGGCAGGGGTCAAATGGGACTAGGAGCAATTAAGAATTCCTAAATCCAGAAATCAACATAAAACATTTAAATGATTATGTAGTTAAGACAAGGATTTTTTACACTAGTCATAAAGTAATAATCCTAATTAATAATTAATATTAAACAACACATATGAAATTGTATGTAACTCAGAAAAGGAAACAATAATAGTAACAAAATACTTTATTCTTCAAATTATCGCATGAATCCTGAATTATGAAGTCGAATTAGCTATTGTCCATAATTTTTCTTTGAAATCAACACATGTGAGCCTCGAACGTACTAGAAAAATTTCTATAATGTTCTTAGCAATTTTATTCCACCCAAAATACTTCAAAGAGTGAATTATTTATACAAATTTTAAACTAGAATATCTTGAAAAAATATCAAGATTGGTTTACAAATATCTCCAACTGTTTTACATAAATAGAACTTATGTAAAGGATACTCAAAACTAATGCATCTATTTGGCACTATATTTTATGGATAGGTGATAAAAAAGAGGAGAATTCGAATTTGATCTCAACTCTTAGTTGATGATTAGGCATCCAAGTCACTAACTGTTTCCTTTCTTTGTGCATTCTGCTCCAGCAATTCTGCAAACTTGGTGTCTAATGATACCTTTGTATTTCTCAATCCAAAATAGATGTGTAAAAAGTGAAAGAGGTTATTTTATATTAATATGTTGGTGAGATAAACCTCTCTCAGGTTCCTAAATTGCTGCTCCATCTGTTAACAATAGGCTCTGCCAAAAGATGTTTAAAACAGTGTTTTATAGAGTATGAAAAATAGGTTGTAAAGATGCGCATGTATATTTCATTCTGTAATAGATGTGCACAAAGTGAGATAGGTTTTTCTAGATAGATCTCTTAGGAACCAAAAAATCCTTCAGTTTTATAAGATGTATTTCTGACTGGCCACAATATTCTCTGCAAAATGATGACTTAACAGGAATTTTCTGCAAAACTTTCTTTCCAATATTGTTTAATATTTCCCAACCCATAATGGTTGTTAGAAACATGAGAGAGGTTTTTGTAGTTGGACACCTAAAGAACATAAAAATCCTTCAGTTTTTCAAAATTCATCTTGGATTGGTCACAATAGTTTCTGCAAAACAATGACTTGAACATGAAATTTCTCCAAAAATGTTCCTGCTTGTTATGTTTTCATCTTTTCACCTTTTATTCTTTTAACTGTTTTTACTCTCACTTTGGATAAACTTCATTGTTTTTGGTGAAAGTATTTTCATCTCCGTTAACCATTACTGACTCTATTTTTACTTTTATTGTTTTACCTTGACTGGTCTGTAACTTTGTTTTAACTTTCATTCTAACTTTTACCTAATACACTTTAACTTTGATTCTCTTTAGCTGTTCTGTTTTCACTATCATTGTGAATTTTGATTTCAATTTTATCATTCATTGCGCACATTTCATCATTTTGACCTCTCTCTGAGTTGATTGTATTCTTTCTTTGTATACAAACTGTTTGTTTAATGAAGCTTTTGAATTAAAATCTGACAATTTCGAGCAAACAATTTTGTCAACTAGTATTGAAACTGTTAGTCCAAATCCATATTCTGATAATAACCTGCAAAAATAAAACATTTTTTTAATGAAATCCAAGTTTGCAGGGAGGTGATTGAAGGCTTTTGGAAAGACCTGTGGAATGAGATCTGCTTGTGGAGGGTTAACTCTGTTTTTTAGGCATTTTTGGGCTACTTCTGTAAGATTAGACTGTTTTCAGGAGTAATTTTTATTTAACAGAGGGATAATTGAGAAAATTTGGCAAAGGATAGTATCTTTTGGGTTTTATGCTCAATCAAGTTTATCAAAGAAATTCCGAGGATATGAAAACTGGAATAAAAAATAAAACAAGAGTTTTCTGAGTTTGTTTGACTGAGAAATAGGATTTCAAGGTATATTCAGAGGTTTTGGCCTTTCAGAACTTTGAAATTGATCTTTAAAGGGTACAATTTGAGGAAATTGGCTAAAAAAGTTCCTTTTTCGAACTTGGAACTTTCTGGGAAAAATTAGCCAGGGTTTGGCCTCTTTTTTGGGTTTTTTTTAGGTAACTTGGCTTTGGTAAATTCTTCAATCAATGGGCTTGTTATCTTAAATATGGCTTAAACTAAATTTTCAGGCTTCAATTCTTCGGAAAATAACTTTAAGTGCAAGTATTTCGGCTCTGAAAGGGTTTCACGGTTGTTTGGTTGAGGTACTGGCTTCAACAACTTTCTCTTGAGCAAGTGCACGGTTTCTCAATCAGTCTTCAATGGTATATTTGGGTGAAATTCTGAATTTTTGCACAAAATATGGCAATTCGGGCTAAACAATGCTTCAAACAGAGGTTTCAATAGTCGGGAGGCAATGCGAAAGGGTTTAGTCGCGAAATAATGAAATGAAATGCATGTTTTAAACCTTTTAACCATACATTTCGTCGCATTCAATCAAAATTTAATTCACATTGCGTGATGGTGGGAAGGGTTTCTGCTTTTCAAATGTGAAAACCATTGTTGGTTTTCACATTGGCCTCAGGAGGTAAGTTGTATTATGCCAAATGAACGCGATCGACTTAAATTGTGACATGTCACAGGAGGCGGATTCATGAAAACTGCTCATTTTGTGTTGATTTTGAGTTTGGGCAATCTATCAAGTTATGAGTGTGAAATGCACCCTTCGTCATTGGATCTGGAAGTTCGGGGTGACCGACTAAGATCAAAAGGGAAGGTGTAGTGGAAAAGGTAAGGTGGGACCCAGGTATTTTAATAAGCACTGATATATAAAACCGTTGCATATTTTTCATTATAACCAAAGTTTTATATATATATTATGGGTTTATACATACAAGTGGGCTATGGTATGATATATGGTTTATAGCAAAGGCTTATATGTATGTTGGGGGCACGTGAGGTGGGTTATGAAATTAACTAGGGCCAATTTTATGTATAGCATAAGGCTAATACATATCGGGTAAATGACTAGGAAAATAAATGCAAAATGTGAAATGAACCATCTGTTTTAACTCGATATTACCCCAGGTTAACTGTGTAATACAGGGATTTAATAGGAGCTTTTGTAAAGGCTGCGGGGGTTTAAATTTTAGCTTAAATTAAACATTATGATAACATCGGAAGTGTTTTTATTTTATTATATAGTTTATTAAACCATGGGAGGTTTAATAACTATAGTGGGGCGGGATATTTATATATTGTTAGTTTTATGCCAAAGGGGGTATATTTTAGGATTTTATTTCAACATGTGGATAATGAACTTTGGCATAAAATCTTATAATAGTGGGTTTTTAGGGGATATTTAAATAAAAGGAGCTATAATAATAGGATAATGTTTGTTTTTAGGGATTTAATAGATAAATTAAAATTTAATATGATCAAGGACAATAAAAAACACCAAAATATATTAATATAACTAAGTAAAGTGATGATGCGAAAAGCAAAGCTTTATCATTTATATTTTGACCACTTTGACCTAGAATAATATTTTTGGAGGGTTTTTATGTGTTTACGAATGAAGGAAATTAATAAAAGGGGATTTTCTTTTTCATTAATTAAAAGGTCTTTACTTATGAAGGTGTAATGGGAATGTAGGGTAAATTATGATAATTAGGGATTAATATAGGAATTCAACACTTTTAACTTAACAATCATTGAGCCTTGGGTCCCAGGCCCCAACAAGGTGAAATTCCTTCCCCAGCCTCTTGGAATAGAAGTTTAAAATTCTCAGGTATTAATTATAGGAGAGATTAAAGTATTTTTCCTGTGAAAATATTTACATGATTCTCCCAATTTCTTTCTACCTACTCCAACTTTAATCTAACATTTTTCTTCCATTTTTATGTGTGTGCATTTAGTAAATTTGAAGATATTTTATTCTTAAAGAAATAAAACTTATCTAAATCTACCTTATATCATCCAAGGGATCAAAATTAAACTATGATTACCCTTATTCTCTACTGTCTTTACTAATTAATGGATTAAAACTGTATATCAATTTTTTAAATTATTTGATTACAAACATGTAAATCTGAAACATGATATAAAGATGTTGCCTAACCTCATCATGGATTATGGCATTTATTTCACACTTTACCCTAATTCATCAAGAATAAAATAAAAAGTAGTGGTATTGCATCACACACTTTCATGTTTTATTGGTTTTTTCTTTGGGGTATATTATTTTTTCTAAGTCCTTTGATTTTTCTTTAGGACTTTACCCTCTTTTTGCTTTTCTATTTTTTTTATTCTTTTTTACAAAATATGGGAAAACAACTTGCAGAAAGCAAAGTATGTACATATTTTTACAAGGCTATCATAAGTGAATTCCAAATTATGAATCCTATACTTATAGGACCCTAACAACGGCTTCACATGGGGATGGCATTTCCTAGTGAGATGTCAAGAACTCTAAGATCAGTAGCCTTCCATTTTGACCATGATGATCATATAATTGTCTTTTGTTTTCTGCAACAACTCATACTTATGATATTTTACTCTTCAAAGCTTAGGGCCTTCACTCCGGGCTTCAAATTTGGAAAGAAAACATCTAATCCAATCTACAAACTGCAATGGATATTTACAATGATGTAAAAAGAAATTAGGACTAACTGTTAGTTAACTCAGAAGAATAGTAGTGTTTGAGCATTATACCATTCACCCAACCTTTCCTAGAATGTCCAACCTATCCAAATTTAATAAAATTTAATGTTTACTTTATACCCATAAATAACATAAGGAACTTTCCATGTTTTCCTTTTTCTTCTCTTCTGGAATCCCATTGTAAGACTTTATCTCCTATGGTAAAGTCATCTTCTTTAGTTCTTTTATCAAAGGTTTTCTTGATTTTATCTTGAATGACTTGAGATTTTTCATAGACTTCTTCCCTATTCTGTTGCAGATGGATAGTTTGATTTATCCTTCTTGGTATATCATTGAATTCTACCTATGATTCTTGGATAATTTTCATGACTGGAACACCTAAAGACGATGGGAAAACTGCATCCATCCCATATACAATTTGGTAAGGAGATGTTCCAATTGACTTCTTGGTAGTAAGTCTATCTACCCAGAAGGCATAGACTAACTTTTTATTCCAATTTTTCTTATTTTCTTCAAGTAGTTTTTTGAGGATAGTCACAAGGCTTTTATTTGAAGATTCAGCTAGGCCATTACCCTGAGGGTAATAAACAGTAGAGTGGCCTAGGGTAATATGATACTTGTGGCAAAAGGCAATCATTTTCTTAGATTTAAATGTAGCTGCATTATTAGTAATAATTTTCTGTGGGCATCCAAATCTAGATAAAATGTTATTTTCTAAGAAAGAGATAATGATTGAATCAGTGGATTGTCTGGTAAGAATGGCTTCTATCCACTTGGTGAAATAATCTATGGCAGTCAATATCCATTTGTGTTGGCCAGAGGATGGAGGGTGAATTGTTGAAAAGGCATCTCAGTAGAAATAGGTTTGAGTGGTAAATGTAACAACTTCCTTTTACCTTCAAAAATCTGACATTTGTGACATGAAGTAACAAATTTTTTCACATCAGCAAATAAAGAAGGTCTATAGAAACCAGCCCTAAGAATCTTATCTGCTGTACTTTTCCAGTATAAGTGTCCTCCACAATCACCTGCATGAAATTCTCTAAGAATTTTGTCAGCTTCTGATTTTAGTAAACAATTCAGTAAAATCCCATTTTGTTCTTTCCAATAAAGCATTTTATCTAGAATACAAGATCTCATTGCTTTAAGTTTGATGAATCTAGCTTTTGTTCTAGTTAATCCAGGAGGAGCTTGTAAATTTGTAAGTACAAAGATAATATCTGAGTACCATGGTGAGTCTAGAAAGGCTTCACTGATCAATGGAGTCGCCATCTCTTCCTGGTCATCAATCTGGGCAATAAAATTTATATCCAAAGAATTACAATTGGATTCAACCATCAATCTGGATAAACCTTGTCCTTTTATGATCTTGGTTGGTTTAATCTCTATGTCATAATCAAGGATAGTGGCAATCCACTTTCCTCTTCTTTCATCTGGCCCATCCTATGTTAAAATATCTTTGACTACAGAATTAGGGACATAGGCAATAATGTGGGAGTAAAGAATGTACACTCTGAAATCTTTTATGGCTTTAACCATGGCTAAAGCTTGTTTTTCCATTATGTTATATCTCAAAGGTTAATCTCTAAGGGTTTTACTAAAAAATTCTATAGGCTGTTCGAAACCTTGATCATTTTTCTGTAGTAGAATTGTAGCTATGGTATGTTCCGAGGAAAATGAAAAGATTATAAAATCTTTCTTGAATTCTGGACTGATTAGGACTATAGTTTTTGTCAAAGCATGTTTAATGGATTCAAATGATTTTTTTGCTTCAACTTTCCATTTTAAAACAGAGTCCTTTTTCGGCATGTTATTCAGTTCTTTGATGATTTCTGCTAAGTTAGAAATAAATCTTCTTAAAAAGTTAATTTTACCTAAAAATTCCTGTAACTCTTTGATGTTCCTAGGTGGGTGAATGTTCAGTATGGCTTCTACCCTTGCTGGATCTATCCTAATACCTTCCTTTGAAATTATGTGTCCAAGTAATTTTCCTTCCTCTAGTCCAAAAAGAGTTTTCTTAGGAATTAATGATATACCAAATTTTCTACACTTAATGAAAACTTGTCTCAAATGATCCAAAAGTTCATTATTTGTCTTAGAAAAAATGGTAATATCATCTAAATATATAACCAAGAATTCATGTATTTCCTTAGCAAAGGCTATGTCCATAGCCCTCTGAAAGGTAGCCCCAGCATTCATCAAGCCAAAAGGCATTTTCACATACATGAAAGTGCCCCATGGAGTGGTAAAAGAAGTTTTAGCTTGGTCTTCTTTTTGAATAAGTATCTGGTTATATCCTGAGAAACCATCCAATAAAGAAATCCTGGAAGAACCAACTACTCTTTGTAAAATATGGTCCATTTTGGGTAAAGGGTAATTATCCTTCAAAGACACTTTATTGAGATTCCTGAAATCTACACATAATCTGATTTCACCAGTTTTCTTTCTTGTAGGTACTAAGTTAGAAACCCAATCAGAATATATGATTGGTGCAATGATTTTGGCATCATACATGCATTTAACTTCTCTTTCAATCAAATTAATAATATAGGATTAATCCTCCTCAATTTTTGTTTAAATGGTTTATGATCATCTTTTATAGGAATCTTATGTTGAATTATGTTTGTATCATACGATTTTAAATTTTCATAACTCCATGCAAACACATCTTGATATTCCTTTAAAAGTTCAATGTATTTTTCTTTTTCTTGAGGGGGTAAAGATTTTGACAATTTGATCATTTTTGGTTTCGTTTATGTCCCAATGTTACATTCTTCAATGTCAGACTTGATTGGTTCCATTTTAGGATTTTTGGGCACATCATTGGAATTGAACAAGTCCTCCAAAGGAGTTAAACCCTTAGGTAGAAAATTATCTTTTAATTCTAAAATCTCAATTTCATCTTCAATTATTTCCTCTATATCTACCTTCTCTAAGTTATCTATGTAAGATTGAGTAAATACATTGGGTTTGGTAAGTTTATGTGCGTCTATGTTATGTATATCACAATTAACATGTGAATATAAATTACAACTTGAATCTAAATTACCATCTGTGTCTATCTTACAATTTTGAAATTCATCCTCATTATTCAAAAAATGGTAAATCTGTTCATCTTCAGAGAAAATATACCATTATTTGACATTGTTAGGGACAATGGGTCTATATTTAACTTCAGCAGTATATCTATGTATTGGTTGGAAAGGTAAATTACATGTGCTAGAAAAAGTTATTAGGCAATGTGCTTGCAAATTTTGATTTCTAGGAATAGTAGCAAACTTACATTCTAGTAAATCATCAACCAAATCAGTGGTTGCATCTCTATATCTGGCTAATCTAGGATTATGAATAGAATATTCAGAATTTATTTGTTTAATGACTAATTCCGAGTCTCCCATGATTAAAATTCTCTTACCTTCTAAATTTCTGATGATCTGGAGGCCTAAGATAAGTGACTCATACTCTGTCATGTTGTTGGTGCATTTGAAATTGAGTCTAAAGGCATGTCCTTCCGAATGGCTGGTCTCAATGTTTGTGATCCACACTCCAGCTTCTGCTCCTGACTTGTTCACTGAGCCATCGAAGTCTAAGTGCCAAAGGGCTTCATGAAAAATACTATCATTGTTTGGTTTAGGCTTTATGTCAATTAATTCATTTTGGATTTCATTATTATTAGAGTTACATAAAATGAAAGAGTCAAGATCAGTTGGTGTTGAGTAAATTGGGTAATTTATTGATCTCTCAGCATTGCTAACCATGTATTTCATTAGATTTTCTCTATAAAGTTTCTTATGTTGTCCAAACACTAATATGGTGGCATAGCTCATGTCTAATTATAGAGATCCCTGCAACTTAGCTCCCAATGAGCGAGAAAGAAGCATACCATACTTTGGTGGGTTGTCAACTACTACAATATGCATAACCATAATTTTACCAGGATACTAAACCAAATTCACACATAAGTCTTTTATCAATCCTTGCACTTAACCTTGCTTGAATCAAAACAGAACAAATTTTTATAGGGCCTTGTTATTTCTAAATTCAGAGTTTCCATGATAGATTTTGGCATTAAGTTATGGGAAGCTCCTGAATCTAACATTGCATTTTGTAAAATCTGATCGTGAATAGTAAGACTAATATAGAAGGGAGGAAATAATCCATCTAAATGCTTACCATTTACATCAGGGCCAAAAATTAATTCAGGTTGATCATCATTTAGATTAATGGCATCTTCACCATCATTCATATTCAAAGTTTCAGTAATTGTTAGTCTATACAAGTCGTTCTTTACCAATTCTGTTAAAGGAATTGGTATCTTTAATTTTTCTATTTCAGTTTGAATATTAAATGATGGTTGAGACTTACTAATCTGAATTATTTCATCTTTTGAGACAGTTATCTGAGTGGGTTTTTCATGAATTTCAACAGATGTACTTTTATCTTGAGTTATCCTTTTGTTCTCTTTCTGTGTTTCTTGACTTTTGTTGTCTTTAGTTCTCTTTTCAAGGACAGATTCAGGGGAAACATAAGTTTTTTCATATTTCGAACTTTCAACAAAAGATTTGGTATTAATAGTTTTGGGATTTGCTAATTTAGAATCAGCAAGATTCTTCTTAGGATCAGGAATTGATGGTTTTACTGAATTAGGGGCTATGGTAGTGTTGGCCCTTTGGGAATTATTAGAGGATTGGGCCACTTCTTTAGTGATATCAACAAATTTTAGACTTGGTAATTTTTTGGGACTGGGAGGATTGGAATTTTGCTTGTTTTCCCTTGGGAGAATTTGCAAAATATTTGTTTTTGGTGCTTCTACATTCTTTTTAGTTTGATTTTGAGGGTTGTTTCTAGTATAAGGCTCACTTTTTTTCTTTCTTCTCAGGTTATACTGGCTGTGAATTTCATTGATTGCGAAGTCATAACCTTGTTTATAGTCAAAGGATTCACCAATTTCTACTTTGAGTTGTTGAAGCTCAAAGAGTTCTTGATCCTCTTGAGTAAGGAAAATTGTGTTGTTTTCATCTATCCCCATTACTATATTGATTTTGTCCTCATCTTCATCATTATTTTGAGAACTTTCAGCATAGTTCTCTTGGAATTAGGGCCTAATGTTTTGATCTGGAGTAGCTTCCTTAGCTTTTCCAGGGTTATTGTTTTTTATGAAGTTGGGATTTGTGGTTGGTTATCCCATTGTGGTTTTCTCTCAATATTATCTAATCTATCAATCAACCTTTCTAAATTTTTAGAAAATAAATCAAATCTAGCATCAGAATTTGATGTTTCCTCTTTGATTATGACTCTCCTTTCATTTCAAAGTCTGGATTTTCTAGCTAAAATGTTAATTTCTACACTAACAACATCTAATTGAATCTGTTCTAATGTTTCATCATCTCTTTCTGTCAATTGATATGCCATATATGTATCAAATCCATCAGGGAATTTGAGCAGAACAGAGTATGGTGTGGGTTTAAGATCTAAAGGAATTTAATTATAAACGCTATTATACCTAGTGTAGTAATCTTATATAGACTCATTAGGAGATCTTTTTAAAGTATCAAATTCAGACAAAATTTGCAGGGGGTTCTTTTTCTTTTCCCATTTATTTAAAAATGTTTTATGAAATGTAGCTAAATTAGCTATACTACCAACAGCTAAATTTTTAAACCACCTTTTTACTTCTCCTATCAAACATTGGGAAAATAACCTCATCTGAACATCTGACTCATCAATTTCATATATTTCACAGTAACCTGTCATTTTTGTAACATGTTGTTGAGCAGTGTATTGGGAGAAACCATCAAATAATGGTACATTTTTTTGGTAATCCCGAGGCATATCATGGAGGTTTTGGGGTAATACAAGGGGATCATACCTAGCAGCCATGGCTTGAAGTTTTTCTGAATTGGGAGGTATAACAGTGATGATAGGAGCAGTGCTGGATATGGTAGCTACTGTGCTGAAAGTTGTACTTAAGGAACTTGGAAAAGAGGTTGGTATATATATGGAACTACTTGGAAATAAAGATGTAGTGCTTATAAAACTAGTGGATGCAGTGGACTGAGTGAATGAGGGGAATAATATCCTAGGCTACAAAGGCAACTTAGGACTAAATAATATCTTGAATGCTCTGTAACTTTGTTTTAACTTTCATTATGACTTTTACCTGATACACTTCAACTCTTATGCTCTTTGGCTGTTCTTTTTTCACTGTCATTGTGAATTTTGATTTAACTTTTATCATTCACTGTGCACATTTCATCAGTTTTATCTCTGTTTGACTTGATTTTATTCTTTATTTGTATACAAACTGTTTGTTGAATGAAGCGTTTGAATTAAAATCTAAGAATTTGGAGCAAACAATTTTGGCAACTAGTATTGAAACTATTGGTCCAAATCCATATTCTGATAGTAACCTACAAAAGCCAAACAAATTTTTAATGAAATCCAGGTCTGCAGGGAGGTGATTGAAGGCTTTTGGAAAGACCTGTGGAATGAGATCTGCTTGTGGAGGTTTAACTCTATTTTTTAGGCATTTTTGGGCTACTTTTGCAAGATTAGACTGTTTTCAGGAGTAATTTTTCTTTAACAGAGGGATAATTGAGAAAATTTGGCTAAGGATAGTCTCTTTTGGGTGTTATGCTCAATAAATTTTATCAAAGAAATTATGAGGATATGAAAACTAGAATAAAATAGAAAACAAGATTTTTCTGAGTTTGTTTGATTGAGAAATAGGGTTTCAAGGTATATTCAGAGGTTTTAGCCTTCCAGATCTTTGAAATTGATCTTTAAAGGGCACAATTTGAGGAAATTGGCCAAAAAAGTGCTTTTTTCGAACTTGGAACTTTCTAGGAAAAATTGGCCAAGGTTTGGCCTCTTTTTTGGGTTTTTTTTAGGTAACTTGGCTTTGGTAAATTCTTCAATAAATGGGCTTGTTCTCTTAAATATGGCTTAAAATAAATTTGCAGGCTTCAATTCTTCGGAAAATACCTTTAAGTGCCGTAATTTTGGCTCTGAAAGGGTTTCAAGGTTCTTTGGTTGAGGTACTGGCTTTAGCAGCTTTCTCTGGAGAAAGTGCATAGCTTCTCAATCAGTCTTCAATGGTATAGTTTGGTGAAATTCTGAAGTTTTGGGAAAAATATGGAAATTCGAGCTAAACAATGCTTCAAACAGAGATTTCAATAGTTGGCAGGCACTGCAAAAGGGTTTAGTCGCGAAATAATGAAATGAAATGCATGTTTTAAACATTTTAACCATACATTTGGTCACATTCAATCAACATGTGATTCACATTGCATCATGATGGGAATGGTTTTTTCTTTTCAAATGCGAAAACCATTGGTGGTTTTAACGTTAGCCTCAAGCGGTAAGCTATATTATGCCAAATGAACGTGATTGAATTAAATTTTGACACGTCCCCGGAGGCAAATTCGTGAAAACTGCTCATTTCACATTGATTTTGAGTTTGGGCAATCTATCAAGTTATGAGTGTGAAATACACCCTCCGCGTTGGATCTGGAAGGTCAGGGCGAATGGCTAAGATCAAAAGGGAAGGTACGGTGGAAAAGGTAAGGTGGGACCCAGGTATTTTAATGAGTACTGATATATAAAACCTTTGCATATTTTTCATTATAACCAAAGTTTTTTATATATATTATGGGTTTATACATATAAGCGGGCTATGGTATGATATATGGTTTATAACAGAGGCTTATATGTATGTTTGGGGTGCGTGAGGTGGGTTATGAAATTAACTAGGTTCAATTTTATGTATAGCATAAGGCTAATACATATCGGGTAAATGACTAGGAAAATAAATGTGAAACATGAAATGAACCATCCGTTTTAACTCGATATTACCCCAGGTTAACTGTGTAATGCGGGGATTTAATAGGAGATTTTGTAAAGGCTTCGGGGGTTTAAAGTTTAGTTTAAATTAAACTTTATGATAATCTCATAAGTGTTTTTATTTTATTATATAGTTTATTAAACCATGGGGAGTTTAATAACTATAGTGGGGCAGGATATTTATATATTGTTAGTTTTATGCCAAAGGGGGTATATTTTAGGATTTAATTTCAACATGTGGATAATTAACTTTGGCATAAAATCTTATAATAGTGGGTTTTTAGGGGATATTTAAATAAAATAAACTATATTAATAGGATAAGGTTTCTTTTAGGGAGTTAATAGAATAAGTTAGAAATTAATATGAAAAGGAAAATGAAATACTTAAGAAATACACTTATATAACTAAGTAAAGTAAAAACCTTAAAGAAAAGTTTATCATTTGATGATTTCACCACTTTTACTTAGGATAAGATGTTTTTTGAGGGTTTGTATGTTTTATGAAATGGAGGAAGTCAATTAAAATGGATATTATGCGTTATTGAGTAAGAAAAGAGTTCTTACTCAAGAATTTGAGTTGTGATGGGTGAATGAAGGGTAAATAATGATAATTGGGGATTAATATAGGAACTCAACACTTTTAACTAACAGTCATTGAGCCTTGTGTCTGGTCGTAACAAAAGTCAGAGAAATGCTCTGAGCCCCTTTGACTGAAACTTTAGAATGCAGAATAAATATAGGGGATGGGAAATTAGTTATTTTTTCCTGGTGATGAATATTTACAAGCTTCTTCCCACTGATTTTTACCTATCCAACTCCAATATAACATTTTTTCTTCCATTTTGTAGGTGCACTTGAGCTTGCTACCTTGAAACATTTTATTCTTTTGAAAACATAAAAACTATCTAAATCTACCTTATATCATCCGAGGGCTCAGATTAAAATGATGAGCTCCTCTTTATTCTCTACCTATCTAATGATTAGTCAGGATTAAACTATCAGACCAATCTTTATCCACTATCTAAAACATGGAAATTGAAAACATGACAAGTCAAGTTTAAATAGTTTGACTCATCATGCATTATGGCATTTATTGACACTCTACAATAATCATCAGTAAAAAGTAAAAAGTAGTGGCATTTGGACTTGCACGCTTTCATGTTTTATTTCTTTTTGTTTTGGGGTCTATATTTTTCTAAGTCCTTTGATCTTTCTTTTTAGGACTTTTACTCTCTTTTTTATTTTCTATTTTTTTATTTTTTACAAAATATGGGAAAACAATTTGCAAAAAGAAAAGTATGTACATATTTACAAGACTATCATAAATCAATTCCAAATTATGAATCCTATACTTATAGGACCCTAACACAAGGAATACAATTTTTTACCACAGAAATCCATCAAATTCTCATGATTTCTCATTTTTGAAAAAAAAATAGTGTTTGGGGCCTCAAAATGGCTCCAGGAGTTCAGGACCCAAAAAACTGCCAAAAATAGTAAACTGTGCTACAATTAAGGAAAGTGAAAAAATAAAAGAAAAAATGACAACGGTGCAAGTGGAATAGGCCCGGGTGGCCACTAATATCCACCTAGATCAGTTATGCTACCAAATTTATACAAATAAATCTAACATACTATTACAATGAAAATTCTTCCATTGTAGAGAGATTTTTTTGCTTCTTTCAGAGAGAAAGAACTTGCAAAAGAGATTGAAAAGAGGAAATCCTTGTTGATAACTATTGAGCACCATTGCTCAAACAAATCTCCTCAAGTGTATTGAGTGTAATTTCTCAAACAACTCTCCTCAAGTGCCTTTGATATTCATTTGTAACTCTTCCACTAGCAACAATTAATAATTAGGATAAATTTTCTACTCCTTTGTTGATTTGTTTTGCCTCTTTGGCTTGTTTTTAGTTGTATAGTTTAGTTTTATTTTTAGCTTTTTTTATTGCATTTTTTCCAATTATTTCAACATTTTTTAGTCCATATTTAATCACTAACACCACCCATTGTTTGTATCTTTCCTTGTAGGAAGCAATTAGTTGCAAGGAAGGTGAATCTGAGTCTCATATGCTACCAAACACACCATACAAAATGATGACTCCACTTGCTTGCCATTTTTTTATCTAATTGGTTTTTTTGTATGTTTTTGATACTGTGTTTACATTTTATTTAAATTGCGTTATTTCTATGAAACTTTTAAATTCTCCATTGAACATGCTCATCACTTGAGGGCATCCAAATTTGTATTTTTAGGCCATCCTCGTGGTTCTTTTTACAGATAGTTGTGCAAGTCTAGCGATTTTGTAGAACATAACCTATGAGACACATAAAGAACCAAAACCTTCATTGTAATTTCCTTTTCCTAAGTGTTTTTTCAGCCTTAGTGATCTTCCTACACTCCTGCAATTTTTTAAAGTTGAAATAAGCTTTAATTTTTCTTTACCAACCATCATAAATAGAGTAGTTTGCTTACATTTTACTTTAAAATTTTGTATGTTGGGACTATGAGTAGTGTGATTAATAAAAAGAGTATGCCTTCGCTCCATTGAACCCTTGTGCTAAACCACTGAGGGGATATGAAATAATTCTAAAATACTACCTACCATATACCTTTTAATTGGAATGTTACACATAGCTTAACTACAAAAGAAGTATGTGGCCCTAATCGAGACATAGTTTTTACTTTTTCTTTCTAAAATCAACTCATATCACACTTAGCTTAACTAGGAAAAAATTAAGTGGCCCATTATCCACACATATTTTACCTTTTTTGCTAATCAATTTCATTTATTTGGGACTAGGATTTGGTGTTAGTAAAGAAAGAGAGTATGTCCTCTCTCCCTTACTCCCTTATGGAAAACCTATGGGCAGATCCAAAATGTATCTCAAAGAAATAATTTTACATCTCCCTATATGCTCACATAAAATAATTAGGAAAATTAAGTGGCCCAAATTCCACACATATTTTTCTTTTCTTGCAAGGAAAAACATAACATAGTGTAATTAGGGGGATTGTAAAGGATCATCACATATCAACATCATTGCAATTCATAATTCGTATGTTCACCATTTCAATTCCAAACACCATCACCCTAGACACTAAATTCACTTAAAAGATATACAAAGGGTATTCTCCTTTTGAAACTTGGTGCTTAGTTTATTTTTAATTTACATTTTGGCACACCCTAAGCAAAGAAAAGACTCTCTAAAAATAATGTTAACTTGAACACACTAAATTCCCGACGGGAAAAAAAATAATTTATAGTTCAGGTTAGGACCACGGCGGTAGGAAACACATAAGTTGTTTTGCTTGTTTTTCATCTTTAAAAAAATAATTTTTCTTTTTAGGGAGCTAAATATCATGCATTATCTAGTGCCAAAACTGGTAATGAGATGAAATTCGTGAAGGGGAAAGGCTTAAAGACAGATTATTACACACCTCCTTATTCTCTTTCAAAAAATGATAGGGGTTCTGGATCTGAATTTGATACCCAAAAGCTGAGAATCACTCATTCCAACTGGACTTAGGTAACTTAGTTTCCAAATATTAGGGCATATTTCTCTATAGGTAGCGAGTGTACGAGAACTCCACCTGAGGCGATTTTCGTCAGGCTACCTGAAGCATCACCAACTCTCAGGAAATACCATAGTACTCACCATAATAACCCTCTCCATACCTTGGTTATGTTTTCTCTACTTTAAGTGTCTCTAGTACTTTCAAGACATGGTGCTAGTACCCTATTATAAAATATTCTCAAGCTCGAGTTACTGTTTGAGTGGAAGTACTTTAGGTATTCTTAGGATTTTTATCATACGCAACAACCTTACAATAATTTTTGTTGATTTTTTCACACATTAAAGAGTTAAAGGGAAAATTAACCATTTATATTTCACTTTATATTTTATATGTGATTCACTTTGTTTGCTAAAAAATATCCATCACAATTTTTTTGCACACACTTACTAGGGCACCATACGGGACCCAAGGGTTACCCATTTCTATAGATTCCTTCAAGACCTCCCCCTGGCACTGAGAGGTGTGCCTGCTCTCTCATCATTTCGATGTAGGAGATAACATCCATATAACTTATTTGGCACAACCATTCTTGGTGCAAATTTAATATGATACACTTCCTCTCAAGGTACCCCTTTAACCACCCCTTAAGGGAGCCTCAAAAATACTCCGCTAGGAACACCTACCCACACTTCCTAGCAAGGGACCCATTTTAACACCGCATTTAAAGGTCATTTTAAAATGGAAAATACCAACATAATTCCATTTGTAGTTTCATTAAGTCTCCCAAATATTATGAAACGTAGAAATGACCCCATTGCACATAATCAACAATTTATCCCTATGCCTACCAAGTTACCTTTGGATATCCCTAAATTCGAAGGAAAATAGGGGGAAGATCAAACCAAACATATTATGCCCTTAAATTTATGGGTTTTCTCCAATAGTATCATTGAGGGCTCAGTTCATCTAAGACTATTTCAACGCACCCTTACTGATCTTGTTGTAAAATGGTATGTAAGAGATACCACAAGTTTCCATCGAATCTTTGAGACCTTAGCTAGATATTTCCTCACCTTCTTCCAGATCCTAGTTCATGTTTAAACCAGGCTAGAACTATGGACCCACTTTTTGGAAAATACCTCCATGCACATTTGGGACCATCTTCATGAATGGCAAAAGTGGCGTAGTCTATACAAAGTGGACATAAAAACACCCCTTCAATATTTCTTCTTGAATTTTTTTTTTCTTGCAATTGAAAAAGAAGTTGCCACAACTATGTTGTAATCAGAACATGATCCCATTAGTAAAGCTCAACAATTTGAGCTCATCTACAAAAAATCGAGGTACCTTTACTATATAATCATATATTCTCCTTGCTTACAATCCTTTGTTCAAGATAAACTTGAAGATTCAAATGTTGCAGACGGTTTGATCGAGAACATCACCGAAAATCAACCAAGGAATACCTTCAAATATCCTAGAAATATATATCGTACACAACCTCATTTTCAACCATTTGGTGGTACACCCACAACATCAATGCCATCAAACATTAGATACTACCTCAATCAACCTATGCCTCCTTAAAACGCTCCCATGCAAGTGACATGATAGCTTCACTGGTGGATCAATACCATACCACACGCATTCATATTAGGGGATATATATTGAGGGAAAACTGACATAATATATTGAGAATATATTAGGGGGTAGTTGGATTTTATATTGGAAGGTATAAAAAATGGAGCTCAAAGTTAACGAAAAAAATATAAAGGGGTACAAAAAATGTTAATGAAAAAATGGACACCTATAATATCTAGTGAAAGTATCATTTTTTTAAATGAGAAAGGTGTATTGGGTTAGTACCGGTAAGGGATTAAATAATGTGATATTTAGAAGTATTTTACAATATGTATTCAAATTAAGGGTATTGTTTAGTATGAAATGAATTCATGTGATACGTTATAGGTTCATTGAGTGAATCCCATATGGCAAGGGAATCAGTAAACAACACTCACTTCATAATTCACTTCAACCTCCTAGTCTACCTATGCAGACCTTAGTAAAGGGAATACTTATTTTCCTTTCCCAACACCAAAAATGCAGGGATTAATTTTGTTCAAACTTCATTCCCTTAGAAAAAACATTCGTTTGAGAAAATCAACACTACAAACCCATGAAATTTTAACAAAAATAAAGAGAATAATAAAGATATAACACCCTCCTCCCACATTTTCCCAATCTAACTAGTCCACTAGGGTAAAAATGTGATGAAGAGTTACTATTATATGATTCAACACCCCGTGTACAATTAAGGAAGTGCAACTGACAAGACAAGACCAACTTGATCCTCCTCAGATGCTACAAAACCTTCTGGAGCCAACCAACCCATCCAAGTGTCCACCCATGAGACAATTTGATGTTCTCTGAACTAGACACCCATTCGAACCCCTAAAAATCCCTCCATTCTTCTGTAACCCTCCATTTGCATGCACAACAAGCCATCCTTGTGACTGCAGAATTTTATGGGAATTTTAGTGCCAATGACCCCAAATTCTGGGCCAATTTTTCAGGCTAGTATTCAAGCCTGTTAACAAAAATTTATGAATCTTCCTTGAAAGATAATTAAAAATGGAATAAGGCTACTAATGTAAACATTTGAGCACAAACTTGACCTAACTCCTACCATCCATGATAGGGATTCTGAAAAAAATATCACAAACATGCAATGTAAAGGTCATAATTACAAATATGAGCATAGGGGTATCATACTTATCTAAAAATCATTAATAAGGATCAATGCCTCCTCTTAGTAGATGCAAGATAATTTATTAGGTCATGAATTCATTAAAATTTCATCAAATAATCAAAATATGATGAGAGCCATAACTCAAGTCTGTCATAAACTAGGGTTATAACTAGCAAAATAGCAATGATAGAACAACCATTAATATCACATAATAAAATGTAAATTTACCCATAATGCTACACTAAAATTTATCACCATGATTTTTTATTTTGATATCTCACCATCTGATGGAGTGTCTCTGGTGAATCCCCTATGAAGCTTGGAGTAAAAAACTACCAGGGACAAAAGGAATTTTGATTTTTATTGCTTAAAACACCTTTTTGAGCATTTGCGCAATTTTCCTAAACAAAACCCATGTATTATTTTCTTCCATTGTAAAATACGCAATTTCTTCCACTAAAAACTGTGCAGGCTTTTTCACGCAGGTAAAAATAAAAAAGTAAGTTCTAGAAGCTTTGTTAAAGGAATATTATCCAAATTATAAATCTAAAACCACTCCATACCTGCGCGTCATCCCTTGGTACATGGAACTAACCTCCTTTTATTAAAGATCATATCCCTTGAGATGAGGAACTAGAAACCTCCTCATCCTTCCTATAAATTGAACATAGGACTAAAGGAATGGGAGGCTTGAATTTGTAAACTCATGTTGCTGGTTTTGGGTTTGAAGCGCTTTTAATCATGAAAAGGAAAGGAGACCATTAGAAGAGGCTTGTGACATCAAGGCATCCAGGTTGTAAGCTTGTTTTCCCTTTGATTTTGATACAAGGTAATTTTTCTTTCCTAACTGCATCTATTTTTGATGTTATTTGTGATATTCCTTGATCACTCGTATGGCTAATAACTAATTATTGATTCAATTATATGCTGTATGATAGATTAAAGATTTCATTTAACTTTTCTTTTATATGCGAGATACTTTGATCCCTTTGAATGTTTTTGTCTATGTGGATCTCCCTTGGAGAATCATGGAGAAGTTATGGAAAACTTTTGGAAAGCCTCTAAGGCATTAAGGGAAAGTTGGTTGTGGAAAGCATTGAAAGGACTTATACAATCACTTCATTAATAGGTTAGTGATCCTTCGCATACTACATGTTTCATATTTTGGTTATAGGCTAAGGAAAGAGTTATTGTTTTGTATGTTTGTTTCTAGTTTTCCTTTAGGGTATTAGGGAGATTGCTTCTATTCGTAGAAGGGATTTAACCAACCAACAGATTGAAGACCATACTGCAGAACATTTTTGTCCTCTAGTTTTTATTTGGTTATGCTTTCCCATTTTACTGGTTTGAATGATTTTGAATGTTGTTGATTTTATGACCTTTTAGATCCTTTGGGTTGAATTCCTTGTCTTTTGCTTCTTCTTTTTTAATTTCCCTAACCTGCGCAGTTTTGTTTTAGAAAAGAGCGTATAATTGCACATTTTTCATTGTAACACAGTGCCTATGCACACTAGATTACATTCACTACCTGTGCACCCCCTAAAGTTTTTGAAAAATTGAATTTCCCTTTTATCAGAGTCTAATTTTTAATCTCTAAATGGTCACTTATACTTGTTTCAACCTTCAGATCATGTTTGCGAACTTGTTTTAATTTCCTTAGTGGATTTTTTGAGAATTCATGTCTTTCATATTTTTGTTTAGGGTTTGGTCTGGTTTGTTTTATTACTTCATTGAAAAAGATAGATTATTTCCTGAAATAATTTTTTTTCTGTGTTTTTCTTTTGAATATACCATATTAGTGGTAAATTTTGCTCGTTTAAGTGAAATATTTTTCCTGTTTGTGAAGGAAAAGTTTCTGGATTAGTGAAATTAAGATTGTCCCAAAAATATAGGGTTTTTTGAAAAGTGCTTATGTTTGTTGAATTCAAAAGTGATTTATTATGTTTTCAATTTGAAGTAATCATGAAATTGCACTTGTAGGCATCATTAATCAAAGCATTCATTAAGAACTTTTAGTTTTTAAGTTTTTCATAAATTTTGTAGTTTTTATACTTTTTCATCAATTTTGAAGAAATGGAAATAATTATTTGCAAAAGAGAGTTGTGTGTTTTGAATTGAGAGGACTGAAATTTTTCATTAAAGTTTCTGCAATTGCACAATTTTCTAACTCAATATGAATTTCATGAAAATAATGTTTTGGTATTTTAGAAGTTTTTCATTTTGAAGATTAAAGAACCTCTTACTTCCCCTTAACTATGATTTCATCAAAAAGAAAATATTACATTTCCATTTTTGAATGCATTAGAGTATTTTTAGTTGGTCATAACATCATCAGTTTCACTTTCATATCCCTCAAATTAAGCAACAACCAAATAATGCATCTCTAATTAAAATAAATATAGAAATTTTAATATTTTTAGGTCTCATTCCACCAACATAGATCAGGTTAGTGCTTTGGAATAGGGAAGTGAGTAAACTTTCCAATACAGTAGAATCTTGCGGTAGGGAGAAAATCCAGTTTTTACAGTTTTTTTCTGGGAAGATCTTCTTGTACAAGAGTTAAGCATGAGGTCAAATTGGACCCAGTGAAGTAATCATACATGCTTCATTGGTAAATATAGAGTATTTTCATGTATTACAAACAATGTCGAAAGGTACTTGTAGTCACTTGTTAGTAAACCTTGGATTTACCATGTCGAGGAACTCTCAAGGGGATTGAACTTAATTACTTTTCCCTTGCGTGCATGTCAGACCTACGACTGTCCCCCCAAGTTAAATTGTGATAGTTGGTACCATTAGTGACCATAATCTTAGGGATTTTTCCTAAGGTGATGGTGGAGGTAAGGTCCCACTGTACCTTGAACAAACATTGACCAGACCCACTTGTAATTTTTGGAGGGTAATATTGACTCGAGATGCCATAAGTGGAGTTACTTGCACCAGATTGTTTAATTAAGTAGGTTGTTAGGGTATTTGTTTCCATCTGCTATATTTTCATAATGATTTATGTGACATTTGATTTCATCACCAACTAGTGATATCATTGTGGAAACTAGTTATTTTTGTGTGGTTTGACTCCTATATCGGTTAGTGTGTGTTATTTTTTTTTTTAATTTTATAAGATTTAGGTGTGGATTATGGATTTCGATTATTAATATTTTTAAATTGTTAATAAAATTAACTGAAGTTGAATTTAATGGCAACAGTTCCTAAATTTAGTAACCAAGGAACCGTTGTTAATGAGAATCCTAGTCCTTTTCTTTGCTTTGGAATTGTTGGTCCTCCTTGTATGGCTACATTGTCATTACCTGGATTTACCATAGGTTCACCACTATGGTTTTTTTCAAATTCGTTGGCCTCAAATACTCAAATTTTCCAACCTCAACCAAATGCTTTACCTTAATCGAGTTTTCCATCTCAACATCACCAACCTCATGCTGACCCTTTACCTTCTTCACTGAACATTTCATCTTCCCTGTCTTCTTCTTCACTTGGTAAAATTCTTGATGCTAGAAAACAGGTGGTTAAGAAGAAAAATAAAGGCAAGAAGAAGAAGAATCAAGATAAAGAAGAATTCAACCAACCAACCATGGCTATAATTATTCATAATGTTGAGAAAATTTTATGAAATCAACTCCAAAAATAGAAGAAAAGAGAGATAAACACCTTAAAAATCAGCCACTTCGAGGGGACAACCTCCAATACATTACATAAATGAACAATTCTTGGATGATACATATGAAAAAACCTCCTTTCTATATATATGAGTCCATGGGGCCATAATGTAATCCTAGCCGACCTAACAATAATAATGTAAGGGAGAAATAATAACAATATGGGGGTTACAAGGGTACATCAATAAAAATAAGGGGGTTACACTAAAAACAACAATAAGGGACTATACTAGTAAAATAGGGACCTAACATGCTACTCTACTTCAAAAATGTGTTGTCCTCAATGCTTGAGTAGCTCTAGGTGCTTCTGTATAAATTTTTCATCCTCCCATGTAGAATCTTTAGTGGGTAATTTCTTCCATTTGATGAGATACTCTGAAATTGATCGATTTTGTAGCCGTCGAGTTCTTGTTTCTGTGACTGCTTCAGGTTCCAATATGGTTTTTCCTTACTCACCAAGTTCTAGAAATATTGTTTGAACTAGAATTTTTTCCCCTATAACCTTCTTTAAGCATGAAACATTGAAAACTGGATGCACTCGCAAAGAAGCAGGAAGCTCCAATTTGTATGCCATAGTACCAATCTTTTGCAACACCTTGTAAGGACCATAGTATTTGGCTATAATTTATTATCCTTCTTAGCTTGCTTGACGGAATTTTTTTTGTATTGTTGTAGCCATAAAAATACTCAGTATCCTACATCAAAACTTCTCTCACTGTGATGTTGATCTTCCTGTTGTTTCATTTGATTTTGTGCCAAATTTAGGTTATCCTTTAAGAGTTGGAGAACTTATTTTTGATGCTCGATGTGATCTTCCACTGCTTGAACCCTAGAATTTTCCCTTAAAGAAGATGTGATGGATGGTAGATGATATCCATAAAGTGCCATAAAGTGGGTCATTTTTGCTGTAGCATGGAAGGAAGTGCTATACCACAATTCAATGAGAGCTAACCACTTGACCCATTATTCTTGCTTATCAGATACAGAAAAACAAAGATATTCTTCCAAACATTTATTCCCTATCTTAGTTTCACCATCAGATTGAGGATGATAAGATGAGATATGAGCTAGTTGGGTGCCCAAACAAGAAAATAATTCCATCCAAAAATTTCTCATAAAAATAGGATCTCTGTCACTTACAATAATCTTTGGGTTTCCATGTAGCTTTTGAATTGTTTCCATAAATGAAATAGAAATTGTACTTGCTTGAAATGGATGAGATAATGCACAAAAGTGTGCATACTTGGTAAGTCTATCAACTACGGCCATGATGACACTCTTTCGTTTGGACATAGGTAAATCTGTGATAAAATCCATTGAAATCTCCTCCCAACGTTGACTTGGAATGGATAAAGGTTGTAGAAGACTCGAGGTCTTAATTGTCTCAAATTTATTTTGTTGGAAAGCCAAACATTCCACCACAAACTTTTGAATATCAGATTTAAGGCCACGTCAAAAAAAATCTTTCTTCACCCTGTGGTAATTTTAAAAAAATCTTGAGTGTCCTCCTAAAGGAGAAATGTGCAATTCCAAAACAATTTTTTGTTTTAGTTGGGAATTCTTGCAAGTATATAAGCTATCTTTGTGCCATAAGGAATCATTTTTCCAACTTAATGTAATAGATGTACTAGGATCTTGTTGCAACTTTTGAATGAGTGTCCACACTTCTTCGTCCTTATTCCATTCATCCCTTTCTTCAGTTATCCAATCTAGTTGGATAATAGAAATGGCAAAAAACAATGCTTCCACCTCTTCATCCTTTCTTGAGAGTGGATTTGCAACAACATTTAGCTTCCATTTTTTGTAGATGATTTCAAAATCATAACCCAACATCTTTGTGACCCATTTTTTCTACTCTTCTAAAGATAGTCTTTGTTCCAAAAAAATTTTAAGACTATCATGATAAGTTTTTTACCTTCAGGTGTCTTCCCATTAGGTAAGGTCTCCATTTCTTTACTGCATTTAGTATTTCCAACATTTCCTTCCCATAAATATCCTTTTGTAAATAATTTCCTTTGATAGGACGAATTTCAAAAGTAATGGGTCTTCCTTCTTGCATCAAAAAAACACCAATTCCATTTCTTGAGGCATCACATTCCACAATAAAGGTTTTTGTGAAGTCTAGCATGGCTAATACTGGTGCTAGGCACATTTCCTTTTTAAGATGTTCAAAGGCCTTAGTTGCTTCAGGAGTCCATGAAAATGCATCTTTCTTCAATAACGTTGTTAGAGGTGTTTTTATTCTCCCATAATTATTAGAAAACTTGCGATAATACCCTCTTAACTCAAGAAATCCGCACAACTACTTTTTGGTTGTGGGGACTTTCCATTTCTTAATGGTTTTAATTTTGTTAGGATCTACCTTAAAACCCTTGTGAGATAAAATATTACTCAGATATTCCACCTCTTGTACTCCAAAGAAACATTTGGATGTCTTTTCATATAATTGCTTCTCCTCCAATAGTTTGAGCACCCTATCAACATGTTGAACATGATCCTTCCAAGACCCACTGTGGATTATTATATCATCAAAAAATACTAGCACAAATTTTCTAAGGAAGGGTTTGAAAATGGAATTCATCAACCCTTGAAATGTAGAAGGTGCATTGGTAAGGCCAAAAGGCATGACCAAAAATTCATAATGACCATCATGAGTTCGAAATGTTGTTTTTGGAATATCTTCAGTCTTCATTCTAATTTGATGATATCCTAAATGAAGATCCAACTTGGTAAAATAAACTGCTCCATGTAATTCATCCAATAATTCATCAATCACAGGAATGGGAAATGTATATTTAATAGTGATCTTATTGAGATCCCTATAATATGGACACATGTGCCATGATCCATCCTTCTTGTGCACCAATGCTACTAGAGTAGAGAAAGAACTTTGAGTAGGTTGAATTATACCAGCGTCTGACATTTCTGCAATCATATGTTCAATTTCACTCTTTTGGACATAAGGATATCTATAAGGCCTGATGTTTGGAGGAACACTTCCTGGAATTAAATGAATAGCATGATCATGATCATGAATAGGTGGGAGTCCTTTGGGAGTTTCAAAAACCTTGGAATGATTGTCCAAGACATTTTGGAGATCTAGAGAAATAGATTATTTTAAAGTTGGAAATTCTAATGAACATAATTGTGCAATTACGCCTCGTTGTTCTTTCCTCATAAGCTTTTCATGACATCAAAGCTTATTATCTTTCTTGGCTTACCCGCGATACCCCATAATTCGATTTCCTTTCCTTTCGAAAAAAATTTCAAGAAAAGTTCTTGAAAATTAAAAGCTATTGTCCCCAAAGATTGTAACCATTGTACTCCTAGTACAACATCAACAACTCCCATTGGGATGGAAAGCATTGGAATATTCAATACATATTCCCCCATTGCTAGCTTTATATTATGAAATTTTCTAGAGAAATTTATAGTTCCTCCATTTGCAGCCATCACTTGACATTCGAGTGCTGGGTATAAAAAACAATTCAATTCCTTGGCTACCTTATAATGAATAAAATCATGGGTACTACACGAATCAATCAACACTATTAACTTTTTCTTCTTGATATTTCCTTCTATATTGTGAGTTTGAGGAGTGTTAATTCCTTCCAATGCATTACACGATATGGTAAGACTCGTTTTTTCTTCTTATAGGTTTGGTTCTTGGTGTATATCCTCTTCTTTTGAAGTTTCTTGTTCATTTTCTTCCTCCTCTTCACAATCTATGTAAAATAATTTCTTCTTAGCACACTTATGACCTTTAATGTATTTTCTATCACAACTGTAGCAAATACCCTTTGCTCTTTTTTCTTGAAATTTTTGTGGTGTCAACCTTGTAGGTTGTGGAAGTCTAGGAGTAGCAACACTTCCATCTTTATAGATGTGAGTGGTAGGATTCCTTGTCGCCATAATTTTACATTCAATTTTTCTTGCAACCTGAATGCCTTCTCCAATGAATCAGGTTCCCAAAAACGAACTTCATGTTGGATGTTATCCTTTAAAGTCCCTATGAAGAAACCAATCCTATGTTCCTCTGGAATATCAGCTACCCTTATATTCAATTTTTGGAAGTCCTCAATGTGCTCCACCACTAAACCCTTTTGTCTGAGACTTATCAATTGGCTAAAGAAGGTGTTGCTCATTGTATCCTCATAATGTGCTATCGTTTCCTCCGTAAAAATTTACCAAGTGACAATTTTTTTGCGGGAGCAAAGCCATTGATACCATACAACTGTATTTTGTTCTAAATGTAAATTTGCAATGCATACCTTTTGTGTGTTTTGCACATTATTCAGATCAAAATATTGCTCCATCTATAGTATCCATGTTATAGGATCATTGCCATCAAAGTTCCTCATATCAATGTTTGGAATATGGTGGTTCTTCAATCCAACATTAGAGTTTATGAAATCAGGATTAACATTTAGTTTGTTCTCATCATGAGTTTCCTCTACTATATTTTCGCCATTGGGAATCATTTCTTGTATCAACTTTGACAAACCTTCCTTCAAGCCTTCCATTTTTTCTTCCATACCATCCTTAAAACCTTCCATTTTTTCTTCCATACCATTCTTCAAATCATCCATCATAGCTTCCACGCATTTCCTCAAACCATCCATCTTAGCTTCCATGTTTTTCTTCAAAACATCCATTTCATTTTTTGTTGCTCTCTGCGAGAGCGAAATTTGGTGTGCTTGCTCTTATAACTTTGATATGTCATGTTGCATTTCTTCATCTTCATGAGCCATAGTAGAGCATTATGAAGGGTTAATGGGTGTTTAATTCTTTTTAAAGGCCATTTTGGAACCCAATACTGATATATATTTTACAATATGCTTTTGGAATCAATTAGAATTGATTATTCAAACAAGACCTATGCAATTTGGAAAACAAAATACACACCTTTTTCTTACTTTTGAGGAGCTCGATATTAAAATTGAATTATCTCTATGATTTTGGACCTTCAATATCTAAAATTCGGCCTTGTAGTAGCACTATGAATCTTCTTTTGAATGCCATAGGTTTGACATAATTGGGATTCTTAAAGGAAAATTTATACCCAATGTCCCATAATGGCCTAATTATGGAATGGTTCAGTAGAGAAAAATTGTACGACATGCCACATGTCACTATTTCAGCCTTCGGGTCTGAAATTGATATATAGGAAACTACAGTCTGTGTTCTTGTGGCCATTTTTTATAGAATTCCAATCCGATGTTCAGAGAGAGAGTTATAATGATTTTCCCATGGTTTCCTCTTTGAGATGAAATTCAGGAGCCTGAAAAAACCCTAACTTCCACAGATCATATCTCTGAAAATGTTTTGAACCAATATCTAAAATTTGTACAAGAATTTCCACATGCGTTTGGGTTTTCTTTGTAAAAAAAAAAATTCTTCTGAACTTTTGTTGAAACAAAGTTATAGCGCAACTTCCAGGATTACCTGTTTTAGGTGAAATTCAGGAGCCTAGAGAAACCCTAACTTCCACATATCATATCTCAGAAAATATTTTGAATGAAGACTTGAAATGTTTACACAACGTTCCTCCAGATTTCAAATTCGCTATGTAAAAATTTCAGCTTTTGAACCTTTGTAGAAAAATAATTATAGCGAAAATGTCACGATGACCAGTTTGGAGCAATGAAACCCTAGAATTCAAATCCCTGATACCAAATGTTATGAAACCAACTCCAAAAATAGAAGAAAATAGAAATCAATGCCTTAAAAAGAAGCCACTTTGAGGGGGAAACCTCCAATACATTACATAAATGAATAATTCTTGGATGATACAAATGACAAAACCTCCTTTCTATATGTAGGAGTCCATGGGGCTACAATGTAATCCTACCCGACCTAACAATAATAATGTAAGGGCACAATAATAAAAATATGGGGGTTACAGGAGTACAACAATAACAATAAGGGGGTTACAATAACAACAATAAGGGACTATACTAGTAATATAGGGACCTAACAGGAAACCTACAACATGCATCATAAGCCCAAATACCCTTACAAACTTTGTAAGGATGACAACTTCCTTATCAATTGTCGTTGTATTCCTAAGGTATTGGAAGTATGCTCAGAGAATTGTTATCAACTTACTGTTGATCCATCAACCAGTGATTTTCAAGTTCCTGGGAAAATGGGTAAAGTTAGCTTTCCTTGTAGGTTATGGAAATGGAGTCATCATAGTCACCATTTCCCTCATATGGATGAAGCCTAAAATTTTTTGGAAAATATTTTTGTTCCACAACAAAAAATTCCAACTGGTTACTGTAAAATTTCTCCCAAACTACCATCAGTTGAAAAAGTGATTGATCTAATTCCAAATACAGTCAATCCCACTCATCTATTGGATATTGAAAGACATATCACTCATGTTGATGAAAAATTAGTTGATCAAGTGGTTGACTTGATTTCACCTTCGATCGATACCACTCTCCCTATAGAGAGTGAAATTCATACCGCTCAGGTTCTTCTTGTTATGTTAGATTCTTCTACACAAGGGGGAATTTCACATGTTTCTATATAACCCCCTCCAAGTGCTGATGTCTTTTCCTTTGATTGGAGTAGATGAAGAAAACCTCATCTTCCTTCTTCCATCCCTTTCAAAATAATTGTGATGTCTTGTGGTAATAATGTGTGTCACACAAATGTAGATGAAGGTGATTCTATTATTACTTTCTCCTAAAATTCTTGGCAAGCTTTGGCTTCCCCTCACCTTCTTCCTGTTACAAATAATCTTCCAGCTTTTAACAGACCCATTAGTGAACCTTTAGGGATACTTCCTAAGTTTCTTATTACCTTGGAAGTTAAAACTATCTGTATTTATCTTATGGTATTATAAGGCCCCTTTGATTTTAATTTACTCCTTAGGCGAGAGTATGTCTATGAATGAAAGCTATCATATCGACTCTCTTTCCCGTATTTTCTTTCCCTCACAATGGAAACATTGTGACCATTGAGCATATTTCATTTTTTGATATTGAGTCAAATACCATCAACCTGACATCCTTGACTGTTCCTTATATGGAAGTGGTATCTACCCCACCATGGGTTAATTATGTGGCAACCAGACCCATGTATTCATTTATCGATGTAAGCGAGCCTCTCACGATTTTCTCACCTTACTTTTACTTATATCCCATAACTGATATGGTAAGCCCTATGGGGTTATTTCAACGCGATGTTATTATCCCTATTGATTCCCTTAACATGTGTTCCTTCGAGAAAACTATTCTTCCTTATGATCAAGACCTCTTTGAATCCATGACCGAGGCGTCTCACTTGATATGTGTTTATTCTAGTTGGAATCCATGATCAAGGTGCATTTTGAGGATAGTTCCTTTTCTTTTGTAAACCTTGTTTAAAAAATTAAACAAGGTTTCATGTGAGGATAGTTCCTTTTCTTGTGTCAGCCTCGTTAAAAAATGAAACAAGTTTTCCTAGGAGGATAATTCATTTTACTATGTCAACCTAGTTAAAAAATGAAACAAGTTCACATGATAATGGTTCTTTTACTGTGTCAACCTCGTTAAAAAATGAAACAACTTTCATGAGGATAGTTCCTTTTACTGTATCAACCTCATTAAAAAAATGAAATCATATCCTTATGAGCATATTTCTTTTCCTATTTCAAGCTCGTTAAAAAATGAAACAAATTCTCCCCTAATTGAGTTGAATATTTTATCTAATATCATAAATGAACCTTCAATCCATCAAGCTTTTATTAACCAGTAGTCTATTTAGGTGAATGAAATAAATCTTAGGGGGCAAGTGCCCTTGTAGGTTATGCTTGGCGGGCATTGAAATTTATCTCAAGCATAGTTTTCTTATGTTTCAAGCTTCTGTAAAAATGAAACAAACCTATCTCAAGCATAGTTTTCCTATGTTTCAAGCTTGTGTAAAAATGAAACCAATTCCAAGCATAATTTTTATCTATTTCAAGAATTTTTTAAAATGATACCTATCTCGAGTCCATTTCAGTTATTATTTTCAAGACTCATTAAACTCATGAAAATATCAAGTTATTTCCATATTTTCCTACTCATAAATCAAATTGAAATTCGGTGATCTGAGTACATTTTTGTCACTTTTCTGGACTGATTAAAACTTACAAAAAAGAGAATCCTTGGAGTCCTATTTTATACCCTTTTCAGACTCTCTAAACATGAAAATATTGCCGAGTACTTGACTATTCAAACTCATAAAAGTAAATGAACAGTCGTCTGTCGTGTATAAGTTTACCGCCTTTCCTAACTAAACTAGAATATTTACAAAAAGGGTATAAATTTAATAATCATGGTCAATAAAGTTCTCTCCTGCATGATTTTATCCTTTTTTAAGCTTGAGAGATGAAATTTATGGAGAATAAAATTGTGGATTTTACTTATGTTTTTCTCCTCACTCCCTAAAACTGAAAAACGTCAAGATTTAATTTCTCCAAGATCATTAGAATTCTACATCGAAAGAAAAACATGAGCTTTATTTTTGTGTCTTTTCAAACTCTTTAAACATGAAAATGACATCGAGTTACCACTATGTTGGACTCATAGAATCTAAATAATGCATGAATCGTCAATCATGACGGGACCAAACCACTCCTTCCTAGGGTTCATTAAATACTTTAGAGGACTCATATGAAGTATGAACTTACAATACAAGCATATGTTATCCTCCTCAAGCTTGTGTAAAAATAAATAGGTACTTTCCAATAATGGTGGGGGGAAATTGGGAAAGAACAATAGTTTTTGTACTGTTTAAGGGTGTATGTTTCTCTTGAACATGACACTCCATTACCTTTGTGTCCAGGTTGGGAAATCCATTTGCCTCACAATTAAGCAAACCTCATTGAAAGTATTCAACTGGTTTTGGGTATTAACATTGAGTGAAATGCTTCCAAGTATAAATTTCGTGTCTCCAATATGTTCAAGAGAAGTCCAACATCATCCAATATTACCTTGCAAATCATAACCTTCAATTACGTCGGTCATCCCTGAGTCGATCCTGAATCACTTAAAATATTGTTATTCAAAACTTGACATATATTTTCCTGTCATAGGCCCTCCTGTAATGGATTTCCTCCTAGAAAATTCAGCTCATTATCTAGGAAGTTGATTTAGAAACCCTTTTCAACACTTTGATTCCTGCGTGCGATAATGGCAGGTTCTTTCCTTCGACGATAGGTTCTCATCATCGACCTTCGATCAAATGATTCTATGATTGTTTGAATTTGAAACATTTAATCACACTTCTTAGATTTTACTGGAGTACCTTGAGAGTCATTGTCATTATTGGTGGTTTCGCTCGCACTTGTTAACGGTTCACATCATTGACCTGTAATCAAGTGGTTTCTACCATGTTTTACTTTGAGACATTCACTGTCATGGTTAGAATAGTACTACGAATTGAGAGATGGAGATCAAGACCTTGGATCTAGTTTCATCCATCCAGGCTACATGGAGTTATTAAATATTCATGATTGTAAATACATATCCATTGATGGCTACGTCCATACTATGTATACTATTGACATGGATCTTTGTGTACATCCCTATTAACTCATCGAGTTATATTTGATATAAGTATGGGAGTGCCTACCTTAGTGATGTTTATCTGAAAGCATGATATTGTAATCCTTCATTGTTTGTTTTGATTCTTCTACCAATTGGTCTCTAATATGAACCTTTGACATGATAAAGTGCTTCAGTCATCAAACATATTTTCTAGATTTGCACTTTAATGGGCAATCAGTTACACTAAAATTTGTCACCATGAATGTCGATTCAGATATGTCTCCATCCGATGGAGTGTCTCAAATGAATCTCCTATGAAGCTTGAAGTAAAAAAGTAACAAGGAAAAAAGGAATTTTGGCTTTCACTGCTTAAAACCCCTTTCTGAGCATCTGCGTATTTTTCCTAAACAAAACCCATGCATGTGCAGTTTCTTCCACTGTAAAATGCGAAGATTTCAACACTTTCTTCCACTAATAACTGTGTAGGTCTGTTCACGTAGGTGAAAATAGAAAATTAAGTTCTAGAAAGTTTCGTTGAGGAATCTTATCCAAATTAGAAACCTCAAACCAATAAATACCTGCACCTCATCCCTTGGTACATGGAACTAACCTCCTTTTCTTAAGGATGATATCCCTTGAGAAGAGGAACTATTGTTACACCATGTTTTGGTCATCTAAACTATTACTATGAGATGGACCAAAGTACACCATGTAAGACCAATTTTACCCTTATTAAAATTACTTTCACTATGAAAAATAACTTAGTAATTGATATTTATTATGTTGTTTATGGTCTAAATAGGAAACCCCATGAGGAAATATTGAATAAATCCAAATTTGTTTGATTTTCATCAATGAATAATTATTTAAAAAAGAGTTTAATTAATATTCCTGGTCATATTTAACCCAAAACAGGAAAAGTAATTAGATAAATAATTATTTATCTTATTATTTTCTAGGAATAATTATTTAAACCTTATTTAAATAATATTCCTTGTTAATTTTGACTAAATCATTTATAAATAATTGAATAAATTACTATTTATTTAATTATTACTCAACCACATCCTTAAAATAATAAATAAATCATTTATTTATTTATTATTTACAAATAATGGGATTTGACCAAATTCAAATTATTTTTCCCTCCAACAAACATAATAAAATATTCCATAAAAGTTGGATCTATATTTGGTTAATAATATTTTAATTATGCCCCAATATCTAGACTAACTAAATATTTTATTATAAATAGAAGGGTTTTTCCATTCACTCACTACCTTTTGTTTCCTAAAGATCACTCTGGATCTATACTTTTGGTTTGACTTTCTTCCTCCATGATTGTCATATTTTGTTACCATTTTTCTTATAAGCTCCCTTTGAGTTCCATTTTTGTCTGGATTTTCTACACCATAAAGAGAGAGAGAGATATTAGATTTGAAGTGCTGATGACTTACAAGAACCCATCCCATTAAGGGGGATTGGTAACATCTTTCTATATTCCCTTCCCAAGTGTCAAAAAATACAAAAATTCTTTAAAAATATTCTTGTCTTGTCTATTGGATGCATGGAGCAACTCTTGATTTTATTTACTGCTTGATGTCTTTTACAGCATAGATCTAGATTTTGTAACATTTATCTTGGTCAACTAACTGTAGATCTAAAGAAACTGGCAGCCATATTTGATGTTAGGGCTTTTTGTTATGCACAGCTAAAGAGATATTTCTTCGGACACTTGTGATTAGAATTCATCCTAACAACTAGTGACTCCACCAGGGTTTACGATTATGACCTCTGTTGTTTTTCAGATCCCTACATGACCAGCTGCTTCAAACTCTAGGATTTTTCTTCAGCTTCTTGTTTTAATTTTATTGATGTTTTTTTTAACCTATAAAACCCTAAAAAATAAAAAATTCTAACTTCTGTGTGTTTTCGGACCTATTGTGCAGGTGACAGGCATCAGCCACAACTGAGACGACAAATTCTTTTGAAACCTGCTCTCGAGAGTGCCAGAATTGTAGGTCACACTTTTTGGGCCAAAACCTGCGACCTAGACCTTTAGGGTGTAGAAAAAAACCCCAAACCTATGACCTCTGCAGAAATCAGGTCAGAAACTGCGACGTGACTTTTTGCGGGATTTTTTCTGAGATTTTTTTTGGGTTCATCTGCGCCTCTGTTCAAGGTTTTTTGGCCTCTGTATCCACCCATTTTTGACCTGTACTTGCTATGTTTTACTCATCAAAGTGGTAACCTAGCCCCCTAGGGCTTTAGTACCCTTCCACATTTCTAGGAGGAGTTTAGTTGAAGCGGGTCGTCTGAAATATCAGTGTGTTCATCCATTTTTCAGATCTGATCCCTTACCTTTAGATCCATTTTAGATTGGTTATTCATCCATCCAAAACACCTCTTTTCAGTTTTTTTTTTTCCTCCTCTAGGGTCCCCTCTGTTTCCCTTCAAGTTGTAGCCTTTCGCCACCTTATTTGCAACATTTTTTCCTCTAGTTTTTTGCTGTTTTCCACACCTATTTCCAGTAGATCTAACCTTTAGATCATTGTCCCTCCTGACTTTATATCCACTGGATATTTTGGTGTGTTTTGACTATATTTTTTCCCACCCATAGACTATTTTTTGAGAGGCCCGCCTCCTTGGGTTTAGATTAATGCATAATTAGTTGTTTATTTTATGTTATATTCAATTTATGTTACTGTTATCTGTAGATTTATTTACAGTTATACAACACACTTTTTATTTTTCTCTACAAATTTTTGGGTTTAAAAATAAAAATTAACACACTTAACACACACACCCTAAGTGAAGAAGCGTTTGGTTAACACTTCCAGGAAAATACTATAACATCGTAATCATTTGATCCTGCACTTCCTTGCCCTTGTTGGTCTCTCTTCCCTTTGTGATCCATGTTTGTTCTTTCATCATTGTGCCCCCAATGCATTTATCCCAGAGACTTCTTCGCCTTCATCCTCAGTTTCTGTTAGGAAGACTTACTCCTCCACATAGGATTCAAGTTAGACCACCACCGAGTCAGCATTCTAATGCATTTTTTGGTTCATTGGGTTCCCCTTTTCGTTCCATCCCTGATTCTCCCCCTGTCACCTTCACCATCTTTGGTTCAGGACCTAACGCTGGTGGTAGCCCCAACCCTAATGCTGGGAATACTACTAGTGGGACAGCAACAGGAACTATCCCAGCTTCTCCCTTGCTCCCCTATATGGCAAGCCTCAGTCTTCCCGATTTTAACTAGTTGATCAATGACCCCATATGCCATGACTTTGTTTGGCCTGCTATGCCAACCAAACTCCCTTCTGACATCCCCAAATTTGGAGGTCTTGCTGGAGAAGATCCTACAAACCATGTTTGATATTTCCATATGTGGTGTTTGTCTAACTCCATCATTGATGACTCTATCCGTCTTCAGTTGTTCCAATGTATGCTTAATGGAGAAGATTCTAAGTGGTATGTTGACCAGGCCTCCTCCTCTCATACTACTTTTGTGACTCTTGCTCGGGCTTTTATGTCTTACTTCTAGCTTCCCCTTCGTTATGACAATGGTACCGAAATTTTGACCTTTTTCCGTCAATCATCTATGACTCGCCTATCTGATCATGTCCATGAATGGCACAGAAGAAAGAGCCTATGTTGAGCCCCTACCTTCAAATACCATGTCTACATGGATTGGTTCCTTAGATCCCTTTTTCCTGCTATCGGCAAAGATGTCGCATCACATTTCCCTCAGACCAAAGAAGCTTCTCTCAAGATTGCGTTAAAATATGACCTTATCTATGCACAGTCTTGTTATTTTTGTACCGTCTTACCTGATCTTCCTAGACCCGGTGGTGCAAACGCATCGAGAGCATCCCATGCCACCAATGGTATCGTTGGAGCCCTTTCTCATCCGTATACTCATCCTTCCATGGGTTATGGTTTCCCTTAGGGAGGGGCCATCTCCTCCAACACTTTTCCCCCTGCCCGTAGCATGTATCTAGGATATGGCATGCCTCCTCCTTTTTCCCAACCTATTTACCACAATGTTTCCCAACCTCCTTATTATCGGTATCCACAGCCTAGTGCTCCAGCTCCTCCAGCATTAGTACCCCCACCTCCCTTGCCTTCTCAACCCCCGCAATAGCAGCCACAGCCCCCCCCAGGGGTAGGTGTATTCATAGCAAGGCGTGACTAATCCTCCTAATTCCAAAAAGAAGAGGAAAGGAACCCAAAATCAATCTTCCCCAGGTAATCCAAGACCTAATCCCTAAGGGAATGCACCTAACATTGCTAACCAGCAACATGGCACTCAGCCCAAGTAGGACAGGCTTGTTTGCATGAATAATCCTTGTTCATGTTACGGTGTCTATGGTCATTATACCCATGACTGTCCTCTTTTACCACAAATGCGAAAAATTTGGGAGACTCAAGCATCATCGCGAGGAAAAAAAGCCTCCCCTTCAGTTCCTCCCAATGCTGCACCTATCTAGCCGACTGTGTTTACCAATCCTTTCCCTCAGCAAGGATTCATGGCTAACCAACCACCCGAAGGTCAGGCAGCCACTCAACCTCCTAAATCTGATACCTCTAATTACCAAATTCTCATGATGAACTCTCACCAACCTATTACCATTGACCTCAACCTTCAGACTCGGTCCCATCAGTACAACAAGCCTCCCACTACGTTTGCCCCTGAGCCCCCTTATTTAGGTTCCACAAAGCCTCTTTCGACAACCATTGGTACTTTAGAGATCCATCAGCCTAAGGAAGAGGTTCATGCCAAGATCCCTAAGGGACCATTATGCCAAAATGCCACTTCTGGAAAAGATGCCCATTTGTATAGTATAGTAGATGATTTGGCGCAATCTCCTGTTGCCATCTCAATGCTGGAACTCCTCCAGTCATGCCCTTCACAACGAAAAGCTATAATAATTTCCATGGGTGATGTGGATCCTTCAGATGATCATTTTATTGTCTTCGATGTTGACCAGTTAGAACATCCCCTCCTACCTGCTTCCGTCACCTTTCAAATCCCCATCAATATCCATAATTCCAACGTCTCCTGTTGTATCATTGATGAGGTGGCATCCACTTGCGTGATGTCCGCTTCGGTTCGGAAGCAACTCGGATCACCTGAGTTGGCCCCTTCCACTATCACTCTCTGAGCGTGGGATGGCTACTCTTCCCAGCCCATTGGCCTGTTCCGGAATTGTCCCATTACTCTTGCGGGCAAGACTATTTGCGTTGACATAGAATTCATTGATGCCCTCTTAGATTACAACATTCTATTGGGTCGTAGCTACACCTATGCAATGTTTGTTGTCCCATCTGCGGTTCACTGCATGATGTCCTTTCCTCATCACAAAAAATATAGTAACCATTGACCAGTTGACATATTATGAGCCAAAGTCTCAGACCTCCCTTGAGCCCATCATCTCCTCAGTGGCCAATAACCAAACCATTGAACCTTTGACTAGTATCTCACTCAGAGTCTACAAATAATCCTCTTTTCTTGGTTCTTTCCCTGGTCTTCCTCCTCCTGTCTCTAATCCCATCTCGTCGAATGTTTTCATGATGTAATCATCTCGGGCTTAGCTCAAACAACCTGATTTGATTAGTTAGCAGCCCCACCCTGCACAACTTGGTCCTATCCCTTAGACCAAGCCTTCAGGACCCCCTCCTCAAGGCCCATCATCTACAGTTGGTATCCATGAGCCTCTCTACCCTCCCAGCACAGTTGCTCCTAGCCTTAACCATCTCGGAGCTGTCCATCTTGGCCATTACCCCTCCTTTCAAATACCACTCCTAGCTCCCCCTCCTGGAATGTTTTTGATACCTATTATGGCTACCTTATCTCTTCCTAACTTGACCCTGGGGATCCCAGTCTGGTACATTGATCCCCCTGCCGCTACCCCATCTGGTCAGCCCAAACGTTATATTCCTTTGACCCCGGTTCAACCATTCCCCATGACCCCTCCCTCTACTACCGTGCATCAACCACCTCAACAGGAACCTCCTCCTATTAAGACAACTTTGGGTGAAGGGGGAAAAGCTCACAAGAAGGCACCTAAAGACAAGGTTGCCCCGAAAAATCTTGCTCCATCTCAGCCTCCAAAGCATACCCCCCGGTGTGCTTTGTGTGATGTTGTCAGTCATGCCACCCATAATTTTCCTGAATTGCCTCGTCTCAAGCCCATGGTTAATGTCGCGTTACCTGAGTCTACAGTCCTAGAAACATCTATTCCTTCTTCAAATTCAGCCAAGAACCCTAAGACTATTCACACCAACCACCATTGTTCTTTGTGTGATCTCCATGGCCATTATACCCACCTCTGTCCCCGCCTCAAGGACTTCTGCACCTCCCTAGTAGCAGTTCTCCAATTCGAGGAAAAGCACAATGAGTCCACTGCTCCCTTATTTGCACATTTTGCTTCAGCAGAACCAGAGGATACCTTCACTACCATACACATTCACCCTCTGGATGTCACAATGACAGAGCCTGCGGCCACTGTGCACTACCTATCATCATCTATGAGATCCACGGTGGAAGAACCCCTAGGACTTCCCCTTATTTTTCACCTGACCTCCTTTCAACGATCACCTTGGGCTCAACATTGATGGATCATTTATCTTCTTGTTCTTCCACCACCCCCCATGATGATGCACATGTGAACCTTTCTTCTCATGATGATGAGTCAGGTAGCTTTGCCACACCACGTGGGCCTTCTTCCACCATTCACCCCATCTTCTATTACGATGACGACATTATGGAAGCAGTGACGACCCCTGAATTTATATATCCCCCCTTACATTGAACCCATGCATTCGAACCACATACACCTTATGGCCATTACATTGACACCAAATTTTTGGGTAAGGGGGCACCCATATTTGAGAGTCCAAGAGAAACAATTCTCCACAACTCTCCTAGTATATCTGATCATGTCAACTCTAGTACCATTATTCTTCCCCATTTGGAAGAACCTCTAGAGTCCCATATCACTTCAAATCACTCTAGGGATCATACCCCTCATCATTCCTTCATCTTACATCAGCAACCTGGTCCCCTAGACATTGTTGTTGAGCAACCTATGGGATTTCTAGGAGAGCACTAGTTGATTATCTCCAAATCCACTCTTTGGGATAGTGACACCATGTATGTCAACCCAGAACCTTAAGTCCATTTGCTTCATATATGTAGTACGCACAAAGATTGGCAATCCTCAATTACCTTTCTCGAACTACATAACCATAACGAAAAAAAAATGGCGCACAACATCATAAAAATGTGTTTATATTCCCTCTTTTTAAATAAATTTTGGCATGACCATAACATGCTTGGGGGCATATATGCCCCTCAACCATAAAAATCCCAGCGCTTAGTGAAAAACGGCAATGAAACACCCTTTCTCTGACAGGTCACACTTTTCAGGTCATTTACTAGGATAGGTCGCAGTTTTCTGCCCAGTACTTGCTACCCAAGTCATAGAACAGACCCCAAAAAGTGCGACCTAGCTTGTTCATGAGCTCTCGGTGCCAAAAATGAAGTTTTTATCCCTTTAAATGAAATCATAGGGTTAGGCCTCTTACCTGAAACTGACGGGTCTCGATTCCAACAGTCAGTTTATTCGCTATGATCACCGCAAGATTTAGTGCTTTTTCTCCTCTCTACATTCACCACAGCTACACTTGCAAATGAGTGAATTCGAAGGGAAAATTCCTTATTAAAAGAGAAACCCTAGATTTTTCTTTTTCTCACTATGGCCAAACCATAACTTAGTTTGACAAACTGTCTGTACTGTTGGAAAGCTACCACAGAGCTCTAAAATGGGTATCTGTTAGTTTTTTGTGATTTGATACTTTACCAAGACACATTTTTCCAAGAAGGGTCACTTCACCACTCCTCAAAATTGATTTTCTTCACTTACAACACTTGTACTTGGGGAACCACTTTTCCTCTAGACTTTTCCATGCTCGTGTCGAATTTCATCATGAGTAACCATCTTGTACTCATGTTTTTATGGTCCCATTGGACCTTTTCTGTGTTGTAGCAGCATTGAGTCTCCTTTGCTTAAAGAATCTGAGTTGAGTCATCATCACATCCATGGAGTCTATCCTGAGTCCCTTTGTATCCTGCTATAGTCCTCCATCCTTCATTGCTTTGCTCCTCTCTCGTGTCTCACATTATGGCTTTCAGTCCTACTGTCCCCTGTCCCCTTTGATATTGTGTCGGTTGCTGCCAGGTCATCCATGCCCTTTATGATCTAACAAGGGAAGTCATATTTCCGCTACTCAGTACCCACCATTTCATCATCATCCCTGGTGTCAGTCTATTAGTCACTCTACTATTTTCTCTTGTGCCTTATTTAAGGATCCCTTATTGCCTCACTTATGGCGAACCTCATTCTGTCAACATCAACTCATTCATTGCAAAAGACAGGTCTAGAGGGTGGTGTACCTTGGTTCCAACTTCCACTCTTTTTTAGTGCCTCAGATCAGGCAAAGGGGCTCCTTATTTCCCTTTAACTTGGTTATTTCTCAGTTACATCTCCTTAAGACATGATTGAGATCCATATACTTGATGGTTTAGTGATGCAAAATATTGTACTGGTGATTCTTGGGTTTGTGTGAGATGTTTCAGACCTCATGAAGTGGTGGCCCTTCAGGTAGCCTCCCGCATGCCCAGATGACCTCTTCATTACAACCTTTGATGCAACTCCATACATTTGATGGTGCCGGCCTCAGCCACTTGTGGCGCCTTTTAGTTTGCATGTATCATTCATATTCTTAGAGCCCTTTCCTATTTATAGGGCCTCTTTGGTTGTACTTATATATCATGTAATCAGATATTATTGTATAAGTCCTAGATGCTATCCCAGGCACAGTATGTATGTGGGATCCATTATCATGTTTTTATCTAGCTCATGTTCATGCTAGCATGTACTATGTAGTTTAGTTCCTTGTTTACTCGACACATTATTCTTTGTACTTTGTCTCAGTGGGCATAGGTATTCCTTCCCCACCGCATATAGCACAGGTACTCACTCATAAAAGAGACTTGTCGCACATGTAAGGCTCACCTCCTGTAATATTCCTACATTAGCATGTAGCTAATAGGAATATTGAATTTTGATTTTTTCACCTAGTATATGAATAAATGGTGGAGGAGACCCATACTTAACTTAAATCAGCTTAAAAACCCTTTTGGTATGAAAGTGGATCATTGCAATAGCTGGATTTCACACCCTCATGTGTGAAAAAGGGAATTTTGCATGTGGACAAAGTCAAGTTTGACGAAGTCAACATCATGCATGAAGAGGAATGGATCACCAATGTAAATAGCTCAATGTGAACAAGGATCAGCTTAGACAGACATATGAAAGCTGGATTGAATAACATTAGGTGTGAAAATGGATGAAGCAGGTTGAAGAGGTCAACCTTGACCAAATCAAACAACGTTGTTAAGGGAGAGTGGCCTTAATGAAGATACAACACAGTTTTGGAGGGAGATCGATCATGTGCATGTGGAAACCCTAATGGGTGGGACCCAGGGTAAGGAGCCTCACATAGATTATAAGGAAGGGAATGGAAGCCATTTGAGGTTAGCTTGATGATAATTGATGTATGGTCTGCATGACTATTTTTCATTCTCTTGTTGTTTAGCAGAGCTACAATGTTGTTTAGCACAAGGCATTCCTGTTTATAAATTCCTTCTCCTACCTTGAGAGGCCTCTTGGAGGAGCATTGTACTTCAATTTCCAAATTTAGGCTTGAGGCCAAACATCCTACTTCAGCTATAGCGTAGTATTTGTTTAGATTTGGGTTGTGTTGCAGGGTGTTGCAGTGGAGGTTACTTAACACAACTTTCAGAGCTTGTATTTTAGAGGAGGAAGTCTTTATTTCTCTAGGAGATCAGTGAGGGAGTCTTTGAGATTCATTTTAGATCTTGGCATGTGGCCAATGTACTTTCCATATCCTACAATGTAGTCCTTTGCTAGAACTGCATCATTTTACTCAGTGTTGTAGCAGGGTCAAGACCCTTGTTTGTGAGCTTGTTCCCTGGAGAGATGGCTAACGCTTCTCCCGGAAGGCTTGTATAGAGCATATTCTTCTATTCTAGTAAATTTCAGCTATATTTATTTAGAACTACAGTATAACTGTGTTTTCTATATCTAGATCTATAGATCTGTCATTTTATACTTGTATTTTCATGGAGCCCTTGCTGGGTTATTCTTATCTTGTATAAAAAGGAAGAGATCTCCATTTTTCTCAGCCATTGGATGATTGTAAACTCTAGATATATTATCTCTTGTATTTTTTTGCATAAAACCTTATAAAAATAATGCTGTTACATGCTTCAGTATTTTATGTTAGCAAAAGTCATGGGGTTTGGGCTTATTTGAGTTGTATTGGTTTGGGGAGACCTGTTTAGCTTGGCTAGAGGGATTTTTTTTGCTCCCATTTCTGCATGTGAGATGTATATTGTAATAACTAAGGGATCCAAGTCCCCTTTCTCACAATTATAGCATAATTTTATGAAGATAGCCTTTTTATGACCCTATTTGCTGCATTTCCCCAACTTTTTGGATCATGAAAGGTGTAATAAGTTGTTGCTGTAACACTAATTGATACATTTGTGTTTCTTAACACATCTCATGATTTAATAGCTTACTTCTACTCTAGAATTGTGTCTACATATTGCTGCAGTCCCATTCTTGGGCATTTTCCAGCCATACTAGGTGTGAGAGGCCTGTTTACCTCACCTAGTTTGATTGGTTTTTGATTTCATCTTGGATTTGGGTCTTATATTATCAAATCTAAGGGATACAAGAGCTGATCTTTGTTGATGTAGCATACATTCCTGAAAAATTCGTTTTTTAGGTATGCCTTGCTAGTAGTCCCCTTTTGGGGATATTACACCTCCTAAGTGTCTTGTCCTCTAGCGCTTTGATCTACCTTATATTTCTCTCTCTCCCTGACTTCCCCTTCGGTGTCTATTGATTGAGCTCTTACAACGTACTTAGTTTATATGATTAGCTCCTAACACTCACACGCTGGGGGGCAATATGTTACATCATTTTCTGGTCATCTAACCTGTTACTATTAGATGGACCAAAGTACACTATGTAAGACCAATTTTACCTAAAGTAAAATTTATTTCACTATGGAAAATAACTTAGTAATCCATATTTATTAAGTTTTTTATGGTCTAAACAGGAAACCCCATGAGGAAATATTGAATAAATCCATATTTGTTTGATTTTCCTCAAGGAATAATTAGTTAAAGAACAGTTTAATTAATATTCCTAGTCATATTTAACCCAAAACAGGAAAATTAATTCGATAAGTCATTTATTTTCTAAGAATAATTATTTAAACCTTATTTAAATAATATTGTTTGTTAAATTTGACTAAATCATTTATAAATAATTGAATCAATCACTATTTATTTAATTATTACTCAAACACATCCTTAAAATAATAAATAAATCATTTATTTATTTATTATATACAAATAAAGGGATTTATCCCAATTCAAATTATTTTTCCCTCCAACAAATATAATAAAATATTCCATAAAAGTTGGATCTACATTTGGTTAATAATATTTTAACTATGCACCAATATCTAGACTAACTCAATATTTTGTTATAAATAGAAGGATTTTTCCATTCACTCACTACCTTTTTTTGCCTAATGATCACTCTGGATCTATACTTTTGGTCTAACTTTTATCCTCCATCATTTTCATATTTTGCTACCATTTTTCTTGTGAGCTCCCTTTGAGTTCCATTTTTGTCTGGGTTTTCTACACCATCAAGAGAGAGAGAGATGTTATATTTGAAGTGGTGAGGACTTACAAGAACCCATACCATTGAGGGGGACTGGTAACATCTTTCTATGTTCCCTTCCCATGTGTCAAAAAATACAAAAAATTCTTTAAAAATATTCTTGTCTTGTCTATTGGATGCATGGAGAAACTCTTGATTTTATTTACTGATTAATGACTTTTACTGCATAGATCTAGATTTTGTAGCATTTATCTTGGTCAACTAACTGCAGATCTAAATAAATTGACAACCATCTTTGATGTTAGGGTTGTTTGTTATGCACAGCTAAAGTGATTTTTTTTCGTACACTTGTGATTAGAATTCATCCTAACAACTATAAACCTCCTCATCATTCCTATAAATTGATCATAGCACTGAAGGAATGGGAGGCATGGATTTTTAAACTCATGTCGTTGGTTTTGGGTCTGAAGAGATTTTCATCAAGGGATGGAAAGGAGACCATTGGAATAGGCTTTTGACATCAAGGAAACTAGGTTGTAAGATTGTTTTCCCTTTGATTTTAATACAAAGTAGTTGTCATTTCCTAATTGCATCTATTGTTGATGTTATTTGTGGGATTCCTTGATCACTCACATGGTTTATAACTAATTAATGATTCAATTATATGGTGTATGCTATATTATAGATTTTATTTATCATTTCTGTTATATGCGAGATTATTTGATCCTTTTGAATGTTTTTTTCTATGCAAATATCTTTTGGAGCATCATGGAGAAGTTGTGGAAATCATTTGGAAAGCCTCTAAGGAATTGAGGGAAAGATGGTTGTGGAAAGTGTTGAAGGGACTTTTACAAGAACTTCGTTAATAGGTAAGTGTTCCTTCACATACTACATGTTTCATGTTTTGGTTATAGGCTAAGGAAAGAGCTATTATTTTGTCTATTTATTTCTAGTTTTTCTATAGGATTATAGGGAGATTGCTTCTGTCTTCATAAGGGATTTATACTAGCAACACATAAATAAAAGAGGAAAAGAGCTCTTATTAACATATGGAAAATGAAACCACGTTAGGGTATTTCATGGATGACCCAACCATAGATTGGGATGAAACAAATATTTCTTTCAGCCAATCACCCATGTGCCATATTACAAGCATAAATGTGGGATATCATGGAATAAGCTAAACAAAACCAAACCAGGGCTTCCAGAGGCCAAACCACCTCAACACTCAACCAGTAATTCCAACTTATGGTCGGATATCACTAACCATCACCATATCAATCTCTAGCAAAGATGTTCAAGGCCTCAGAGTGTTTTTTCCAACCATGGCTTCCAGTACTAGTAAGGCAATGCATAGTTGTTGTCAGGCTCCATAGTGTTTGTCCAACCAAGGATTTCAGGACTAGTAACTCAACCCACCAAGGTCTCTAGAGTGTTTATCCAACGAAGGCTTCTAGGACTAGTAACTCAACCCAATATGTTACAGGGCTTCCAGAGATTTTTTGCAACCAAGGCTTCTAGGAACTAGTAACTCAACTCACAACCATAAGGAAAATGAGAACTAACCAAAAAATAAAGGTAAACCCACAACACCATGGCCATCTATGAAATGGAATGGCTAGGAAAAAAAACTATCAATCCAATAGATCTTCCATGCCAATCATAGATCACAACCCAAAAGCCACACGCATGTTTCATGCATGGAAAAACTAGCAAGGAAATCATGCATGCAAATTGGTACATGAAAGGAAAACATGTTGCAGTCGTTGATAGTGTTGTCCTCTTTTTCTTTCATGCTTTTCCTTTGCCTTATTTCTCCAAATCCCAGCTATGACACACTCCTCGAAGAGTGCTCCGATAAAACTCTAAGTATCCAAGTGTGTGTGTGAGAGAGAATAGAATGACAGTGCCAAAGACTGAAGTGACAAAATCCAACACTAAAAAAATATGTGAATTGATCCTCAAAATCTTTTTTATGATTGTGTAATGTTCCCAATTTTTAGCCTCAAGCTAAAAGGAACATTATAGTTTGCATATTTTCATTTTGTTGAATAAAATGGGTAAGGAGACACCTTAACCCATTTGGATGGAGAAATAACAGTCCTTGTGTGAAACGAGGAATAATAAAGCAATTGAATTGAGCATCACATGGTGTGAACAGGATTCGATCATGCTTGATCTAGTCATTTTGACCAAGTCAACTAAAACTGTCTAGATACATTGAACCTACTTGGACAGTGTAGTTTTAGTGGAGGCTCCACTTGCATGAGCTAGAGGAAAGTGTGAATGGGACCCATGGTGAGAGGAGTTCATTTGATTTATAAGGAGGAGATGGCAGCCCATTTTCATTATGCATTAGCTTATCATTTTCATAGGGTTTGCAGAGACTTGCATCCTCGGGCTGTTTAGCAAGGTTGTAGTGTTCTTGAACCCAAGGATGTTGCCGGTCAGGAATCCCTACCTCATCCTCAAGTAAGGAGATGGTTTGAGATTCATTTCCTCATTCTGCCATTTGGCCAAGCTTATCTCTTTAGCTATAGCGTTATTTTGTTGGGAAGAAAACATTGTGTTGCTGGGAGCAGCAATAGAGGAACTCTTAGAGTCATTCTGGTTTGTTCTTCAGTGGAGTTCTTGCACATTCTTTGGAGGAGCAGCAGAGGATACTCCCAGGCTTAATTTCAGATCTTTGGCACTAGGCCAATCATTCACCATCTCTCACATCATAGTCTAGAGCAGAAACTGCATTATTTGTGTAGGCACTTGCTGGGAGAGCCATTGGAGCTTGTCAGGAGGAGTGTTTTGAGTGGAAGGGATCAACCCTCTACTTGAGAACATTATCAGAGGAGGGCATGAGTATTTCAGATCTTCCATAGCCTCATCCTCATTTTCGTTCAGTTTTAGTGACAATTTATTTGTCACATTGTACATTTTCCGGTATTTCTAGCAATCTCTCCTAGATTGGCTAGAAATCTTGTATTGGAGCCCATTCTTCTATTCCTGGGAATTTCTTGTATATTTCAGTCATATTTCATGTATGCACATCTATAGCAGTAGCTACACTCCTAGAGACAATGTTGTCACTGCTTTCCGACATTTTATGCAGTTGCTGCATCTCTTGTATTTCATGTGTTAATCTTTGGAGGTTGATTCCCATTGCATGAGGGGTTTATTCCTCATGATATTTCTCTATATTATTGTTGATACATTAATTTACATGATGGCTGTAATATATTTCATCTTATGTTGCATTCATATTTGTAGATTTTAATGATTGTGTTCATGTATTGCTGTAAGCTCTCTCTTTGAGCATTCTTTACGGGATCTAGTTTGGGGAGATCTAAGTAACCCAACTAGAGTCATTTCTTTGGGCTCAACCTCTGGAAGAGAATTTTTTAGTGAGTTAACAAGTGGATCCAAGCCCCCTTTCAGCTTACTTTTACATTTCCTTCATTATACAGCGTCCTTGGGGACCATATTGCATAAATTCCCGAAAAATGAATATTACAGTGCTATCAAAGAATCAATCTTGGCTCAGCCTGTGCAACCCAAGATAATATGCCATTAGAAGGAGAAGATCCTCATTTAGAAGAGGAGATGTACAGAAAAATAGGAATGACAGAAGAGGAGGTTTCCCTTCTTGTTTTCCAGACCATGGAGGGTATCATTGAAGACCTTGAGGAGAAAGAAAGGGAAAACTGGGAAGATTTTATAAGAGGGTTTGTGGATGAAGCAAGCCCTAGTTGTGACCATGTTGGGTGTGAGAATTTAGCCACACATGCAGATCCACAGCATAGTCCATTTCCCACTTGCATTGCCGGGAGGATGGAGGAAGGAAATGAGGCCATTGGAGCAGCAACGCTGCAACTCAAAGTTATGGCTCATGATTGTTGGTTTAAAAATTTTGTTTCATATTTTCATGCAAATGTATATGATGAATTTACTAAGGATTTGGTGAATAATTTTGATGGAAGTCAATGTGAATCATATTGTATCATAAATTTAAACATTTTACATGAATTGGATGGAACCATAAAACCAACTCCATTCCTTACTTCCGAAACATGTGTGATGGTTTTCCAAGGGAAAGATCCCTATTATATAAAGGGCCCTCTTCCAGTTGTGAAGACATGGAGGTAATTCCTTCAAGAGATGACCAAGAGCTAGGGCCTCTCCTTGATGATGGGGTAATCTCACTTATGGATGGGGAGGATGAGCATAAGAGATCTAACAACGCTATCCCACTGGGAGGAGATCCACCACCACATGGAGGTGAAAGAGGAGCCATTTCTTCTAATAGAGGAGCCCTTGTATATTTACAAGGAGTTCCAAGTATTTTAACATGTGGAAACCATAGCACAATTCCGAAGTCATATGTAGCAGCTATTGGGGATTGTGAGATGGAGGAGGAAGAGAAGGATCAACATCAAGGGTTGATACACCCTTATATATTCCAGAATTTCTTTGCACAAGAGAAGGAGACTATACAGTGCAGTGAAGAGAGAGACAAATCAGTCCACTCATACATACAGTCCACTTTTGAACTTGATGTCTCATTATATGGAGGCATTCCACCTAGGAGGCCACCTGATATTGAGTTGATGAGGGGCATATTGTCATTTGGTTCACCACTCTTGAATTCCAAAGAGGTGGAGACATTGGAGGAATCCAACACAGTGCAGATATTTTGGGATAGACTCAAGGAGGAGGGAGACACTCTCTCATTTTCAGTATCACCCACTCTCATCAGCTATACTACACTGACAGAGTTAGCTGCAGGGATGGAGGATTGCATCTTAATGATTCAGGTTGGCTGCTCCATAGATTTGGAGAGGAAGAGAATACTTCCTTTGAGGGAGGACTCTTTTATACATAGGAGTGGATGGAGGCCACTCATGCTTACTTTTACCCAACTTGGGATATTCCTTTTGGATGACAACTTCTCATGGGAGGTCAACTTGCAAAGTACACCATCATTATTTGAGCATGAGCAGCTACATGATGGGCATGGAAGCATTTTGGAGGATTAATTTTGCATCGGTGATGTCAAATTAGCAGGCAACAGCGTGAGGGGAGCAACACATTGCAGATTACTAGCGCTGTCTATGAGGAGGATTGATCCGTGTTGGAGGTCTCCACTTTGGGTAGAGTACTCCCAGGATCTAGGTGCATGAATTATATTGGATGACCTGGATGGAGATGACATGTACATGGTGGATGATATGGTCATCTATTATTATGACATAGTCTTCTTGACTAGGACTTCTAGTCTCAAGAAGAAACTATTACATGCAGCACATGAGGGCTTCCTAGTTATGAACTTGGATGCATACTTTTCTTTTCTAGAGGAGTTCATTTGGGAGGGCATCCAGTATGATCTATATCATAACATGGACAGATGCATAGCCTAGATGATTTTGGAGAGGTTGGCACAACCATTTCCCTACTCATTGGAGGTGAGGGAGAGCATTTAGATGAGCCATTTCAGCTCAAGGATCAGAGTGCATGGTAAATAAGGTATATGTTTTCATTTTGGTTTACATTTCTTTACATTATATGAGTAGCTTGATGAGCTAAGGATGATCACATCTCCTTATGCTCATTATTATGATGTACTTTTTTCCCATTGCAGCAATGGGAACGACTATTTTCATGATGGGTTGTGGGGGAAGCCACATATTTCTCGGTGTGCACCATTGGCACCAATTTGTACTCTCATGTTTTCACCTTATGAGATGTTTGTGGTAGAGAAGAAGTGGCTGGGAAAGCACTTTTTGTTTTTAGTTTTGATGCAGTTAAGAGGTACACTACGTTGGTCCCATGAATGGAGCAGTCACCGACTCTCTAGTTGTCTTATGACAACTTATTTCTATTGCATGTTTCCTCCTTGTATTGTTGATGTTTATACATTCACAAGGAGCACTATTGTGAGAGTGTTGTATATTTTGGGATAGCCCATTGGTAGCATGATCCTCCCCATTGTACATGCTTTATATTGTAGGAGACACCATGGGAAAACCATGATTGCCACATTTCTAATTTTCTCTTCTTGTGGGAAAAACCACTTGGAGAACTTGAGGGGGCATTTCATGGCTGATTTTCTTGATGGGGAAACTTGGGCCATTCTTGGAGGCCATACCATTTCAGCCCAAGGACAAAGGCAGCCCCATGTGTACCACAAATGGAGGGAGAAACACCTTGGGAATCAAAAGCCCAACTCTCCATTCAGCCCCAACACATTGCATATACCAGGGGTTGAGATTTTTATTTGGATGATAGCATGGATGAGAGGATCATCATTGGGGATACATTTTTCCCATGCATGTCATAAATCCTACCTTGAGGAGGCCGTAGCATAGCAAAAAGGTTTCCACCTACACCTTCTATCTTTCCATGAGGAGCATCATTCCAGTTTGCATACTTGGGAGGGAGCATTGGAGGGCAGATTTGTTGCAAGATATATTGAGCAGTGGTGGAGATTGTTGATAAGGAGGCCAAAAGAGAAGAAGGGGGAGAAATTTTTTCTCTCTATGCATTTTCTTGAGGACAAGAAACAAGTGGGAGGGGAGGACTGTAATGTTCCCAATTTTTAGCCTCAAGATAAAAGGAACATTATAGTTTGCATATTTTCATTTTGTTGAATAAAATGGGTAAGGAGACACCTTAACCCCTTTAGATGGAGAAATAACACTCCTTGTGTGAAAGGAGGAATAATAAAGCAGCTAAATTGAGAACAACATGGTGTGAACAGGATTGGATCATGCTTGATCTAGTCATTTTGACCAAGTCAACTAAAACTGTCTAGATACATTGAAACTACTTGGACAATGAATTTTTAGTGGAGGATCCACTTGCATGAGCTAGAGGCAAGTGTGAATGGGACCCATGGTGAGAGGATTTCATTTGCTTTATAAGGAGGATATGGCAACCCATTTTCATTATGCATTAGCTTATCATTTTCGTAGGGTCTGCAGAGACTTGCTTCCCTGGGTTGTTTAGTAGGGTTGTAGTGTTCTTGAACCCAAGGGTGTTCCTGGTCAGGAATCCCCACCTCATCCTCAAGGAAGGAGAGGGTTTGAGCTTCATTTCCTCATTCCAACATTTGGCCAAGCTTATATCATTAGCTACAGCCTATTTTGTTGGGCATAAAACATTGTGTTGCTGGGAGCAGCAACAGAGGAACTCTCAGAGTCATTCTGGCTTGTTCTTCAGTCGAGTTCTTGCACATTCTTTGGAGGAGTAGTGGAGGGTAATCCCGGGCTTAATTTCAGATCTTTGGCACCAGTCCAATCATTCACCATCTCTCACGGCACAGTCTAGAGTAGAAAATGCGTTATTTGTGTAGGCAGTTGCTAGGAGAGCAATTGGAGCTTGTCAGGAGGAGTGTTTTGAGTGGAAGGGATCATCCCTCTGCTTGAGAACATTATCAGAGGAAGGAATGAGTATTCCAGATCTGCCATAGCCTCATCCTCATTTTGGTTCAGTTGTAGTGACTAGTTATTTATCACATTGTACATTTTCCAGCATTTCTAGCAATATTTCCTAGATTCACTATGTTATGGCCTAAATCTACCTCAGGCTGAGAAAGGAAGAATCTAGGGTAACATCAAACCACGCTTAACCTAGTAGCTAGCCCTACCAAATCAGGAGAGGGCTCTCTCCTTGTCAATCTCAGCAAAAAAAATGATCAGTGAGGCTTGAGATGACTTGAATAAAGGCTGATTTTAGGCTAGGTATATGTGTAAAAGAGTTTGATTTCATTTTGAGGGTGTATGTTGGATCAAAGGGAAAAACAGATTTTGGGTCTGGGGAATGAGGCTTAGTTTTTGCAGAGATCTGAATGGGGCAAGGTAGGAAATTGTTTTGACACTTCAATTTTGAATGAAATGGATAGATTAGATTGGTGAGAAGTTGAAGAGGGAAAAAAAATTTCAGGAATCCTCTTCAAACAGTTGAAAACATAGATAATTAAACAAACCCTAGGTAGAGCACTGCAAATTTTAATGAATTCCACCTTTATCCCTGTTTGTTTAACTTAAGAAGAGATCAGATGGAAAATGGTACACATAAAACACCAGTAAACTTACATTAATAGAGAGAAACACATCATCAAAACAAAGAGCCACATGAATCCCAAGGAGTGTTGTAAACCCTGGTCTATTCCTTTGCCAAACTGCAAAGATGAATGTACAAGGATGCTCAAAGCAATCCCAAATGTCAAACCATGCCAATGACTAAAAAAAAACAAGATATAGAAAAACCATAACTCATCCCAGCCTCTAGGGGTCGATCTCACAATTTTAGGAGTTGTTCCAACAAAATCTAAACTGAGAACTAGAAAGTAGGCAGTGGAACAACTTGCCTCTATAAACTAGGAAATTGATTCATTCAGTTGCAATTCACCTTTTGATGGATGAATCTACCTCCATGAGTGAAAATTTAACAAAATTACATCAAGATCCATCAAACTACATCCAATTACATCATGAGTTTAACATTTGGAAGTAAGAAAGTCAAAATGTCAAAAACTAGGCGAAAAACAGAGTTACTGAGTCCAAAATGAGCAAAATTCCCCAATGCACCGTGCCTAATTTCTCTATGCATCACGCTAGTTTGGAGCTGATTTTGAAGGCCTTCCTGGTGTCCAAATTTTCTCCAAGTGGGCTTTTTGGAAAGGTTTGCTTGTCTAATTTCCAACACAAGTGAAATTTCTAAATTTGGCTTCCATTTGCCCCTCCAAAACTGATTTCTCCCAACACTGCTTCCTGTGTGTCAAAAAATGGCGGAAAGGTCATTTTTGGGGTGTTTTTTACCCTTCTGGAAGCCCAAAACCTGTCAAAATTTCTTGTCCATAGGTAGGAATGCATATTTTTCCATGAAAAATACAAAAATTATGAGTTTGCATCAAAAGGAGCTCCCAATCATAAGCACGCGCCAGGTGGCGCGACACATAGAGCTGAAAATTTTGTTTTTAGGCCAAAAAATCAAAATTTGCAAAAAGTGTCCGAAATTTCTTGAAATTTTGGCTGAATGTCCTCCATCATGTACTGTGCTAGGCCAAGGAAGCCTCAACCAAAATCTAAAGTCTATCTTTCCTTTTCCAACGCTTTGAGGCCTTCTTTTACTTGGCCTTCAAGATTTTGATTCGTGCCTTGCAAACATGATTTCTTGCCCAATAATGATTGACCATGTTCCTCAATATGTTCTTTTCCTTGTTGGCCTTCTCCAATATTTTTTTCAATGTTTGCTAATGTGTGAGTTTTCTTGATGAGTATGAAGAATTTAGGTGTCTTTGATCTTTTGTTGCCAAGTGTAGGAAAGTGTATGAGGGACTATGAAGGGAGAGGGTAAGGGGTATGTTGGGAATATTTCCAATTGGAATTTCTGGAATTGAAGGGTTTTAGGGACAGTCTATAGGCTTTTGGGATAGTATTTGGGGTTTGGGAACCTTGTAACTTAGGGTTTGGGATAATGAAAATTGGGATAGGGGTAGATGAATTTTAGGGATATGGGGAATAGGGAATGAGTGGATATGAGAGGGTGAATGGGAAATGAAACTAGTGAAATGTAGTGAAGGGGATGTGAAAGTGGTAGAGTGGAATAAGACAGCAAAAAATGGCAATTTTGCAAACCCTAGGTAGATTTTCAATGAAACTATGCAAGGAGTTAGGGTTTTATTTTTCACCTATTCAAACACCATAAACACTGATGGAAACTCATATATTGGCAATATGGAGATGTTAACTTAGTTGTGGAATGAATAATTTCAATTTTGGAGCTTTTGGAGGAATATTTGAATGGATTTCAGGATTTTTAGCCCAATGCGCCGCGCTAGTTCATTTTTTACACTGTAGAGGGCTGCCCAATGCGCCGCGCCAGTTCATTTTTTACACTGTAAAGGGCTGCCCAATGCGCCGCGCCATCTCTATGCGTCGCGCCTTTTTACAGAATACTTGTGGAGACCTTCCTGGTGTCCAAATTGGGTGTAGGATAGCTCGTTGGAAATATTATTGAGTCTAATTTCCAACCCAACTGGAATTTTTCAATTTGGAGTTCATTTTCCCTGTCAAAAGTCAAATCTCCCAAGACTAGTCAAAATGTGAAAAATGAGGCTGCCTCAAGGTAGAGTGTTATTGAAGTCAACTTTTCAAGGTCTTCCTCAACTCCAAATTGATCTCATGATAGCTTTTTGGAAATATCTTTGTGTATAGTTATCATTTGAATCATCAAGCAAGTCATTTGGCCAACCAAGCTAGGATAAAACTTGATTTTCCCAAGGTCACTTCAGAGGTGCATCAATTCTCCTGAGGCAACTGTATTTTTGACATTTCTCTAAAACCATGACACATTTGTAAAAAGTGAAGGAGTTTTTTCTTCCTTGGCCTATTTTGGACAAAATTTTCTCTCATTTTTTCTAAATTCATCTTTTCTTGCTCAGAAACATCATTGGAGTAAAACCTATCCCGATGTGTGGTACAAGGGATTTGTCGAAATGAAGTGGAATGAAGGGGATAAGGGGCTTCTAAATTCTTGAGAAAATTTTGGGAAGTAGGGAGGGCTGTTAGGAAGTAGGGGAAAGTGGAATTTCAAATATTGAGTGAGGGGAAGGGGTCCAAAAGGGAAAAACGCATGCCTAGCCTAGAAAGTTGCCAAGTTATAGCAAGAATCTAGGGTTTGTGCGAAAATGAGGAATTTGGGGGATCTCAGTGATGGAAAGTATTTAATAAGGTACATTAAGGATAGGGAAAGGTGTATGAACATGAGGATACAATTTTTGATGTTGATTTGACCATCTAAAGTAAATTACCTTCAAAACCCTAGGAGAGGGAAATGAACCTTACCTAGGCACAACTGAAGCATGAAAACAGTGTAAAATGACCCAATGGAACTTGACATGATGATGACAACCCTCTGAATGATGGTACACTCAGCTGAATGGTGACATGGACCGACATTTGGACAACTTTTAAAGGAGTGAAAACAAACCCTAGACCTAATACCTAGTGACCAAATTTTACTTGAAGAATCACTGAAATGACAAAATTTGACCTTAACACCTTAAAATCACTTTGTAAGAGCATGTTTGATCACTGGAGGAAGGCTGCAAAGACTGACACTAACAGGCTAGAAATCCTGTATTAGAGCCCATTCTTCAATTCTTGGGCATTTCTTGTATATTTCAGTCATATTTCATGTATGCACATCTGTTAGCCCCCTATAAATTTTTTGACAAGCAAACAGGGGGCTAAAATGTTTTTGAGACTTCAAGGAATGCATTTCCTCTGAAAACACATCGTCCTTGAAGCCTCTTGTGCCTCTGCCCTTTATAAAACCCCCTCTGTTGATTCCCATTATAAAGCCTCTTTGATTGCAAAAAATTGTGCTCCAAAGGACCTATTTTTATCCCTTGTACCCCTACAAGATATACCATTTCACTATGTTGTCCCTTTTTCTAAGTTTCCTTTCCACCCTCTTTTCCCCCCTTCTAAACTTCCTTCATTAATCCTGTAATCCTCCCAAAACACCGTTTAAACCCTTCAAATACTTTTTGTTTGGTTTAAACAATCCTCTTCTCCCTATCGTTTCCCTTTTCCACCCTCAAATTGCATTAAAATGGCCCAAAAAGCCATATTCTCCATAATATGGGTCCTAGCCCCTTTCGGCCAGGCCCCCTCTATCTTTTCCTCCACGTGACCCAGCACCATGACCAGGCGCTAGGGTAGGAAGCAGTCATCGCATATGTTCATCGGGCGCGTTTTCAATCGTTGATATAAATAGAATGGATGGTGATCATCGTCCCCACAGAAACCATCGTTCAAACCATTCACCGCCCGATCAAAGATCTGTCGTCCATTTGAGAGATGATCCAACGGTCCATATTTTACCCACCTCGGTGGTCCCCGCACAATGTTCATAAACCATCCAGTTTCTATCACACCACATTTCGGAGGTAGGTGGTATTTTCCGATGGGCCAGCGATTCCATACAGCATCCGACGTGTGGCACCGGTACGGCTAGAAAATCACCCACTCATCATGCATTATCGTTCGGTATAGGACACAGATTGATATGCATATCAGTCATCTGATCTGTGATCACCCATATAATGGTCGTCACTCCCCGAAGATGCATGGAGTTTAACCCAAGGCATCCGTACTCTCGGCCCACCATCCGTCTCCCTCCGATGCATTTTCACCTGTCGATCTCCTCACGAGATCGGACGGTCCAAGTTCAATCGCCCTCTGTAGTTTTCCACCGTCGATCTCCTCCCGAGATCAGACGATCCATATTTTTTTACATGCTCCGCCATTGACCTCTCTCGCCACGTCACCCTTTCCACGTGTCTCATCGTATTTCTCGCCGCCCCTGTATATATATGCATTCCAAGGTCAATTTTAATGTTTTACGTTAAAATTCCATTCTCGCCATCCCAACTGCATTCTGCAAACTTTTTCCACAACCATTTTCCACCATAACCCTACACTTTTTCATCATTTCACCAGTCTGCATGTCCATTCTCGTCATTCCTGTTGCATCCACCACCTCTGTACGTGTTTTTCTTAACAGGTTTTAGTGTTTTGCAGGGTTATAGGCGGAAAAAACCCACCATGATTCATATCCTCTGTTATGGTGGTACAATGTGCAAAGGAAGCTAAATCCAGACCCTGGTATTACAGGGAAATGTCTGGAAAGGTGTCTGTGGCATAAATTTCATCAAAGGACAGAATTAAATCCCTGCAAAACCTCTCTGATGCCATTAAAGCACAAATTTCGCAATCAGAGGAAATCGAGAAAGCGGCAAAGAGTATCAGCGGAAAAATAGAGCATTTAAGGCCTGTAATTGCATATTTTGAGCCTTAATCCAATTATTCAAAGGAAGGGTACCATAATCAAAGACCTCATGGATCGCGCAGAAGGTCCAACGCATAGAAAATAATACTATCAGGGTTTTCGTATCAGCAGAACATTCTTCCATAAAAGGACAAAGTATCCATATTTCTTTTATTCCATGCCATGCTCTAGGGAGATTTTTCAGCCCTGACAACAGTCCAATGCTACCAGTGCATTAGCTATGCAGTATGGCAGACCCTAGCATCCTCGTTCTGCATTTTGTTCAGTACACGAGAGACATACCTGGAGTAAATTACAACCTAAAGAAGATCATTCCTCTCATACAAAGAGTACCAAAGATAAATGCTCAGAATTTAAAATAGAACGAGCCCTCAGCCCCCTTCCTCTTGTGAGTTTTAATGATGCATTTAAGTTTTCATCTACTCGTGTTATTCCTTTCTCCTACAAGAATTTCCAAGAACAAATTTTAAAGGGTTGTTGTTCGGCTGTTGCCGTTGCTATTAGAGGGATTCATTCTGACTGTTAGAATAGTCTTGGGAGGGATTAGCAGAGTAGTTGTTAGGTAGTAGGCTGGGAGGAGAAGTTGGATTGTAACAGCCATTGAGCTCAGTGTATGTGACTAGTTTTGCATCAATTAATCAAAGCACATTTCACAGGATCCTGGTATATTACTATTGGTGATGTTTTCCTAACTCTGCTATTACATTTTCATACTATTTCATTTTCTACTAGCTTGCATCAGAAATATGGCATAGGATTTACCCTTGATAGGCACCCTATGTCTCTTCTCTCCTTGCCTTTAATGTTTCTCTACTAAATATGTTTTCTGAGGATTGGTTTCAGTTAATTTAACCAGTGTAGTAGTTCCTTATGCTGCTAGCTGATGTATGAGTTAAATGAATCTTTTCTTAGATGTTCTTGTTGGGTTTAAGCTGGAAGATTTGGGAACACTAGGGATCAGAGTTAGCCTTGTCCACTAGGATCCTTGTGCAACCAGTTGGCCTTTATAAGATCTCTTGTTAAAATTATCTATGTTTTCCCTGGAGCATCCTAAAGCTGACCTGGAGTTAAATGACCTCTGGTCTGATCTATAAGCTTCCCCTTTGTCCCCCTTCGAGAGTTGCCTATGAGTATGTCCAAGCAGGTTTGGAGTTAGATGACCTCTGACCTGATCTATAGACAGAAATTAGGTTGCTTTCCTTCTTTCACTTTCAATCCTTAATGTTCCATCCCACCATCTATTCTAAGAGATCCTTTAGTATTAGATGACTTTCCCTCTGAAAGCTTTGGCTAGTTGTTGCGAGTAATCCCCTTTCATGACTCCATAGCCCAATGGATGGCACTTTCTTGGCCTATCCTCTTTGCTGAAACATCCTGCTGCTTTTTTCCTTTTTTCTCATTGCTTTCTCAGTGTACGATCTTATGACCATCCTGGCAACCAACCAACCAAATCATTTTAAAACCCCCTTTGTGCTTCATACCTAGCCTAACATTTCATATTGAGCTTCAAATATATATCATTCTTTGCTTTATTGGAGAGATCCCTCTCTGGGTCCAGAAGGGCTAGATCCTAGGGCCCCAAATCGGTTCTAATGTTGTCTCATCTTTTGGTCTTGCCAATCTGGCCAAAACATGGGAACCCCAACATAATGGTGACTCCGCTGGGGATTGAGTGCATTTATCTTACACACTCTTAAGCACTCAAAAGACCCAAGATCTCTGGTTAGATTGGCATTCAATTGCTGATGGTGGATAGCATCCTACCATGAACATTCATATACATCCACCTGGCGACTCCACACTCCATAACTCTCAAAGACTCCACTGGAGGAAGAACCTGAAATATGGCCAGACCTCATAGAAGGATAGAACACACGGGTTGGATTTGGTTTAAAGAGTTCATTGTTTTTGTCTACCACTATGTTCTGTCCTACTTTAAGCCTAATCAAGTGTACAAAGATGATACCCACACTGAATATGGGAAATATCTCAAGCCTCAGTCTTCAGACCATGAGCAGACCTATACTCCTGTGAAGAACCTGGTGGAACAAGAGTCTCATGTTGTATCTCACACTCCAGAAGAAGCTTCAAGCAGCCATGAGCTCATTGTTATACCACCTACACCTACAAAGGTCATAGAAAGATATAGGCCACTAGTTTTACCTCTTATTTTCCAACCCCTTACCTTAGAACTTATAAACCAGCTGCCTCTTTTTTATGGAGAAAATGAAAGGGACACTGCTGAAGAACATGTTCAAAACCTTGAGGATTTACTTGAATTGTATGAAATAGAAGAAGATGATGTGTGCATTAGAATGTTTGCTTTTTCATTACAAGGAAATGTTAAGAGTTTGTTCAAGGGCCTTCCAGTGGCAAGCATTTTCATCTTTCATCAATTTTCTCAAGTTTTCCTTGATAGATGGGCAGCCCCTAAGAATGCTCTCCTCATCCTAGGAGAGTATAAAAATTTGAAAAGGCAGCTAGGAGAGACAGTAAAATATTTTACAGCTAGGTTCAATAAGGTATATAACGCGATACCTTCTGATATAAAGCCACCCTTAGGATGGGCTCTATTGCACTATCCAAGTTCTTTCAACCCCGAGGTGGAATTCCATATAAGAGAAAGAGAGCCTTCAAGCCTAGAATAAATGTAGAATATAGAAATTACTGTCGAATACAACCTAAAGTGCAGGGAGGAAAGATTAAAAGCAGCAAAGAAAGACTGAGCAAAGAAAATAAGGCAGATCTCTTTAGAAAACAAGCTGGAAAGATTGATAGAGACTGCCAACACCCTGCTGAACATAGAAGAGGAAGAATATGAGGCTGAAACCAGAAATGACGATTGGAAAAGACCTAATCCTTGTCCTCAAGAAAGAAAAACCAGATCACTGCAAGATGTAAGCAGCATGCTAAGCATGTATGATGAACAAGAGTTTGAATCAGAGAATAAACTTGCAGACAATTTTGAAGAAGAACTAGCTGAGAGTCCTGAAGACTTGATGGGTGACAATGCTTATAATTATGATTTCTCTGATGTTGACTTGTCTGATGATGATTTTTTCTAAAGGGAAATTGAGCTTACAGGCCTATCATCAATAGTTTCATGGGAGGAATATCACGACCATCACCTTCAAGAAAATAATGAGCCAGTGCAAGCCATCTATGATACTGATGAAGAAAGCGTTGAAACCATGATAGAAGATGAAGATTCATTGAATTTTCTATCTGCTTTATATCCGAACATCAGTAATACTGGCCAAGAGGATGGAAACCAGTAGCTCTTCAGTGCATAGGATAAGGAGGAAAGAGGTGAAGAAAATCTTGAGTGGAATGAATATCCTGAGCCTTCTCCCGAAAGGATTAAGGTAATCAAAGAAGCCCCCACTCAAGAATATGTTGATTTTTTCATAGAGTTCAGCCTGTTTCAGTAGAACCAGCCTGCATTACTAGAGGATAGCACTATTGAATATAATGAGCCCTCTAGCTCAGGCTGTAGTGAAGATAAGCAAGATCTTCTTTCCCACGGACATCTTTGTCTTGATCCAAAAGTAGAAGAGGTATTCCTGGTTTATGCTCATCTGCCAAATACTCCCAACCAGGAAAAGGAGGAGTGTGATTACAGAGGCGACATTGCAGATGCAATGATTAAAACTACCCAAGATGCGGACAGCCCACCAGTCATGGGAGGCTTTGAAGAAAAAAGTTTACATCATGTTTTTGTTGATCCTGTGGCAGACTACATGGAGACCCTGATTGGCTCAACCCCTCGAGAATTAATCTTTTGCAAGAGCCAAATACATCAGAATTGGTCACCTTTGTTGGTGGCCTCAGTTTTGAAAATCCACATGCAGAGCACCCTACGGTTATCTCTGATGAGCAGTCAGTTCTTCTTCCCTTTTTTGCTATTGCTTGACTGGCTGCATTGGCATTATTGTATCACCTAGAGCATCAAAGATTTCCAGTTAGAGTAGGGTAGGTAGGAAGTCTGAAATAAAGCTTAGTCTGTGAGCATGTAGTTATCTGTTTTAATTTCTGCAAAGCCCAGCAAGTCAGACAGTCTAATCCTGGCTTGACTTTTTTCAATGTCTGTTGTAGAATATAGAGAAGAAATCTGCTGGACAGTCTAATCCCAGCAGATATTAGATTAGGTAGAGAAACATATGAGACCAACAGTCTAATCTGGTCTCATGGAGAAATAAGGGTAGAAATAGAATAGGTTTATTTTCCTGTTTGTAAAAAACAAAATGATGTAAAGGGTCTGCTAGTTCAAATGCACCCTAGAAGAAAAAATGCTAGGATTGTAGGATGGGTAGGTAGATTGTTTGGGTAGTTTTTATGCTGATTTTATGTCTTCATAATCTATGGCAGCTACTCCAAGAAAGAAAATGTATGGGTCAAGTACCAGGAATCTGGCCTACACCAAAGATTTATCCTCTGAATTATTGACTCCTTCAAGAAGAAGCCATCCCCATGTGGAGCCACTGTTAGCCCCCTATAAATTTTTTGACAAGCAAATAGGGGGCTAAAATGTTTTTGAGTTTTCAAGGAATGCGTTTCCTCTAAAAACACATCATCCTTGAAGCCTCCTGTGCCTCTTCCCTTTATAAAACCCCCTCTGCTGATTCCCATTATAAAGCCTCTTTGATTGCAAAAAATTGTGCTCCAAAGGACCTATTTTTATCCCTTGTACCCCTGCAAGATATCCCATTTCACTCTGTTGTCCCTTTTTCTAAGTTTCCTTTCCACCCTCTTTTCCCGCCTTCTAAAATTCCTTCATTAATCCTCTAATCCTCCCAAAACCCCATTTAAACCCTTCAAATACTTTTTTTTTGGTTTAAACAATCCTCTTCTCCCTATCGTTTCCCTTTTCCACCCTCAAATTGCATTAAAATGGCCCAAAAAGCCATATTCTCAATAATATGGGTCCTAGCCCCTTTTGGCCAGGCCCCCTCTATCTTTTCCTCCATGTGACCCAGTGCCATGATCAGGCGCCAGGGCAGGAACCGCTCATCTCATATGTTCATCAGGCGCGTTTTCAATTGTTGATCTAAACAGAATGGACGGCGATCTCCGTCCTCGCAGTAACCATTGTTCAAACCATTCACCTCTCGATCAAAGATCCACTGTCCATTTCAGCGATGATCCGACGGTCCGTATTTTACCCACCCTGGTGGTCCCCATGCACTGTTCATAAACCATTCAGTTTCTATTGCACTGCCTTTCGGAGGTAGGCGGTATTTTCCGATGGGCCAGCGATTCCATACAGCATTCGACGCATGGCACCGGTACGGCTGCAAAACCACCCACTCATCACGCGTTATCGTTCGATACAGGACACAGAGCGATGTGCATATCAGTCGTCCGATCTACGATCGCCCATCTAACGGTCATCGCTCCCCGAAGATGCGCGGAGTTTAACCCAAGGCATATGTACTCCCGGCGCACCATCCGTCGCCCTCCGATGCATTTTTAGCCTGCAAGTTCAATTGCCCTCCATAGTTTTCCACTGTCGATCTCCTCCCGAGATCGGATGGTCCATATTTGTTTGCATGCTCCACCGTTGACCGCTCCCGCCACATCACCCTTTCCACGTGTCTCATCGTATTTCTCGCCACCCCTATATATATATGCATTCCAAGGTCAATTTTAATGTTTTACGTTAAAATTCCATTCTCTCCATCCCGACTGCATTCCGCCAACTTTTGCCATGACCATTTTCCACCATAACCCTGCATTTTTCTGCCATTTCACCAGTATGCATGGCCATTCTCGTCATTCCCGTTGCATCCACCACCTCCGTACATTTTTTTCTTAACAGGTTTTAGTGTTTTGCAGGGTTATAGGTGGCGAAAAATTGCCATGATTCATATCCTCTATTATGGTGGTACAGTGCGCAAAGGAAGCTAAATCCAGAGCCTGGTATTATAGGGAAATGTTCGGAAAGGTTTCTACAACATTAATTTCATTGAAGGACAGAATTAAATCCCTGCAAAACCTCTCCGGCGCCATTAAAGCACAGATTTCATAGTCAGTGGAAATCGAGAAAGCGGCAAAGAGTATCAGTGGAAAAATAGAGCGTTTAAGGCCTGTAATTACAGATTTTGAGCCTTAATCCAATTATTCAAAGGCAAGGTACCATAATAAAAGACCCCGTAGATTGCGCAGAAGGTCCAACTCACAGAAAATAATACTATCAAGGTTTCTGTATCAGCAGAGCGTTCTTCCATAAAAGGACATAGTATCCATATTGCTTTTATTCCATGCCGTGTTCTAGGGAGATTTTTCAGCCCTGACAATAGTCCTATGCTACCATTTCATTAGCTATGCAGTATGGCACACCCTAGCATCCTCATTCTGCATTTTTTTCAGTACACCAGAGACATACCTGGAGTAAATTATAGCCTGACGAAGATCATTCCTCTCATCCAAAGAGTACCAGAGATAAATGTTCAAAATTTAAAACAGAACGAGGCCTCGGCCCCCTTCCTCTTCTGAGTTTTAATGCTGCATTTAAGTTTTCATCTACTCCTGTTATTCCTTTCTCCTATAATAATTTCCGAGAAAAAATTGTAAAGGGTTGTTCTTCGGTTGCTACCGTTGTTGTTAGAGGGATTCATTCTAACTGTTAGAACAGTCTTGAGAGGGATTAGCAGAGTAGTTGTTAGGTAGTAGGCTGGGAGGAGAAGTTGGATTGTAACAGCCATTGAGCTCAGTGTATGTGACTGGTTTTGCATCAATTAATCAAAGCACATTTCATAGGATCCTGGTCTATTACTATTGGTGATGTTTTCCTAACTCTGTTATTACATTTTCATACTATTTCATTTTCTACTGGCTTGCATCAGAAAGATGGCATAGGATTTACCCTTGATAGGTACCCTATGTCTCTGCTCTCCTTGCCTTTAATGTTTCTTTGCTAAATGTGTTGTATGAGGATTAGTTTCAGTTAATTTAACCAGTGTAGTATTTCCTTATGTTGCTAGCTGATGTATGAGTTAAATGAATCTTTTCTTAGATGTTCTTGTTGGGTTTAAGCTGGAATATTTGGGAACACTGGGGATCAGAGTTAGCCCTATCCACTAGGATCCTTGTGCAACCAGCTGGCCTTTATAAGATCTCTTGTGAAAGTTATCTTTGTTTTCCCTGGAGCATGCTAAATCTGACCTGGAGTTAAATGACCTCTGGTCCGATCTATAAGCTACCCCTTTGTCCCCCTTCGAGAGTTGCCTATGAGTATGTCCAAGCAGGTCTGGAGTTAGATGACCTCTGACCTGATCTATAGACATAAATTAGGTTGCTTTCCTTCTTTCACTTTCAATCCTTAAGGTTCCATCCCACCATCTAATCTAAAAGATCCTTTAGTATTAGATGACTTGCCCTTTGAAAGCTTTGGCTACTTGTTGCAAGTAATCCCCTTTCATGACTCCATAGCCCAATGGATGGCACTTTCTTGGCCTATCCTCTTTGCTGAAACATCCTGCTGCTTTATTCCTTTTTCTCATTGCTTTCTCAGTTTATGATCTTATGACCAACCCAGCAACCAACCAACCAAATCATTTTAAAACCCCCTTTGTGCTTCATACCTAGCCTAATATTTCATCTTGAGCTTCAAATATGTATCATTCTTAGCTTTATTGGAGAGATCCCTCTCCGGGTCCAAGAGGGCTAGATCCTAGGGCCCCAAAGTGGTTCTAAATGTTGTCTCATCTTTTGGTCTTGCCAATCTGGCCAAAAAATGGGAACCCCAACAACATCTATAGTAGCAGCTACACTCCTAGAGACAACGCCGTCACTACTTTCCAGCATTTTATGCAGTTGCTGCATCTCTTGTATTTCATGTGTTAATATTCAGAGGTTGATTCCCATTGCATGCGGGGTTTATTCCTCATGATATTTATTTATATTTTTGCTGATAAATTATTTTACATAATGGCTGTAATATATTTCATCTTATGTTGCATTCATATTTGTAGAGTTTAATGATTTTTTTCATGTATTGTTGTAAGCTCTCTCTTCGAGCATTCTTTACGGGATCTAGTTTGGGGAGATCTGAGTAACCCAACTAGAGTCATTTCTTTGGGCTCAAGTTCTGGAAGAGAAGCGTTTAGTGAGTTAACGAGGGAATCCAAGCCCCATTTCCACTTAATTTTACACTGCCTTCATTATACAATGTCCTTGAGGACCATATGCAGAAATTCCTGAAAAGGAATATTACGGATTGACCACTATATTTTCTTCATTTGATATTTTTTCCCTTCAATTTCCTCCTCACATGCAACCTGTAACCTTTCACCTTCCTTTTTTCATATTTTCCATTATTTTCATAAATAAAGTGCCAATAAATGCAACTTTTCCTTTCCAAAGCCTTTTCAATTTCCTTTTCCAAGTTCCATAGCCATTAATTACTCACTAGTGATCCTCGTCACTGTGTTTTTCCCCAAAATTCATCTTTGAATACGTGTCCCATGACCTTGCTCTTATTTCTCCTTTATTAACTTTATTACATGGATTTTTAACGAAGGATGTTTCAGAACCCTTCCCCTTGGGAGAACACCATCCTTGGTGTTCAATTACACCTACAACCAGCAATACCGTTGAAAACAGAAACATACATCCCATGGATCTTTATAACTTAGCTGGCTGCAGTATTTAAAAGTGAACAACGTGTTAAAAGAAAATTAGCATAAACAACATGATAATAATAAAAACATGACAACCATATCACTTATTGAAGCTTTATAACACAAATAATTGTGGTATTTCCAATGAACAACCATACATAAATATGTACATATACAAAAACTGTTGCCTCAATCGACAAAGAAATGAAGGATACATATCTTGCATCTGATCAGCCATCTCCTATGTAGATTCATTGGGAAAAAAGTGCTTCCACTACACTTTAACCTACTCAATTGCTTGGTTCTAAAGTGTGAGCATCTTTCCCTGCAAAATGTGCTGAGGTTCTATCTAGAATTTTCCTTCTAACTCCACCTGCAACACAGACCAATCAATCACATGATCAACATATTTAACATATTTCTTAAGTACTGAAACATGGAAAAAATAATGGACTTTCATTGTTGAAGGCAATGAAAGTTGGTAAACTACTTGTCCAATCCTCTCAGGAATATAGAAAGGTCCATAATACCAAGGTGTCGAATTGTCACATGATCCAATCCTCAATGATCTGGATTTTATGCAGAAATGCAACAGAATATGCCTATAGCCATAGATACAGAGATGCAATAGAAATAATGCTTCATTTTATTAATAAATGAATGACCGAAATAAACTTACAAACATAATGGAAACAAGCTAGGGCACTGGTAGTGTATCTCTAAGAAGAGATGCGGCGTACGCAGGCCTCTGAGCTGTGTTACATTGAGGCTCGCGGGCCTATTACAGACATAATGGAAATAGATGAGCTAGGGTACTGGTAGTGTATCCCTGAGAAGAGATGTGGCGACTACCAGCCCCTGAACTGTGTTACAATGCAGACATGATGGAGATGTGGCGAGCTAGGGCACTGATAGTGCTTATCTCTAAGAAGAGATGTGTCAGCTCCCAGCCCCCTGAACTATATTACAATTAGGTTCTAGGGCCTATTTATTGCTGAGAAACAATGTGTAATCTGAAACGTCCAAAAACCTAACCCTAGGAGATGAAGCGCCAAAACTATGGGTCCTGTTTGGGTAAATTGGTGTTTCAACTTCCCGGGGATGTAACTTTGGCATCCGATCTCTGTTTGACGTGCTCAATAAATCATTAGAAATATCTATCCGAGGACTAAAAATTTTGAGTGAGAAACATTGGTCAGCCATGTTTCTCCTTGTTTTCCCAAAAAACGTCGTTTATGGCCTCAAAACGGCTCCGGAAGTTCAGGACCCGAAAAACTGCTAAAAATAGTAAGTTGTGCTGAAACTTAAAGACTGAATGAACTTATGGTCAAGGTTAAAATTGAATAGGTGGGTGGCCACCAATATCCACCTCGATCATTAAGGCCCCAAAATGGCTCCGGGAGTGCAGGACCCAAAAACCTGCTAAAAATAGTAAGTGAAGTTGAATGTGAAAAGCTGCAAGAATTGATGGTGTGGGTCCAAATGGATTAGGTGGGTGGCCACTGATATCCATTTGGATCATTCCTCCATCCTTAGGAATCAATGGTCCCCATTGCGTTGAGATCCTCCCTGAGATGAAGCAAATTTTTTTGAACTGGGTATCATGGACCTGTGGGCAGACATGCTAGATACGTTTAGTAAATTTGGTTTCTTTATCAGCTTCAGAGAGTACATGTGTGGATTCTGTATGTGTATTTTCAGGAGGTATGGTAACAGTAGGCGGCAGTGCGTTGGGGGTCAAATCAATGGAATGCTTGTCCTGACAGTGTAGAGGAACCTTTGTGAGTGAGGAGAAAATGTCCTCGTATTCCTCCATGAATTTTTCCATCTGCTGCAGCCATGTAGGGGAGCCTTGTTTCGAGGTTGTGGCCACAATATTTTTCTTTCCATGTTAGTGAGTTGTAAGGAAAATGAATTTCCTGGTTTGGGAAACAATCTTACTACGTTGTTTTGCAGTAGTCGAAGAGATGAAAGGAGGCCGTACTACCTCTGGTATCCTATACAAGTTATTTCCCAAAGTAATAATAACAGCACAAGGCCTAGACTCATACACAACATGTCACATCCATAAGTATGGCTGGCCCAATAATACGTCAGCTACATCAAGAGTAGCAACATCACATAATACCTCATCCGTGAATGGCTTGATGCTGTATGGAAGGCGGCACCATTGGCGGATGCGGATATCTCTCCCTGGGTGAAGCCACCCGATGGTATATGGCTGCGGGTGTGCTATGGTCAGTAGGCCGAGCCGCTTCATGACCTCTGTTGAAATGAGGTTCTTTTGGCTTCCGCTATCGACAAGAAATTGTAGCGGAGAACCCTTCACCCACATTTGTGAATGGAAGAGGCGCTCCCCCTCCTCTGGATCCTCTGGGTCCTCCCTCAGGATCTTGGTGGTGGCAACAATGGCACTAGGATCCGCATCAATGATGTGCTTCCATTTCTCATTGGCTTTGTCTGGTTCTAACTCAAGATCAGAAAATGCATCTGATTCAGGTGCCTTTAGTTCAGCCACCAAAGACTATTTGGCCTAACACTCATTTGTGCTGTGAGTGGGGCTATTATGAAATTCAAACCACTTCCCTGTGTCCTTCTTTGGATTTGTGGTGTTGTTCTGAGTCGCATTGCTTTGGCCTTGCCACTTGTTCTTTGATTCAGGGGCACCTTTCAGATTCGCAGATCCAAAGTCTCGCTTCTTCTGCTTCAATTTCTACTCGATCTTGGTGGCATAGCGATATGTCGTGCCAAGTGATGTAATGTCAAGGAAATCCATTTCCTCCTGAATGTGTTTGTGCAGACATCCGTAGTACTTGAGCACAAAATGTCTCTCTGAATCTTTAATACCCAACTTTGTGCGCAGGGTATGGAACAGATTCGCCAGTTCGTGCACATCTTGATGCTTTTGTTGCCGCAGCGTGGTCCATTGGATGTATTTATCCTCATAGCTCCCCACGGGGTAATATTGTTCCTTGATTCCATCTCGGAATGAATTCCAAGTGGGTGTGGCTGAGAACAGAGAGGGTTCCCCTTTGCCCTCTTGCTCACGGTAGGTTTCCCACAAGTCTTTGACATGGGGGGCAGCTTTGAGGAGTGAAAAAATAATCTTTTCTCGGTCTGAGAAGTTATGGACCGAGAAATACCATTCCATCAAATTTAACAATCTGTCTACGGTGTCTGCATCTATTTTTCCTTCAAATATAAGAATGTCAAAGTTTACCTGTACCTTGAATGGAGTGGCACCTCCACAGTGGCTGTTGGATGCAGATGCGCCATATGTGGGCAGTCGTTGAAGGATTTGAGCAAAGTTATCCATCATCGCATTCCTTTTTTTCTCGAGGGCCTCCTCGAGCAGTATTTGATAGCATCTCCTACTCTCTCATATTTCTTTTCTTTCGCTATGGGAGGTCTTCAGGGTTTGTGAGGCTGATCTTGCAAGGGTTCAACCAGATCGAGCCCTAACTCTTTATACCCTGACCGCATTGGGGACATGCAAAGAAAAACAAAGAAAGAGCAGACCCGCTCTGATACCACTGATCCAGATTTTATGCAGGAATGCAAAAAAATACACATATAGCCATAGATACAGAGATGCAATGGAAATAATGCTTCATTTTATTAATAAACGAATGACCGAAATAAGCTTACAAACATAATGGAAACAAGCTAGGGCACTAGTAGCGTATCTCTAAGAAGAGATGTGGCATACGCAGGCCTCTAAACTGTGTTAAATTGAGTCTCGCAAGCCTATTATAGACATAATGGAAATATATGAGCTAGGGTACTGGCAACGTATCCCTGAGAAGAGATGTGGCGGCTATCAGCCCCTGAACTGTGTTACAATGCAGACATGATGGAGATGCGGTGAGCTAGGGCACTGGTAGCGGTTATCTCTGAGAATATTTGTGTCGGTTCCAAGCCCCCTAAAATATATTAAAATGAGGCTCAAGGGACTATTTATTGTTGAGAAACAATGTAGAACCCGAAACGTCCAAAAACCTAACCCTAGGAGATGAAGCGCCAAAACTGTGGGTCCCGTTTGGGTAAACTGGTGTTTCAACTTCCTGGGGACGTAACTTTGGCATCCGATCTCTATTTGATGTGCTCAATAGCTTGTTAGAAAGATATATCCGAGGAATACAACTTTTGAGTGAGAAAAATTGGTGTATGAACCTCCCTGTTTTCCCAAAAAATGTCGTTTATGGCCTCAAAACGGCTCTGGAAGTTCATCACCCGAAAAAATGCTAAAAATAGTAACTTGTGCTGCAACTTAAAAACTAAATGAAATGATGGTGGAGGTTCAAATGGAATAGGTAGGTGGCCACCAATATCCACCTGGATCATTAAGGCTCCAAAACGGCTCCGGGAGTGCAGGACCCAAAAACCTGCTAAAAATAGTAAGTGGTGCTGAATGTGAAAAGTTGCAAGAATTGATGGTGTGGGTCCAAATGGATTAGGTGGGTGGCCACCGATATCCACCTGGATCACTCAAGGACCTCTTCTTGGGCTCCATGCGCAAGTACAAATTTTCCCCAACCTGAAACTCTTTAAACACCCTATGTAGATCTACATAACTATTCTATCTATCATGTGTTGCCTTTAAATTAAGCTTGATAACCTGCATTTTATGTTCTATCTCTACCAGCATGTTTGGTCCAATAAATACCCTATTAATTGGATCACTCTAATTGATAGGAGTATTACAATTTCACCCATAGCGTGCCTCAAACAAACTCTTCCTTTGATAATCCTAATATACATTGTTGTAATGGAACTCAACCAATGGAATATACTCTTTTAACTTTCGTTGTTGATTCTTGACGTACATTCTCAACATGTCCTCCAAAATATCATTGACCCTCTCTGTCTACCCATCTATCTCCATATGATAAGATGCACTAAAGGCGAACTTTGTACCAAAGCCTGCAAATAACTCTTTCTAAAACCTAGAAGTTAACTTGTCATCCTTGTGTCACACAATATTATTTGGAACACCATGCATCCTCCCTATCTCTATGATAAATAATTGTGCTACATCACTAGTTGAATACATAGACTTCACTAGAATAAAGTGCGTTACCTTAGTCAACCTTTCAACCAAAATCATAATATAATCATGATGTCTAGTTGTACTCAACAAGCTTGTAATGAGATCCATGTAAATGGCCTCCCATTTCCAATATGGAATTATAATCAACTATAATAATCCACCTAGATGCTTACACTCTACTTTTGCATGTTGATAATCCAAGCACGTAGACACATACTATGCCACTTCTTTCCTCAGATTTGGCCAATAGTAGAACTTCTTCACAAGTATCAATGTTTTCTGATATCTTAGGTTACCTAAATATGGTTTAGCATGAAATTATCACAAGGTAATATTCTTGAGCTCACTGATGTCCAACACATATATCGTGTACCTAAATTTGACAAACCCATCTCCTGTGAGAAGAAATTCCACAAATTGATGACATGTACCATGTTGTAACTTGTGCATTAGCTCCCTATACCTATCATCTTATTTTTCTTTCTGTAAGATCTAATCTTGTAGATCTATTCCACATGAACTCATACTTGTAATGTGATTTAACTGTACTCTTATGCTAAGAGAATATGCAACCCTATTCTATTTCCCTTTAATTTACATGATCTCAAAGTCAAACCCACTAATCTTGGACAACCATATAGTTTTTTTGGAATTTAGGTTCAATTGGTAAAATAAGTACCTCAATCCACCGTGATCACTCATCAATACAAACCTCCTACCAAGAAGATAGTGCCTCCATGCCTTCAATGCATGAACGATTGTTACCAACTCAATATCATGTGTCACATAGTTATGCCCGTGCTCATTCAGTTTCCTTGATCCATATCACACTACCTGTCCTTTCTACATCAATACTCCATGAAGTCGTCTCTTTCAAGCATCTATACATACCACAAACCCTTTTTTCGGATATGAAAATTTTAGAACTTGAGAATTTTTCAACAACTAATTCAAGCGATAAAAAATGTGGTTTCACATTCCTCTATCCATTAAAATTTCATACCTTTCCTCTACAATGATGTAATGTGTTAGAGAATTTGAGACAAGTTCCTGATTAAACTCCTATAATAACCTTCTATTCCTATGAATTATCTTACCTCATCGAAATTTCTAGGAATTTCCCATTTGATGATGGTTGTTATCATTTCTAGGTCCACTACTATGCCTTCCTTGGAAACCACTTGCCCCAAGTAATGTCCCTATTTTTAAAAGAAACTCCATTTTGTAAGATTGGTATACAACTGATTCTCTCTTAGCAATCTAACCACTGCTACTAAATCTTTGGCATTATCTTCGCCATTCTTTGAATATACCAATATATAATCAATGAATACAATCACAAAATTGTCTAGATAAGGACACAACACACTATTCATCATTTAGATAAAAGCATATGTAGCATTAGTCAAACCAAAAGGAGTTACAAAAAACTCATAATTCCCATACCTGGTCCTGAAATCAGTCTTGTAGATGTCCTCTTATTTGATGTGAACCTGATGGTATCTTGCTCTCAATTCAATCTTCGAGAACGCTATTGATCCTTTCAACTAGTAAAACAAGTAATCAATCCTCGATAACAAATAACCATTCTTGATGGTCACCTTGTTAATGTAGGAATTTACAGGGTAAGTTCCTTAGATCAAGAACCAAAGGTCACCGCTCACAAAAAGATCACAAATCAGTACACCAGTATAATAACGTGGTTAAAGCCCTCAAAAAGGAAAACAGTCCATAGCCTAAGCCAACGTGGCCACTTCAGGCAATTTATTAATATAAAAAGAAAGGTTACATATGTTTCTCTCATAAACGGTTACTAGAAAAATGACCCTCCATGCTCTTTAAATAGAGATGATGGACCAATCAGGTGTTAAGCCACAGATCAAGTGTTGTTAATACTGAGGTGAGATATAACCGTCGGATCACTACAAATCATGACCATCGGATTATAAGTTACAAATGTACATGGTAAAGAAACACACTTTACCTAACTCTACACTAGACTAAGTTATTCTTAACTATTTCCTATGTGTTGGAATATCCTAACATCCCCACTTAAGAACAACTTGGGATAGGATTGAAGGATTTACAAAGGTGACACAAAAGGAGCCTATTTCTTATGTGTCGAAATATCCTAACATCCCCCCTTAAGAACAAATTGGGATAGGATTGAAGGATTTACAAAAGTGGCACAATAGCAGAAGGAAGGAGGCATTAGAGCCTATCCCCCCTTAATGAAAACTTTCCTGAACTCGAAGCATGGATCGAAGTTTAGTAAACTTCACTTCTGTGAGAGTCTTCATAAAGATATCATTGGTTGGACAGTACTGCACTTCAAGAACATGATCATGAATGAGCTTTCTGATGAAGTGTATGTGGAGTTCAATGTGCTTCATACACTGATGCTGAACTGGATCTTTACATAGCTGAATGGCACTCTGATTATCACACCAAAGTGTAGTTGGATGTTGTTGATGGAGACAAAATTTAGACAAGATCTGACGAAGCCACATGGCTTCCTTGCTGGCTTCAACTGCACCATGATACTCTGCTTCTTTTGAAGAAAGAGAGATGGCACTTTGTTTCTTACAAGACCATGTAATATATCCTGAAACAAGAGTGAACACATATCCTACAGTAGACTTTCGATCATCACGGTCACTAGCCCAGTTAGAATTAGTGAAACCAATCAACAATCTAGATGATCTTGGACTATAATGAATCCCAAACTGAACTGTACCTCGAATATATCAAAGTATTCTTTTAGCTTCTTTCCAGCGACTTTCATGAGGTTGGTGCATAAACCGAGCGACAATACCAACGGCAAAGGAAAGGTCAGGATGGGTATGGGTTAGATACAGAAGTTTACCAACAAGTTGATGATATAAGGTAGCATCAACTTCAAGGGTAGTACAATTTATTGAAAGCTTGACTCCAAAATGAAAGGGAGAAGGGGCTGGCTTACAATACTCCATGTGAAAGTGGTGTAGAATATCATAGGCATACTTGGACTAAGAGAGGGTAATGCCTTCCTTGGAATGCAAGACTTGAAGACCAAGGAAATAATGCAAGAGTCCTAAGTGTTACACTAAAATTTGTCACCATGACATTTTAGTACTCCCTTAGAAGTTCACAACATCAAAGTTCCTAAAGTCAAGCCTTGAAATTAAGAGAAAAAATCATATAAGTCTTAAAAACTCTTGTACCGCACTTTCTCTTAGTATTTCCTGTGGTGCCACACTTTATTGCTAAAAATCATGCGGGGCTAAACACACTTTTTGTTTATTAAAGGTGCAGATCCCTGTAAAATATAAGAAAAGGCACAAGTAAAATTGAGAAGCTTAGTTTGAGTCATTTTTGCAACCTTCTAGAAACATTCCTGCGATGGAAAGTCTGCTCCTTTCAGGTTTATGTATCCCATCCATTAAGGATCTAACCCCTTGATGTAAGGAACTAATCCCTTTGAAGGAGGATTCTATCCCTTCTTGTTTGGAGCTGTAACTTCCTCTCTTTCACTATAAAAAGAGGCATAGGGCAGCCACAAAGGGTTAGAATGGATGAGTTGAAGCTTTAGTATTGTTGGAAGTGAAATGTTGTTGGAACTTACACCCTTTTAGCTAAGATTTTATGTGGGAAAGATTACATACCTGTATGTATCTCTGTTGGAATAGTTCAAGGCTTGTCAGAGTAAAGGAAACACATGTTCTCGACCCCAATAAGACCTGTATGACATCAAGGCAGACACGGTTGTAAGGTTCTTCTTATTTAAGTTAATAGAAATAAGTCTGTTTTCTGCAATAAGCTGTCAATTGATTGGTTTATTTTATGGATTCCTTGATCACCATAATAGATATGATTTCTAAATATATGCTATGTAGGTGCTATTTGATGTTTGTTTGTTTGTGATTGTAGATCTTTGAAGGCAACTCTTTTGAGCGACTGAAGGATGACTACTAAAAACAAGCATTGGATTAAAGGTAAGATCATGAAACCTTCATAACATTTAATTATGAATCGTGATATATCTAGAGAAAGATATATTTAATTGTCAATTTGTTGCTAGCTGTCTGTAGGACACTTGGGAGGTCTATCTTGTCTGCAGGAATGACTTATCCATCCAACAAAATGGCGACTGCACTGGGAAAATTGATCATGAACTTTGATTTCTTTTGTTTTTGACTTGTGAATTTATTTTTTCTGATTTTGATTGATTTATACTGGCTTGGGTAGTTTATCCCTATAGAATCCTTGAGAAATGATTGAGAGTTTTTTATTTTTCCTTTAGTTTTCTTGTGTCCACTCTTTTCTTTTACAGACAGTGCGGGCAGTTCCGCACTTTTCCTGTATCCACAGTGCGGGACCGCACTGGTTTGCACTGAATCCTGCAGACCTTGTGAAAATTTTTTAAAAATCTTAAAATCCTGTTTTCTGGATTAGTTTGTTAGATTCTCAGTTAATACCCAGACTTGTATCTTCTGTCAGGAAGCCTTGGTTAAGAGTTTATTTCAGCATTTTTAGTTTTGAACGATTTTTTGAAATATCTGCATGTTATAAGGATTTTTTCTTTGTATTTATCCCGCTCAAAGATTAGAAACCATGGTATACCTTTATATCACTGGTATTTCCTTGCTTTCTTGCTGAGTCTCACATCATAGCAGAAATTTTCTTATGAGATTTAGATCCTATTTTTCTCATTTGCAAATCTTTAAAAAACTTTTGTTAATAAGTTTGGAATTTCACTTAAAAAACCAAAATTAGATGTTTTTTGAGTTCTTGCTGATCTAAGCAAAGAATTTCTTAGTTAGATTACAAGCTAAGCCAAGCATCCTCAAAAAATTTGAAGTTTTAATTTAGATTTAGTCTTTAGAATTTTTAGATCTCAAAATTAGTGCTTTTAGCTTTGAGTGTGGTTTCTAGAAATTGTAGTGTTCTTTTGAAGCAAAAAATTGATTTGTAGTTTCGATCTTGAGTAAAAGGGATTTCTTATTGAGCAATAGATCATTTTGAGTTCTAAATGAAATTAGATTTCTTTTCATTTATCATTTTTTTTAAGGAAATATTTGTTTTTAAAAAGATTTCATTTATCAACTCTTCCTTTGGATATAATTCATTGAAAGAAAACAGATTGTTTCTCATAATAGATGAATTTTTATTGTGTTTTGAGTCAGGTCACTACGTATCATCAGTTTCACTTTCGCACCTATTTTCCTAAGCAACAACTTTTTAAAATCAACGCTTAAATTAAAATCAGACTATTAATTTTTATATTTCTAGGGCTCTTTTCACCAATATAGCTTAGGCTAGTGTCTTGAAGTAGGGAGTAATTAACTCTCCAAGACAATTAAAACAAACAATTAGTTGGTCTTGCGATAGGAAAAAATCCAATAGTTTCTTGTATGCTCTGGGAAGCTCCTCTTAAAGGAGTCAAGCACGAGGTAAAATCTGAACCAGTGGGATAATCAATTCTATCTCATTGGGAACGATAGAAGATATGCGCGTATTAACAATGGTAAACCTCGGATAGACCATTGTCGAGAAGCCTAGGGTCACTTGTTGATATACCTTGGATTATGTCAAGGAGCCTTCAAGGGGATTGAGCTTTGTTACTCTACCCTTGCACGTATGTCGGACCGTAGACTATTCCCCCAGGTATATTAGTTCCTTTGGTAACCATAGTGACCATAATCTTTACGGTTTTTTCCTAAGGTGACGGTGGAGGAAAGATCCCACTGTACCTGGAGCAGACGTCAACTAGACTCACTTGGACTCTTCGGAGGGTTATCTTCACTCAAGATGGTTTAAGTGGAGAAACTTGCACTGGTCTATTTCATTAAGCAGGTTGTCAGGGTAGCTATTCCAACCGCCCTTTCTACATTAAAAACTAGGATGTTGGATTTCATCACCAACTAGTGTTTTTAGTGTGGGAAGTTACTGTTTGTGTGTGGTTTGATCTCCTAGATTTTTAGGCATGTGATTCATTTGTTTTTTTCCTTAGTGACTCTAGGAGCTTTCATTGAAATTTTGTTTGATTGCGTGTGATTATTAATTTTTAATTGTGGCTGAATTACCAAGACAATCGCGTAGACTTCAGGGGAGGCTTCCTGAGTATACACCAAGCCAACTTGAAGGGATGTGAGCTCTAGTATTTCCTAGTGACAGTAGAATTAGATCAACAAAAGAAGGAGAGTCATCTATAGTTGTTCATCTTGATTATCAATTACAAACAATAGAGCATATTCAAGAGCCGATTTCAGTTTCTGAAGCTACTGGTAGTATTTCTCCATGGAAAATTTTAGGGGCTAATATTCGCACGTGGGCTAATTTTCCATGGTTTTTTCAAAAAAAATATTCACCAATTTCCATTTTTTTATAAAAATGATTCGCCCAAATTTTACAATATAAAATTATTTTACGTTAAAAATCACCAACATTATATAGAAAGTATATATAATATCATTATAAATTTGAATAATTTTACAAATATGTCAATAAACATTTTATAGTTTGCATATTAGGGACTAGTGAGATTTGCCAATTTTTTCAACTTCAAGATAATTTTCCATCCTTAAAATTTTCCCTGTATTTATCCTTCTGGTGAATTGGCTAAAGAACCTAAAATTTCTGAGCTTGACATTGAACCTATTGTTTTGGAAACATCTTCAGGATTTGTTACTCCGACTTCTAGTGATCCTGGTTCACCTAGGGTAAGACATATCATTACTGAAAATCTTCCTTCTGACCTCATATCTATTGAAGAACTTGTTGGTCCAGACGAAGATGTAACTCTTCCCAAAACCCAATAGAATTTGAATATTAGGGAGCATGAATCAATATTCTACAGTCCTTTTATAAGCGACGCTTGGTATTTATCATTGACAGATTTTTTAGAAAACTCGGGTCTTATTTTTTCACCACCCCGCATTCCTTTTCATCCTACACCAAGAGGTTATTATCCTTCATCAATTATGTCAGGTGAGTCATCTATGTTTTCCAAATTACCGGAAACATTTTTATACGGTGGTCCTTCTGTTCCTTCAGGGTACCAGTCACTCTCTGGTACTTTCTTAGGAGCAACTCCTCGACCAACTGAACAAGTGTTATCAATTGGTACAAATGGAACTAAAACTAAAACGTTGAATGCAGAACAAATTTTTATGATGTCTGGTAATATTCCAAAGCCTCAACCTCAAGGTAGTCAGTTACCACCTGCGGGGAAACCTCAAGGTAGTCAGTTACCGCCTGGGGGGCAACCTCAAGGAAGTCATTTACTGCCTGGGGGGCCACCTCAAGGTAATTTTTTACCAGGACAAACTGTAGGAAAATATTGTTTACCTAGAGAAAAACCTCAAGGATAGTACATACCTCAAGGTTATCAACCTCAAGGATAGTACATACCCCAAGGTCAACCCCAGACTCAGTATATTCCTCAGGGTCTTTATCAACCCCATATTCAGTACATGCCTCAAGGTTATCAACCTCAAGGTTAGTACCCAACTCAAGGAATCCAACCTCCTTCCGGTCAATCATTTTTACAAGGAGCTGGAAATTTAACACTTAATTATCAACCCTACGTTCAACCAGGTTATGGTCCTTCATATGCACAACCTTCTATGGGTCAATACCCCAGAATGAACATCGTGTGGAATAAATCTCAAATTCAACAGACTATGCAACCTAATGTGCATTTATCTAATCAACCTGGATAGCCTTTAGTTTCTGGTCCAACCCAGGAGCCTGTCCAACCTACTGTTCAAGTCCCTGCACTTGGTTCTAGTCAGCAGCCCGGGCCTAGTACACCTAAGACTCTGCCTCAAACTAATACAGCTACTGCAACTTCTATTCAACCTACAACACCTATTTCTGGAGTATCTGTAGCTCTAGTTTCTTCTATCCCTGCATCAGTGGAAATTCCTCAAGCCTCTGTACCACAGTGAGGACCTACAATTCAGGCTATGATCCAGATTCCTACAGGACAAGCTGGTACTAGTACAATTGTCTCTAGTCAACCACAGTTTTCTTATCAATCGTACCAGGGATAGTATCAATTTGGTCAGACTACAAAAAATCTAGTATATCAGTATTAGCCATACCCTGGGTATATTTATCAAGTACCTCAACAACCCCAGTATGGTCCGGTTAATCCTATTTATCCAGGAGGTTTCAGGATTCAAAATGCACATCCAATTGCAAGGCATCCTGGATATCCTCCTCCTGGCACTGGTTTGATCACACAAGGTTATCAAGACCCTAGCCATCAGTTACCATTCATAGCAACTTTATATTTACCGGATCTATCACACCTTACGAACGATCCCATTTTTTATCTTCCATATTGGCCACCAATGCCTAACAAGTTTCCCAGTGATATTCCAAAATTTGAAGGTAAGTCAGGAGAGGACCCATCTAATCACGTTATGACTTATCACCTCTAGTGTGCATCCAATTCACTAGTCGATGATTCAATTCGATTATGTCTTTTTCAGAGATCTCTCATTGGTCTAGCTGCCAAATGGTACATTGAGTTACCACGCGGCTCTTTTAATAATTTTAATGCGCTAGCTACTACTTTCTTAACCAATTTTCAGTTTCCTGTCAGATACGACAACGACACAGAATTGCTAACTTCATTAAAACAATATACGTCTACGTACATATCTGATCACATTCATGAATGGAGACGTAGAAGGCGTTTAGTGAAATTCTTTATTCCTAATCAAATTTTGGCTGAATGGTTTATTAAATCGTTATTGCCCAAAATCACTGATGATGTGGCCAAAGGAGGCATTGTTACGGAAGAGCAAGTCATTGCTCAGGCTCAGTACCTTGACCTTGTATATACTCAGTCAGGTACTCTATATGATAAAATCCCCGATTTACCAAGACCTGGTCAATTAACTACAACTCCTTCTGGTTCTCATGTCGTCGATGGTGTAATTGGTTCTATTAGTACTGGTAAAAGTAAGAATAAGTATTCCAAGATTAATTCTCCTATTATCACTTTACCTGATTCGCCCAAAGGAGATTCTGCCCTTGAAACTTCCGTTGATATTCATGTTGTAGAGACATCTATGACCAAATCTAAAACTGGTGGTAAGAAGAAAGGTAAGAATAAAAAGAAAAAATCTTCAAAAGATAAAAACGATACAACTGAACCAATGAAGAAAAACGCAAACCTCGATATCCTTGTCTCATCTGTGATCAAGATCATTTTATAAAAGAGTTCCCACATAGAGCCAAGGTATCAAAATTCATTAAGGGTTCACCTATACCTACTGTCTTGAAGGATCCCTTTCCAGCTCAAGATAGTAACATGGTTGGATATTCCTCCAATACGGTTGAGGATATCTTGATAAAGGCAACACGATCGCAATATTATGGTAATAAAAATATTGTTAAAGAAGAAGAAACATCCAATTCTACATCAACTACATCTCCCTCAGTTTTTTTATCCATTACAGATTGAGAAAAAAAATCTTGACTTAGTGATTAAACCGCCTGCAAAAGGTGTACTTCGTAAATCAGCTTTCAATCCACATGCGAGAGCTACTCAGAATTACAATATTGTTCAATATTTGGCAATTTCCCCTTTAGCAATGTCGGATTTGGAATTATTTCAATCGCCCAGCCCAAAGAAAATTACTTTTGTCAGCCTTAGGAGCCACAGATTTCCGGGATTCAAACCTCATGATCTTCAATTTAGAGAATTTTACACCCCGCCTACCCCATCAAATGGCTTTTCAGATTCCAGTAATAGTAAAAAACAAAGATATATTTCATACTATTGTTGATGAAGGGGCTTCTACGTGTATTATGCCATTAAAATGTTGGAAATCACTTGGTTCTCCAACGATTAACAAATCACCAACTATTATCAAAGCTTTTTGATGGAAGAGGTTTTCAACCATATGGTATCTTCCAAGATCTACCAATAGAGGTCGAAGGAAAAATGGTTAATCTAGATGTGGAAGTGGTTGATGCCCCTCTGGATTACAACCTTCTCCTGGGTCACATTTGGTCTTACACCATGACTATTGTTGTATCATCGAGCTTTTGTCTCATCATGTTTCCTCACAAAGGAAAGATCGTTAAAATAGATCAGCTCTCATATTATTCATCCAACCCAACCTCTACTGATAGCATCCAACATATTGGAAAATCAACTATCCCTTATAAGGATGCCGAAGTAGGTTTGCTTAAAGATTCAGCTTTACTGGGAAATTTTTCCCTGCCTTCTCCCAACGTACAACTTCCTATTTCTAATATCAATATGATTTCGTCAAGTGCTATGTCCTTTGATGATCCTTGGATAGTACCTTCAGAATCATAATTGGATTCTTTCGATGGCCCAATGTCTTTGAGTCCTTTTGAGTTAGCATATCAAAATGTACAGTCATTTTCTGATACTCCTTCAACTGAATCTGATCTAGTGAATGTGATCAATCAGGAGTCATTTTCAATATCGAGCTTAGCTTTGACACTAATTTCGGAACCCGCTCAACAAGTATTCAATACTGATGAACATATTCATGAATTCTTGTTAGTAGATGAGTTACCATGGGAATATCTTCATCATAGGTCTTTGTTTTTACCTGATCTTAATCATTTTGAGAATGATTTTTCCTCCATTTTTACCATTGATTACGTCAAATAACCCCAGAATATTTCTCTCTCACATATTGATTCTGAATTGAATTTAGAAAATATTTCTACAAAGGTTCCTCTTGACATTTCAGTAAAACCTGGAATTGTTGAAAACATTCACATAGGTGCTTCTTGTACTCCTGATGAAATTCAAGCATATAAAGCCCTATTTCAGGAATTCTGCAACATTTTTGCCTGATCATATGAAGAAATGCTAGGAATCGATCCATTGAATGTTGTTCATGAAATTAAGACATACCCAGATGCTAAACCCATTAGACAGAGATTATGTCAAATACATTCAAGAAAAGATTCCGCTATTAAAACCGAAGTTGAAAAAATACTTCGTGCAGGTTTTATTTATCCAATTCCACTCACGGACTGGGTATATAATATTGTTCCAGTGAATAAAAAATAAGGAACAATAAGAGTATGTATCGATTATAGGGATATAAATTGAGCTTTTCCAAAATAAAATTATTCAACCCCTTACATCGATCAAATTATTGATGATTGTACTGGAAGTGAAATGTTCTCATTCATGGATGGATTTTCCAGTTACAATCGAATCAACATATGTAATGTTCCAAATTGGGAACTGCTCATGAATCATGTATCAAAAATGCATTTCCAGCAACAAATGTAATAAAACAGTGAAATGAACTCTTGGATCCCATAAATTAGACAATATGAAACTAAAATCGAAGAATAGAGCTGAAACAAATCAAACTAGGTGGGCTAAACAGACCTCCCACACTAGTTTAGCTAAAACTAGTGAAAAACCCTAAGACTGCAAAATGCCGGAGCAGCTGCTCAAGGGACTGCGCAATATAAGAGAGGGTTTACACATAAAATTATCATATAACAATATATCTACTCATTTATTGATAAAAAATGTTGGAGAACAGAGATCTAATCTCCCTTTACAAAATACAAAAGAAACCGGCAAGGGTTTCTTGTCAAACACTCTATATATAAAATGTGATATTCAGAAAATGACTGAATAATCACTACAACACTGAAGTACATTAGTGAAATTGGCTGAAATATGTTTTATCTAATGTATAACCCTCAAGGGCTTCCTCCCATGAAAGGATGAACCTATCAATCACAACGAAACTCAGCAATGGAGCCACCAAACCATACAATAAGTTCTGCCTCCTGAAAAACGCACCACCTAGAAGAAAAAATGTTGGGAGGGTGAGAGAAATGTGTGGTATGATACCAAAGATATGAAATATGATTTGGAGCTGTCCAAACAGATCTCTCAAGTGAATAAAACCTTCCTCCAATGAGAAACTAGCTCAGAAGCTGGGATTCCAATCCCTTCCACTGCTGCACCTAGCAACACTGCACAATATTTGGAAAAGTTGTGCTGATGTATATGACTGAAGCTTGGCCTGAAAACCTGATGTGGAAATATGAATACAAACTCTCCCAATGAGCTAGTCAAAGCAAAGAGGTGGGATTCCCTCTCGGGAACACCCAGTGCTAAACAGCACTATAACTTGCTAAGAAGCAAGTAGCAACAATTATTGGCAGCCAAGAATGATAATAATCTACAGCATAATGAAAAATGCTTCCATATATTCCTTATATCATAAGTGAGTTTGCTTTCCCTTGGCCCCACTCACTTAGATTGCTTCTAACCCAAGCTACCTTTCCCTCCAAAATTGTGTTTTCCAACCTAGGATTCCTCCTCCACTAAAACTGCGTTGTTGACTTTAGTCAAAGCAACTTCAATTTAACCTTGTTCACACATGGAGGTGTTTTATTGAGATAGAAAGAGTGTCTCCTTTCACACTTGGAGTTTTTTTATACTCCTTCGGAGACTTATGGGCTTTTCTACCTATTTATTTGCCGACTATAGCTGCTGCTAACTCTAATGTTCCATTTATCTTGGAAGCTAAAATTTTGGAACATTACAGTCCTCCTGTCCAAAATTTTTGCTTGTCCTCATGAAAATTCATAAGGAGATAAAAATATCTCCCCTCCTCCTCATGTGGCCTCCATCAATAGCCTCCATCACTGCATCAAGAGAGTCTGCAAATAAACTGTCATCCAATGCTCCCTCCCAAGTGTGCATAACCAAAGTGTCTGCATCAATCAAAGGAGGAAAGTGTGAAGGGAAACATGCCATATGTCTCATTTCCTCCAAAAAGTAGGAGTGATGATCAACATGGTGAATGATTTCCTCCCTCATCCATGCAATCATCCAAATGAAGTGAGTCACCCTCCAACATGGTAACTCCTGAAAAGCCTCTTCCACCTTGTGCTCCTGAAATGTAGGTGGGCTCAATAAGTGAACATGATAGGCAAGAGGGCCTATCCCACACTGTCCTCTCCTCCACTTATGATACGTGTAGGAGGTATGCTGATCTTGGGCTGCAACATGATTTCCCTCCAATGGCAAGAAGAAGATTGAGCCTCCAAGGACTCTTCCTCCAAAATCATGAGTCATGCCAACCCAAACCATTCCATTCAAGATGAATGGCACATCATCACCACATGGTATCCAAATCAGAAGATGGCTGAATATTATGTGCAATTTTGGATGATACATATGGTCTCTCTGGTGGATACAACGCAGTTCTCCTAACTGCTACTTGAGAATGTCATATGGCCAGTGGTCCTGCAACAAGTTACAAGCTATACATGTTTGTTCTCCCAACATGGGGAAGTAAGCATAAATGTATATCAGCTGTAAATATATAAAATAACAATACACTCGCCCAAATTCATGTATAGATGGGCTACTATCATCATAAACATTGGCCCTAGAGTGACCATGAAACCCAAAAATACTCTTGCTCTTTTTAGGAGCAATGCACTGTGCAAACATGGTGAGAAAGTACAAATACTCAATATAGTAATCAACAAGTATAGAAATGCATTCTCTACCATACATATTGAGTGGGATGAAAGTGAGATCCTCCAATAATCCCTCCCATGAGAATCTACTCATAAAAATATGCAAGAAGAAGGGATGCCTCCTTCCCTTGGAATATCTCATCCATAAGAACATGCTCCTATGTGACAGCACTGTAGGCCTTTGTAATAAGACTCCATGAATTCTCCCTTCGACATTCCATATGAAAAATCCATGCACCATAATGATGCTATGTGAGAAGATCATCTCCTGACATGGAAGTCTCTCATGAACCTCAAATACTGAAGGGTAGCCTCTTTGCACCATGAATGTGCCTTTCTTCTCTTCAGAAATATCATGAAAAGTATGGGAAGAATTTTTCCCATACTCTCCCAAGTGCGACCATAGCAACAAAAACTTTTGTTGCTGCCTCATCTCTCCCTTATACAAGCTTCCTTTAAACAAAAATACAACAAAAATACATGGAAGCAAGATACAATAAGGACAAGTTGCCAAATGACAACCAGAGAATGAATTTGGGTCCCTCTCATGGAACCAGCGTAGTGCCTCCTTGGCCTGCATCAAAATAAGAAATAACAAGTGCTTTGATAGCCACTTGTTTGCTGCCATAATCATCTCAGAAGATGAAAACATGAAGTTACAATATGGTGTCATCGGTGCACACCAAGAGACATATGGCTTCCCCCACAGCTCATCAAAAGGATAGCAAAAATCAATGCTACAAGTAGCTGCAAGTACATCCTCATATAATATGCAAGAAGAGATTTTTCTTCTTGTTACATCATGCTGCTCAAATAATGAAAAGAATTACAAGACAAAATATGAAATGATACCTCCTCCATTATGTACTTGAGGTCTTGAGCTGAAATGGCTCAATTGGAAATTCTCCCTCACTCCCAATGAGTAGGAAGGTAGCTATGACATCCTCTCTATCACCATCAGGGCTATGCATCTCTCCATATGATGATATATGTCATGCTAGATGCCCTCCCAAGTGAACTCCTCCATCAACTAGAAATATGCATCAAAGTGCATAGAAGAGAAGTCCTCATGTGCTGCATGTAGCAACCTCTGCTTGAGATTAGAAGATCTAGTCAAGAAGATCCTGCCATAGGAATTGGTGACCACATCATCTACCATGTATCTGTCATCTCCATCCAGGTGATCAAGAATCATGCATACACCAAGATCCTTGGAGTACTCCACTAAAAGCTGAGACCTCCAATAAGGATCAATCCTCCTTAGTGACAACACTGGTGATCTGGAAAATGAAGCTCCACTCATGCCGTTTCCTGCTACTTTGACATCCCCCATGCCAAATTTCTCCTCAAAACTCTTCACCTCTCCAAAATCCAAGAGTGGTGAACCCAAAGACAAGACATCTCTCATCAACTGAAGATCAGGTGGCCTCCCAGGTGGAATGCCTCCATGTAGTGAGACATCAATGTCAAGAGTAAACTGCTCATATGGTTGGGCAACCTTGCCCCTACCCTGACTGCGCAAATCAGTCGGTCTCTTTCTTGCATTAGCTCTCTCAAATATAGAAAGGTGTGTGCTCCTCATCAACTGATGCTACTCTTCCTCCCTCTCCCCTTCTTCCAGCTGCAATGCTGCACAATCATGCTGCTCACTGATTGTGATTGGACCTCTATGTATGAGATCCTGGGGAAATTCTTGCAAAGGCACAAGAATCCCACCTATTGGAGAATGTGCTCCTCCTTCCTCTGCATGAGGCACTGGATGTGCTCTATATGTGACAGAGATGTTGCCCTCTTTTTCATCAATGTGTGCAGGAAACATCTCAACCAATGGATCCCTTTGTGAAAAAGTGATCCCCATGCCCTTTTGTTCAAGAATATGAATTGGAAGTGTTGCTTTCGGAAATGTGTAATGCAATACATTAGCTCCTCTCATGGTTTTCTGAAATGGATTTTCCCCCATCACATTCAAGGGTTTTGTTTTCTCAAATTTTCCTTGCTCATGTGTCTTAGGAATTTTTTCACCAAATCTCTCCATCAATGTTCTTATGAATCTTGCAAAAATGAGAGTATTGGCATTCTTTAAGGAACAAGATTCAAAAATCCACCATGCATGAGCCTTACCTCTGAAATGCAGCACTACAACTCTGACAATTTCATCTCCGGAAATATGGTGCAGCTAGAAATAGGATTTTAGCTCCTTCACCCAAGCTCCAACTGAACATGTAGGTGATCCGGAAAAAGTAGATAGAAGAAATCTATCTTCATCCTACTATTGGATCTTCTCCATCTAGATATTGCAGAACTCTTGGAAAGCAATATGATCTCTAAACTTCTCAGTTTCAGATTCATACTCCCACAACAAATCACTAAGGGTCATTCTCTTAGGCCTTCTACCTCCTCCCATCCATCTCAAGATAGCTATGGGAATTTGACTGCGCTGTGCATCATGGAGTGCAGCTACATGCTCACACTCACCATATGAAAATCTAGGTTCAGCTCTAGAATAAATCTCCTTTGGATATCTCATCTCCAATCTCCACTTTTACAGCTCTCCTTGAAAGCTCTTCATAGATTTTGGAAGAAGCTTTGTGAGCTTGTCTTCCTTTCTTTCTAAAAATACTGAAGCTTTCTAGTTTTTTTCCATCTCTCCTTCTTATAATAGCACTGGAAATTTTCCCTTCTCAGGAATATCAAAATTCTATTCCAGAGATTGACTACAGGGGCATTTACTAGATATGTCACCTTTGAAAAAAGGATGAGATCCAGAGGCTACTTGGCCATCTGCAGACTCTGTCTATAGATTTCGAAACATTCCCCTCTAAATATTTATTACTTTGGCTTGAAGCCACAGGCTGAGCCAAAGATCATGCTCTGATACCACTGTAATGTTCCAAATTCAGAACTGCTCATGAATCATGTATCAAAAATGAATTTCCAGCAAAAAATGAAATAAAATAGTGAAATTAACTCTTGGATCCCATAAATTAGACAATATTCAACTCAAATCCAAGAATAGAGCTGAAACAAATCAAGCTAGGTGGGCTAAACAGAGCTCCCACACTAGTTTAGCTAAAACTAGTGAAAAACCCCAAGACTACAAAATGCCGGAGCAGATGCTCAAGGGACTGCGCAGTCTAAGAGAGGGTTTACACATAAAATTATTAGAGAACAATATATCTAATCATGTATTGATAAAAATGCTGGAGAACAGAGATATAATCTCCCTTTACAAAATACAAAAGAAACTGACAAGGGTTTCTTGTCAAACACTCTATATATAAAATGTGATATCTAGAAAATGACTGAATAATCACTGAAACACTAAATTAAATGAGTTAAATAGGATGAAATATGTTTTATCTAATTTATAACCCTCAAGGGCTTCCTCCCATGAAAGGATGAACCTCTCAATCACAAGGAAACTCAGCAATGGAGCCACCAAACCATGAAATAAGTTATGCCTCCTGAAAACCACACTCCCTAGTAGAAACAACACTAGAACGGTGAGAGAAATGTGTGGTCTAATACCACAGATCTTAAATATGCTCTGGAGCTCTCCAAACAGATCTCTCAAGTGAAGGAAACCTTCCTCCAATGAGAAACTATCTCAGAAGCTCGGATTCCAATTCCTTCCACTGCTCCACCCAGCAACACTGCACAATATCCAGCAAAGCTATGCTGATGTAGATGGATGAAGCTTGGCCTGAAAACCTGATGTGGAAATATGAATACAAACTCTCCCAATGAGCTACTCAAAGGAAAGAGGTGGGATTCCCTCTCGGGAACACCTAGTTCTAAACAACACTGCAACTTTCTAAGCAGCAAGCAGCAACAATTCTTGGCGGCCAAGAATGATAATAATCTACAACATAATGAACAATGTTGCCATCCTCTTCCTTATATCATAAGTTATTTTTCTTGCCCCTGGCCCCACTCACTTAGGTTTCTTCTAACCCAAGCTACCTTTCCCTCCAAAATTGTGTTTTCCAACCTAGGATTCCTCCTCCACTAAAACTGCGTTGTTGACTTTAATCAAAGCATCTTCAATTTAACCTTGTTCACACATGGAGGTGTTTTATTGAGATAGAAAGAGTGTCTCCTTTCACACTTGGAGTGTTTTTATCCTCCTTAGGAGACTTATGGGCTTTTCTACCCATTTATTTTCCGACTATAGCTACTGCTAACTCTAATGTTCCATTTATCTTGGAAGCTAAAATTTTGGAACATTATAACATACTCCCTACAGATCAACCTAAAACAGCTTTCATTTGTCCATGGGGAACCTTTGCTTATTGTAAACTACCTTTTGGCCTTAAGAACGCTAGTGCCACTTTTCAAAGGGCTATGTCTTATGCATTAAGCACATTGTGCAGCCATACCTCGATGACTTGCCTTCTCATTCTTCACGCAGAGCAGATCATATTACTCATCTACGAGCCATCGTTATACGATGTAGGCATTACAAGATTCGTTTGAATCCTCACATATGTGTTTTCTACATACAATTTGGATGATTGTTGGGATTTATTGTCTCAAAGGAAGGCATTCGTGTTGATCCATCGAAGGTTGAGGCAATCATCAATTTACCTCCTCCTTCTACTCTTCACCAACTCCAAAGTTTGCAAGGGAAAGCGAAATTTTTACGTCGATTCATTCCTAACTACGTCGAGTTAACGAAAGGTTTCACTAGGTTGCTGAAATAGAATATTCCTTTTTTTTGGGACGAGGTTGCTAATAGATCTTTTGATGCTCTGAAAAACGCATTGACCCATGCACCATTACTGCATCCTCCCAACTACAACCAAGATTACTTTTTGTACCTCGCCGCTTCCGATTCCACGATAAGGATGGTTTTAGTTCAGGAAGATGAATTCCCTAATGAACATGTGATTTACTATCTTAGTTTAAATTTGCATCCGATTGAAATCAAATATTCACATGTGGAGAAATTGGCCTTGGTAGTTGTTCAAGTTGTCCAACGTTTTCGTCACTACATACTTTTATGCAAAACATCAGTGATCTCTGATTGTAACCGTATGATGTACATCTTGACCAAAAAATTGCTAGGGGGAAAATACTCCAAATGGATTGTTATCCTGCAAGAGTATGATTTGGAATTTGAAAAATCCAAATCCAAGAAATCATTGATTTTTGCTGAACTTATGTGTGATTTCCCACGTATTGATACAGAAACAGTGGCACAACAACCAATCATGGATGAATCCTTGTTTCTTATTAGTACAATTGATCCTTGGTATGGAGATATTATTGTTTATCTTCAGACCCAATCTTTTTGGCCTGAGATTTCACAGTTGTAATGAAAAAAAATATGTTTCCAGTCTCAACAATATCATATTGTTGGTGACACACTATACCATCATGGTGCGGACTCAGTTTTTCGATGTTGTCTAACCCATGAAGAAGCCGAAAAAGTTTTAAATGACTGTCACTCTGGAACGTGTGGCGGTCATATGTTTGGGTATGCCACAACCCAAAATATATTACATGGAGGTTATTTATGGCCGTCATTATTTAAAGATTGTATTTACACGGTCTGAGAATGTCATAATTGTCAAATCTTCGATAGAAAAATGCGTGCACCACCTGCTCCTCTTCACCCTATAATTGTTGTCGGTCCTTTTTCAAAATGGGGCATTTACTTCGTTACATGTAACCCTCACTCGGCTGGGGGGCATGGGTAAATTATTCTAGTAGTAGATTATTTTACCAAATGGGCTAAGGCGATGCCTAAATTTGCGACAGATGGCAAAACTGCAGCTACTTTTGTATTCAATCATGTGATTGCTCATTTTGGTGTACCACAAGTGATAATTACTGATCACGGGAGCCATTTTCAGAATATCATGATGACCGAGTTAATGGACAAACTTGGCCTGCGCCATGACAATTCTACACCATATTATCCACAGACCAGTGGTTTAGTTGAAGCGATTAATAAAGTTTTAGTCACCACGATCAAACAAATAATTAGAATTCATAATTCGAATTGGCATACCATGCTCTTTTCAGCACTTTGGGCATATCGAACGTCAACAAAAACATCGACAAGCTTTACCCCTTTTCAACTAGTTTATGGTTTAGAAGTGATATTACCCATTGAATGCGAGATACCGTCACTCCAACTAGCCATAGAGTTACTACCAGCCACTTCTAAAGAGGAGAAACATTTTTTATACTTGGCTCAATTAGATGAAAATCGGTGCACCACTGCATTAGCTACCGAGACTCATATGAAAAGAATGAAAGCTCAGTATGATAGAAGTGTTACCCCTCGTAATTTTTCAGAAGGAGACCTAGTTTTGATTTATGATCAAGCCAATGATAAAATAGGAGCTAGGAAATTTTAACCCATGTGGCATGGTCCTTATATTGTCAAGCGACAACTTGCAAAAGGGGCCTATTAATTGATTTATTTTGACGGGGTCTCTTTAGGTAAACCCAGAAATTGACTTTATCTAAAGAGATATTACGCTCTATTTTTTGTGTGGAGATCTTCTTTGTATATTAGTTACTTTCTAGCCGGTGTGCTATAGATTAGAAACGTGTGCCTAGTTTAAGTGTGCTCTTACTACTATTCCTGCTTATCTGGATACTTTTAATATTGCAGATGTCGACGTCTTTTCAAACATATATTGGTTTTGCTAATGGCACTTGTCATAGTACATGGAACATCTCTTCCGTAGCTTGGGTTATTTACTCACCCATTGACGAGTTAGTATTGATGCATGGGGTAAGCCTCGGCCAAACAACGAACAATATTGTTGAATATAGTGAAGTTATTGAATTATTGTCAAAATCCATTTCGTTTGGAACTTGGAGTTTGATCGTTAGGTTAGATTCTGAACTCATTGTATTACAGTTAAACTAAGTATATGCCATTAGAAACCCAGTATTATTAAGATTATTTTTAAGGGTTCGTCTCTTGGAAAGAGAATTCGGTTATATTGAGTAACAACACATTCCAAGAAATTTAAAGACATTAGCAGATGCAATAGCTTCTAGTGTTATAAACAGACATTTGCAATAACAAAGTAATAAATCAACATTCCATAACATGATTGAACATGTAACTGGAAATAATAGTATATCATAGTATAGATGTAATGTTCAAAAAATAATACATCGTCTTCTATCATACGTTCAAAACGCCTTATGATCGGAAAAAAGTGATACAAAAAATGAGTCTACAAGTCAATCATCCACTATTTGTGGTGATGATCACGATAATACACTACTGCTCGTGCCACCCTAGTCAAAAATCTCTTGAATAGTCGAGGAACACCAATGACGTATCTCTGTAGATAGAGTGGGATGTCATCTATGGTAGTCTCAGGAATATCCATAGTGAGCCTCTCCAAATGGTGTTCTAAATCAGTGAGGATCTCTGCAGTCTGATCCCGTGGGGGTGGTGGTGCTACTGCTGCATCCCTTTGCCTCCAGTCAAAGGGGCGGAGAATGGCTGGTCGACTCGGACCCACATCTGCATTTGAAATTTTTGTTATCAATTTTGGACGATTTAAAAAAAAAAAAAAAAATTAGAAATTAGAACATGTCAAAAAGAGATTTTTTACCTGACTCATCCCACTGAGGTCCTAGAGGAAGGGGCATATCCCAGTCACCGCGGAAATCCATGCCTGCATAAGGAAAATCCTCTATCACAAAAAGTTGGCATTCCAACCAACGAAAATAAGTTGAGGGAAATCGAACAATCTCCCCACCCTCGCTGTGGAAGGCCATCAAAGCAACCCAACGAACCATCCGAGGCTCTCGAGGTCTACCAGCATCAGCAGGAATGTGTTGCGGGGCTAACATAGGGATCCTCTCTAGACCAAAGGTGACTACGATAGATCCATATCTGAAGTTGTTTAACTTCCCATTATTTGCTCTGGTAATTTGGCCTTTAAAATTTGCCAACACTACCTCGCACCAATTGAATATGGTGCCTCGGAAGCAATCTACTACAATCCGCATCTGAGATCCAGTAGCTACATGCAAAGTTGCACTTTTGCACAACTTGACAACGATAAAAGCAATCACTTTTAACTCGGGACAGATGATAGTTTTAATGTTAATCCGTTTGTCTCTGGGATTGGCTTCATTATTAAAAAACTCTAATTGTAGGCTGGAAACAGAGTGGCCACCTAGCCTAGCCCCAAATAGAGATAATGGTTCGCCTCTTCAAGACAAACCAGTCAAAAAATATATGTCCTCTAGCTCAATCTTCATCCGGTGACCTTCGATCATGAAACACTGGTCCTAAACTTCCCATTTGCTTACCAGCCAAGTAAGAAGATCTACTTGAGCTCTTATGCCATTGATAGCCCAAAATTTGAAAAGCCCGCATACTCTTAAAACTTGCAAAGTAGGTTGATGAATCATTACTGCTTCATCTACTTCTTCATGTTCCCGTTCTCACCAAATGAGCACTGTGAATATCCTACAATGAGTAAAATGAAGGATTAGAATCAGTTTGAAACAAAATTTTTGGGTATTTTAAGAGGAAAATGTGTTTTTCAATTCGTTACGGTGCCCCCGCACTTTACGCTTAGGGACAATTCGTACCTCCACACGGGCTCTATGTTAAAAGTGTGGAGGCCGACATTTTCCTTTGTGAGAAAATTTTGGGGTCTGCAGGTACCTAGTGTCCTCCCTACAGACCCCGAGGGTGAATTTTTGAACCTTTTTTCCTCCCAAAAATGAAATTTTGACCCTAATTTAAAAAATTGAACGGATGAAAAGCAAAAGAAAAATTTTGTGTATTACCTAGAGCAGATGGTTTTCGATTCCAACAGTCGATTTGTCCAGAATCTTCTCCGAAGCATTTTTTGTCAAAAGGTCTAAAATATTCATTCCAAACTCAAACGGTGAAAATGAACTTGAAAAAATCCTTTTTATAAGTTTTTTTTAATAAATGAATTTTAAATTTGTTTATTTTTAACTTTAAAAAGATGGTTTTTTCAAAATATTTTTATTATTGAAACAATTATGTTTAATTTTCCGAATTTTTGTGCAGAATACCGGATTTTTCAGTCAAAATGATCATTTTTGACGAAGAGTATACTTTTATCACTTTTTCGGGCTCTTTAAAATTTACGAAAAAGCGAAACACTGGAGTCCTCTTTCAAGCCCTTTTCAAAATCTCTAAAATTGAAAATATTGCCTAGTACTTGACTATTCGAGCTCGTTAAAGGAAATGAACAGTCGTACCTTTAGTATAAGTTTACCCCTTTTCTGGACTAAAATGGAATATTTACAAAAAAGGTATACATTGACTAATCATGGTCAATAGAGTTCTCTCCTGCATTATTTTATCCTTTTTTCGGCCTGAGAGACTAAATTTACGAAAAATTACACCCATAGAGTTTTCTTAAGCTTTTCTTTTGACTCCCTAAAAATGAAAAACACCGAGTTTCTCCTATACTGGATTCGTTAAAATTTAATAGTAAAGGACCTGTCGATTACAAATAGGAACGAACCCCTCCTTCTTAGGGTTCAATTTTAAACTAAGTTGGACTCATTCGAAGGATGAGCTTATAAACAAGAAAATGTTATCCTCCTCAAGCTTCTCAATCTTGTCAAAAATAAAGAGGTACTTGCCAGAAATTGTGGGGGAAAAGAGAGAAAAAAGATTCATTTGTTACACTTTTATTTGTAAAAGCATTACACCACTCTTGAACACAAAACCTTTTGTCACACTTCTACCTGGATTGGGAAATCCTTTGCCTATTAGTTAATCAAACCATATTGAAGGTCTTCAGCCAATTTCTAGGTATTAGCTTAGGGAAACTGTCACCAAACCATCTGCAGTGTCGTTATGTGTTCAAGAGGATAGTCAAACAAACCATTCATCTGCAAAAATTTGTCTCCATTCACGTTGACCATCTCTGAGTCAGTCCTTGCAAAAAATTTCTTCAAAAATTGATCTATGGTTTCGTGTTGTGAGCTTGCTTACGACGGATCACTTTGTATCGATGACAGCTCATCATCTAGGAAGTTGATCTAGAATCTGTCAGTACCTTGGAATCTGCATGCCTTAATGGCAGGTTTCTCGCCTTCGATGACATGTTGCATCATTGACCTTCGATCAGACGACTCCGTGAAATGTTTGACTCCAAATCACTTATTCACATCTCATGGATTGTAATAAGTACTTTGAGAGCCATTTTCATTATTGGTGGTCTCTCTCACACTTGTTAACAGTTCACATAATTGACTGGTAATCAAGTGGTTTCTACCATGTTCGACTTCAACACATTTAATCGCATGGATAGAATCATACTAGTTCGGGAAGCAGAAATCAAGACCCTAGATCTAGTTTCCACCATCCAGGCTGCGAGGAGTTTTATTATTCATTATGCAGTAGACGATTCATTACAGATGGTTACGTCCATGCTGTGTCTACACTGTTGATGTAATATTAAAATCATTTCTATATCAGAACAAGTTTAGTTAGTTTTGATCTGAGTATGGGAATTCCTACCTCAGTGATGATATATATATATATATATATATATATATATATATATATATATATATATATATATATATATATGTTTTGCATTGAATGTTTTTACAGGGTTCCAACTGGGGTTTCTATAGGCTAATCCTTGAAATGATAAAGCACATCACTCTTCAAATACTCTGAGACTTCGCACTTTAGAGGGCAATTTTTTACACTAAAATTTGTCACCATGACATTTTAGTACTCCCTTAAAAGTTCAAAACATCAAAGTTCCTAAATTCAAGCCTTGAAATTAAGAGAAAAACTCATAAAAGTCTTAAAAACTCTTGTACCGCACTTTCTCTTAGTATTTCCCGCGGTGCCGCACTTTATTGCTCTAAATCATGCGGGGCTAAACACACTTTATGTTTATTAAAGGTGTGGATCCCTGTAAAAGATAACAGAAGGCGCAAGTAAAATCTAGAAGCTCAGTTTGAGTCATTTTTGGAAGCTTCTAGAAACATTATTGTGGTGGAAAGTCTGCTCCTTTCAGGTTCATGTATCCCATTCGTTAAGGAGCTAACCCCTTGATGTAAGGAACTAATCCCTTTGAAAGAGGATTCTATCCCTTCTTGTTTGGAGCTGTAGTTTCCTCTCTTTCACTATAAAAAGAGGCATAGGGAAGCCTCAAAGGGTTAGAATGAATGAGTTGAATCTTTAGTATTGTTGAAACTGAAATGCTGTTGGAACTTAGACCCTTTTAGCTGAGATTTTATGTGGGAAATATTACATACCTATATGTATCTCGGTTGGAAGAGTTAAAGGCTTGTTAGAGTAAAGGAAATGCCTGTTCCGAATCCCAAGAAGGCCTGTATGACATCAAGGCAGACATGGTTGTTGGGTTCTTCTTATTTAAGTTAATACAAATAAGTTTGTTTTTCTCAATAAGCTATCAATTGATTGGTTTATTTTATGTATTCCTTGATCACCATAATAGCTATGATTTCTAAATATATGCTATGCAGGTGCTATTTGATGTTTGTTTGTTTGTGATTGCATATCTTTGAAGGTAACTCTTTCGAGCGATTGAAAAATGACTACTACAAAGAAGCGTTGGATCAAAGGTAAGATCGTAAAACCTTCATAACATTTAATTATGAATCGTGATATATCTAGAGAAAGATAGATTTAATTTTCTGTTTGTTGCTAGCTATCCGTAGGACACTTGGGAGGTTTTTCTTGTCCACAAGAACGACTTATCCATCCAACACTAAGTCTGTCATTTCAAACTTCTTTTTGAGGCTAGACTTCACATGGTTTATATGGTTTGGATCACTACTAGTAAGGATGAGATCATCAACATAAAGAACAAGGATGGTGAAGGACTTACCCACTTTCTTGGTGTGTATAATGTTGTCAAAATGACACCTAGAAAAGAAATTATCTAATAGAAATCTAGCCATTTTGGCATACCAAGCCCGAGGAGCTTGTTTGAGACCATAGAGATACTTCCTAAGGAAAAAAACAAGGGTAGAGTCATTTTGGATAAATCCAGGGGGTTGTTCCATGTAGATTTCTTCATGCAAATCTCCATCTAAGAAGGCAGATTTAACATCCATCTAATGGAATTCCAATTTAAAGGAGGCAGTAAGGGAAAGAACAAGATGGATAGAATTCATTTTGGAAATAGGGGAGAAGGTTTTAGTATAGTCAATTCCTTCAAGTTGTGAAAATACTTTAGTGACAATACGAGCTTTATGTCTATCCACTTCTCCATCTGTTCCAAACTTTGTTTTGTAAACCCATCTGCATCTGACAAGTTTTCTTACTTTTGGAAGAGGAATAAGATCCCAAGTATCATTCACCAATAAGGAGCGATATTCTTCATTCATAGCTTCATCCCAATCTGGTTGACTGGAGGCTTCTTCAAAGGTTTCTGGATCAAGTTTTTCTGGAACTTGAGCCAATAAGGAAGAGGCTCTTTGGAATTGAGAATGTGTACGTTGTCGATCGGTAGGGTCACCTACAAGAGAACCTGCTACATCCTGAGTAGAGCAGACCCATATTGAAAGCAGTGGAGTATAAGGAACAATTTCAAGAGGTGGAGGAGGATTATCATCCTCACTTTCATCATCTGAACTAGAAGGAATGCTATAAAAAATAGAATATAGAGAGAGAGGTGGCACATATGCCAAATCAGGCTTGTAGGCAAAAGGTGGCACACTCACTGAACTAGGCTCGCAGGCCGATACATTTTCATCAAATTTTACATCTATTCTAATGATTATATTTTTGGATTCTGATTGAAGAAGTCTATATCCTTTGACATCTTCAGAATATCCAACAAAAATGCAATTTTCACTCTTAGGTTCTAAGGCCTTATGTTTCGCATCTGGAATATGGGCCCAAGCATCACTTCCAAAAACATGAAAGTGATTTACATCTGGTTTGATTGAGATCCAAGCTTCTTCTAGAGTTATATTATTTAAAATCTTAGGAGGAGTGCGATTTAGTATGTAATTTGCACAGTTAATGGCTTCTGCCCAAAGATTGAGACCAAGTCCTTTAGATTGAAGAATACAATTAGCCATTTATTTTAAGGTGTGATTCTTCTATCTAGCTACACCATTTTGTTGTGGAGTATATGGAACAGTATGTTGCAATTGAATGCCATGCTCAGTGCAGAAGTTGATAAATTTGTTGTTAACATATTCTCCTCCATTGTCTGATCTTAACTTAAGAATTTGATGTCCAGATTTTTTCTCAACAAAGGCATTAAAGGTCAAGAACATGTTAAAAACTTCACTCTTGAGTTTTAAGAAGTATACCCAAGTGCGTCTAGAAAAATCATCAATGAAATTTAAGAATTAATTTCAACCAGAGAAAGAAACAACAGGAAGTGGACCACATAAATCACTGTGCATAAGCTACGAAGGGGTTGAAGCGTGCCAAGAGGCACATTTGTCAAAACTATCCCGATGATGTTTTTTGAGTACACATCTAGAGAAAACACCATCTCGTCAAGATACCATAGGAAGACCTGTCACGATATTTTCCTTACATAGAGTTTGAAGAGTGAGATAGTTTAAGTGACCAAATCATTCATGCCAAAGTTTTCTCACTTCATCATTGTGAGCAAAAAAAATTGAAGGAATACATGATGACCCAAATTTGTCAAACTTGAACAACCTTGTGGAATCATCAACAATGCTAGTAGCTAAAATATGTTTAGTATCTTTGAGGTCCTTGATTACTACATCATGAGGTGAGAACTCTACTATTTTCCCTTCACTTGAATGAGTTATCTGATAAAAAAAGAGAAGGTTGCATGACAAGGTAGGAACACATAGTACATCATTGAACTGACCATTATCTAGATGAATTGTTCCAGATCCTACAACACTAAGAGATCTATCATCACCAACATAAATATGTTTGGTGTTACAATCATTTGAAGAAGAAAACATGGATTTATTTTTAGCCATGTGGTAAGAAGCTCCAGAATTAATGAGCCACTCATGAGAATGAGAAGAAGAAGATAAATTTAATGCATAACCAGATCTTGATGCTTGACAACCACAAGTAGAAAGTGCCATTCCTAAAGATGAAGGTGAAGAGTGTTCTAAATTTATGTTGTGCTTCTTCATTGCTGCTTCTAAGGCTTCCATCTTCTTAAAACATTTGGACTCTAAATGTCCATCATGATTGCAAAAGTTGCAATGTCTATCTGTCTTCTTTCCTTTTTTTTTTTTATATGCGTTATCATTTTGGTGAGTTTCTTTTTCAGTTTGTGGCTAAAATTTCTTGGGAACCTTGTTTGGTTTCGAACCATACCTTTTAGGATATTGCTTCTTAGGATTCTTTTGATATGATTGCTGTTGGGCTGCTAAGGATTTCTTAGAAGCATTTCTAGAAGTGATAAGACCAAGGTGTAAGATTTTTTCTTTTTCTCTTATTAAACAATCACAAAAGGCATAAAAGAGGGGTTCTTGTAGGTGGTTCCTGAAGAAATTATGGCTTCTCTAGTGGAATGGAAGGCGGAAACAAATACAGAGTATGTAGGGCCAAGCTTAGCAAGAATGCAATAGATGAGGCTACTATCTTCCTTTTTGACCTTACAACCTTCTAAAATAAGTCTAAGGGTCTTGAATTTGGACAAAAAGTCTTCAATAGAGGATAAATTATTTGGGTCCAAAGTAAGAAACTCATTTTCAAGCTGGTGGGCCCTGATTTGATTTTGAATGCCAAAAATATTTTTTAGCTTTTCCAGGGATTCATTAGGGGTGTCAATGTCAAGGATATGAAATCGAAGATCTTGAGCAATGGACATTCCTATAAACCCTCATGCTTGATCTTGTTTATTTTCCAATTTAGAAACTTTATCATCATTAGAAGTTTTAGTTTCTTGTCCTGTGGCTATTCTGTAAATCCCTTTACTTCTAAGTATATCTACCATGTGAGGTAGCCATTGGAAATAATTGGGTATGTTAATAATAATCAGGCATGCAATTTCCATTTAAAAAAAAAAAAAACTTAAGCTGAGAAAAACCAAAAATAACCACTTCAATGGAAAGATCTCAAAAAATTAGGCCGTTAAAAAAAAAACGGCTCGAAAAACGGCTTTCGGATGAAGAAGTTATGCCTTTTTTAAAACAGGAGTTGAAGATGTCGAATAGTTACGGGAATGGGATGAAGTGCGGCTTAAAAAATTAAAAAAAACTGCCCATTTGAAAAAAAAAATTTACAAAAGAATCTTGAGAAGGAGACTTGAACCCAAGACCTCTATTCTCATAAACTAACCCCTCACCAAGTGAGATAGTAAAAGGATCACATTATTGTTCGAAAGGAGGAAGGTTTTTTTTTGTGTTTTTTTTTTTTTACTCTTCAGTGTGCGTGACTTTTCTTGCACAAAAAAACAAAAAAACTGAGAAAAAGAAAATGAAATCCAAAGTTGTACATCAGAATGTTATATTTTCAATTATCCTTACCGGCAACTACCATTTTTTTACTATTTCTGATTTCCTGAGATCGTACAAAGACGCGGGGAAAGAGCATACGTAGCAAAAAAAAAATCCCTTTTTCCTATTTATGATTTTCTGAGATCGCACGCAGCGCACAACAAAGAGCATACACAGAGAAGAGGGTATAGATCTGGAAAATAAATAAAACCTAGAAAACTGAAAATAAAAAAAGGGAACCGAAATAAGCAGAACTATTAACAAATATAACTGCAAAACAAATGATTTATACCTCCATATCTAAACTGTCATAACTTGGGCAGCCGGAGACCTTTTCGCATGAAATGAAAGGCATTCCTCACTTTAATAGACACTCCTAAGACAACTGAGCAATTCTCCAAATCCAAAAATGTTTAGAAATAATAGATCTACAAAATGACATCCGCATGTAGTAAAACCAACTTCGGATTTTGATCAACAACGGAGGCGACCCTCAAAATAGCTCTGATACCATGTAGGAATTTACAGGGTAAGTTCCTTAGATCAAGAACTAAAGGTCAATACTCACAAAAATATCACAAATCAGTACACCAGTATAATCACGTGGTTAAAACCCTTAAAGAGGGAAACAATCCATAGCCTGAGCCAACGAGGCCTCTTCAGGAATTTTATTAATATAAAAATAAAATTTACATATGTTTCTCTCATAAACGATTACCGTAAAAATGACCCTCCATGCTCTTTAAATATATATCATGGACCAATCAAGTGTTAAGGCACATATCAAGTGTCGTTAATACCGAGGTGAGAGATAACCATCAGATCACTACAAATTGTGATCGCCGGATTATAAGTTACAAACATACATGGTAAAGAAACACAATTTACCTAACTCTACACTAGACTAAGTTATTCTTAACTATTTCCTATGTGTCAGAATATCCTAACAGTTAAAATTCTTGTAATAAATGCACAGCCTAATAGTACCATCCTTCTTCCTAATAAACAATACTAGTGCACTCCATGATGACAAACTTAGAATAATGTACCCCTTGTCAAGTATTTACTATAGCTATAACTTAAATTCCACTTACTCTGGTGTGGTCATCCTATATGGATCTTTTGATGGTGATAATGCCCTATGTACCAGCTCAATAGATAAGTCCTCTTCACTCTGAGGTGGTTTTTGGTCAATTTAGTGTGTCCTAAATTGCTGCATTTAATTTGTCAATCCGGGATTCATAAGCTGATGAAGTGCGGCGCACTATATGTGCAAGATAACCTATTTCTTAACTTTTTGTCGTTTTTGGTTTTCTAAGATGAAATGGAAATTCTAAAATGAAAACAAGTATGGTTATGTTTGTTCAAGGAAATGATATCCTCTATAATGATTTACCAACTTGAAACTTTAAAAAGGAATTTGAAATTTACAATGACAAAAATTGAAAGGAAATGAAAATATGCTGCTGAAATGAAAAGGTGCTGCTAGTCTAATGAATCAAAATAGTGAACTAGTGAGCATGAAACCAAACTATTCTTGCTGCTGTCTAAACACAAAATAAATTATGCTGAAAGAAATCCAAAAGTTGCAATAAAGTAAATCTAAATCAATTTACATCAACTTGTCTTCTGATCCCTCATCATTAGTCCATCTATGATTTTCGGAAGTAACCATAAAAAACTTGAGTAACTGATATCTAACTTGCAGAAAGTAAACTAATATCAAACCATACATTCATAATTCAATCCCTCACCATCAGTCCAGCTGTGGCTTTCGGAGGTAATTGAAGATGTCATGCACAATTTAATATTTCTAACTTGCAGAAAGGAAACTAATACCAAACTACACATTTCATAATACAATCCCTCACCATCAGTCCAACTGTGGCTTTCGGAGGCAACTGAAGATGTTATGAGCAGTTCAATATATCTAAATTTTCAGAAAGAAAACTAATACTAAACTACACATTTCATAATACAATCCCTCACCATCAGTCCAGCTGTGGCTTTCGGAGGCAACTGAAGATGTTATGAGCAGTTTAATATATCTAAATTTAACTACCGAAGCAAATGAGCAAAACTGAATTAAACAAAGCAGTACTGAAATTAAACATAAACTAAGAAAAACAAACTAGCAGCAGAACAATGTTAATCCCATGTCATTAGTCAAAAATCTATGAAAATGCCCGGGCTGCCTATCTATAACCTGAAACAAGAACACTGATCAGTGATTAACAACATAAAACATGAAAGACAGAAGTGAAATGGAAAGCATGAAAGTTTATAAACAGAAATGAAGCATATGTATCATGAAAAATGCAATGTATAAACATGTGAATGGATTATGGCAAAATGAGCTTTAAAGAAATGAAATAAGAACTATACACTAATGCACAAAACCTTAGCTGAGCACGGGCCCTCTACACCAGCCTTGGCAACGATCTTCAAGTATGAATTAAGTTGGAAAATAGAGTCTTCTTATATTAAAATGCAGTCATAATAGTATGGTAGTATTACGGCACTAAGGCAGTGTAATTACATTACAGAGCAGACTAATAAAAGATAACAGAGACTAATCGAGACTAACTCTATATGCGTATGCAAACACGTTATATATAACAAAAGAAATATAACTGTCTCCTAAAGTTTATGCTGGTGGAGAACACGTAGACCATTACGTCCACGGATCTAGGATTATGGCCGTGTTGGACAGTAAATCTACGAGGAGTGGATGCTTGAATTCGGCTATGGAGCCATGTACAGATGTCGACTTGTCCTCCGCAAGCTCAGAAACGGCCATATGAACCTTCACGTGACACGAAACAGAGTCCTATCACCGTGAGACTCTATGGTTGACTTCCATGTGGACGCCTTTGACCGCAGCTTCTTTAGATGAGTTTGCTCGAACCAATAGGACACGAACCATGTCCACATCATTTCTGACTTGCCCATGTGGCCCGTTTTTCCTGTAGACACCTGTAACATAGAGTTTCACAAAATAGCTGCGGAAAGTTGCAGTAGCTGCGGAAAGTGGCAAGATTCTGCAGCTAAATGAACAAAATCTAAATCAAACAGAAGACACAAAAATATAGTTAAAAACCATGTTAGATGCTCTTTTGCAATTAACATACAATGATATTGACAACTTGGGAGGTTCAGGTGAGTGAAAAAGGTATAGAAAAGTGTATGGAAAAGATGCGGAATTGAGACTCAACATACCCCCACTGTGAAGGTGTTGCATGTCCTCATGCAACCAAAATTTTGATATTCCTTCCTTAGTTCATGTGCCTTGACACTTCAACCAGCACATCCAATCCTCTCCTCCTCTTCCTTGGTGCTGCCAACATTCTGGGTTTCTTCATTAAGCACCTAAATTTGATATTAACCAGTGCTCTGCTCAACTTCTGGCATTTCCTTTTAAATTTCTTGTTCTTCTTCTGCCATATTCCCAGATGTAGCATTCTATTATCATGGATGATTTTATCCAGTTTGCCTTGTTCTTTCAATGTCTCATTTTCATTTTTGATGTGTCGATTTAAAAGTTCTAGCTCAAAAATTTCCTATTTTAGTGATTGGACTAAATCATCCTGTATTGTATGAGGCTGAATGGACGAAGTACTAGGACCTGTTGCTGCCTTTTCCAAATATTCTATATAGTCATATACTTCCTTCTGCTTGGGGTCTATTTCAGGTGTCATTTTTATTGGGCTGTCCCCAAAATGTCGTGAAGGAGAGTTATTTTCAAAATCTGGCTGAGAAGGGCTTACATCAACATCTTGCTGAGAATAGGATGGAGTATGTTCAATGTCTGACTGGGAATGAAATGAACCAGGTTCACTAACTGACTGGGATGGACTATGGTCAGCTGGGGACTGTTCAGATGTTTCCTCTCCCAAGTCAATGAAATGAGGACCCTTCATTTGCGTTTTCCTCAATTTCCCCTTAAGTCCGCTGCTTTTTCTCACACGCTGTGGTACACTATCCTTTTGTTTTTGTTTTCCTTTCTCTGTCTTCTTGGGCATAGATGACTGTTTTTGAAGATAAACTAATCTTTCAGATAACACTTGATGACCTTCTTCTTTAGAAGAAGGGGTTTTATGTATAGCCTCAATAGTTTTTCTCTCTTTTGGTGTTATTGGCTTCTTACCCTTGATTTATGTCTTCTTCCTCTTTGACAGTCTCTCTTCCCTATCAGTTCTTTCAATTGTAGTAGTAGGAGTATTTTGAATTTCATCAATTGTTCTTTTTCTCCTACTTCTTCTTGTTGTGCTACCTTCAGGAATTTCTTGAGTAGGAGTAATTTGGGTTTCATCATTTATTATTTTTCTTCTACTCCTTCTTGTTGTGCTACCTTCAGGAATTTCCTGAGGTTCCTCAAAGAAATTTCTAACCAGAAATTGTTCCCATGTGTCTTTCTTTTCCTTTAATTCCTTTTCAATCAAAATTTTTACAAGGTCGTGGTGATATAGATGGGGTTCTACATCTCCTAAATGCTTCTGAATAGTCACGGACATTTTCTTCAAACTATTGAATAGAAAATATGGGAGATTGAGAGTTTGATTATCTAGAAAATTCATCAGTGACCTGGTATGGTACATATACATGGACCCAAAACGGCCTTCACATGTAATGAATTTCTGAACAACTAGCAGCAAAGTAGCCCATTCTTCTTTCAATGCATGCACAGGAATTCCTCTTTTAAAAACAGTTATGTCCATACCTTGATTTCGTAAGATTGTTCTCCATGCTTCATCACTGATGCTTTTATTTTTAAACCAACACTCACCATCTTGAAGAAGTTCCGTGGCTGTTGCTATAGATGCTTCATTGACCGTAAACTTAAGGTCTCCAATCTCTGCTTCCAAGCCATCAAACGACCTTGCGAATGCCTTTGTGACTTCTTTATGATAACCTCTAAATTTCTGGATAAACCGCAACCAATTTGCTTTCTTCATATATCCCTTACTTGCGGATATCACTCCATAAACTTAGGTTCTTCCGGTTCTGCTCTTAGCAATTTACCCATTTTTTTTCTTTCTGCTCTTCACAAATTCGCCTGCGTGAGGGTTCAAATGGAAATAGAACGACTGAATGCATAGAGATAAGCGTAATGACTGTGGGTAAATATCAGAGAATGGGAATGAGCACAATGAACGAAATGGAGTGAGACAGAACAGAGTGGGGTTTCGTAAGCACGACAGAGACACGACAGAGAGATTAACAGAGTATAACACATCCGGCAGCGTTTTGAATTTTGGTGGCTGCACAATAAATATGAGCATGTTTCAACAACGGTTATGAATTTATGCGGCTGTAAGAGTCCGTGGTCAAATCAAATACGTCTCATTATCACCGGTGGGATATTGGAACATGAGTGAAGATCGGGGGTTTAATGATGGAACCGTTTGAGAATGAATGCGAGAGGATAATATGGAGATCGTGAAAGGTTACGGGAGTTGTCAATATAATCATTGCACATAATGGATGGAGCTTATGGTTCAGAACTATATAAAAATGTGTTTTTCAATGCTATTTGAAATAAATTTTATTCATACCTTTGGAATCTTTGCCTTTTCCCTTGGTCTTCAACTAGTTACTCTTTATTGGTGTCTTGAATGCTCCATGTCTTCATTTTTTATCCTCTCACCTGCATTTTATTTCATGATTATGGAAATAACATCTGACTGTACATTCTTTTGAAAACAGAGTAGTAGCTGCGGAATCTACTTCTGGCTATGGAAACTGGAGTCAGCTGTGGAAACAGATGTCAGCTGCGGAAACTGACACAGCTATTACTTGAATGAATGGAAATGAACAGATGACAAATGACCAGATGGAAATGGTCATGAAAAAGATTTTTATTGATGAAATGGATAAAATGAAGTGGAATGGGATGAAATGAAGTGAAATGAAATGGAAAGAAGTGGAATGAAATGGAGTGGGTGGTCACAAAACTTGTGAAATGAAAGAGATTTTTTTTTTTTGGAAAATATAGAGTGTCAGGTGTTCCTGATTTTCACCCTATATTTTCTGTATAAGACTGCCAATCAGTGATTGGTTTTTAGGCTTATACCATATATATATATATATATATATATATTTATATTTTAACTGAAAGGAACAAAAGCTAGGCTGGTGGAGAAGAAGAATTCTTCTGTACCAGCCTGATTGCAGAACTTTCTTGAAACATTTTGACAAAATCCTCTTTTGAGAGTGGCTTATGATAAACTTTCAATCTATGGCCATTCACAATAAGAGGATTTTGAAACTCATCAATGGTCTTGATTCTTACCGCTCCATTGCTAAAGATCTTGTCAATCTCATATGGCCCAAGCCAATGAGTCTGAAATTTCCCTTGAAAATCCTTAAACTTGGAATCAAATAACAATGCCCAATCTCCTTCTTGAAACTTCTTCTCTTTGATGTACTTGTCATGCCATTTAGCTCTTTGATATTGAACTAGATCGGTTCTTAAAATTGCTTCTTGTCTGATCTCATCTAGCTCATTCAACTGCTCCATTCTATGCTTTTGGGCTTCTGATAAGTCCATCCCCAACTGAACTGCTATCTTGAAGGTCTTGACTTGGAACTCAATGGGGAGCAAGATTTCTTTCCCATAAACAAGTTCATAGGTAGAATGTCCTGTTGTATTTCTCCATGTAGTTCTGTAGGCCCACAAGGCTTCAGGAAGCCTTTCTACCCAATCTCTTCTATGTAGATGAACAGTTTTGGTGATGATACTTTCAAGAATTTTATTTGTGGACTCCACTTGACCATTTGCTTGCGGATGGTAAGGAGTAGATCTTCTGTGCTTGATTTTTTATTCTTCCATCAACTTCTCCACCAAATTGGATGTGAATTGGCTCCCCTGATCTGTCACAATTTCTCTTGGAACACCAAAGCGAGTAAAAATATCCTCATAAAGAAAATGAACAACTGAATTTTCAGTAGTAGATACTAATGCTTTGGCTTCTACCCATTTAGTAACATAATCAGTACAAACCAATATATACTTCTTTTGCTTGGATGGTGGATTAATAGGTCCAATGAAATTTAAAGCCCATTTTTCAAAGGGTTTAATGAGTACCTGTGTTTGCAATGGCATTTCATTTGAAAGGGTAGGTTTCCCTACTCTTTGGCAGCTGTCACACCTTTTGACATATTGTTTTGCATCTTTGAAGAGGGAAGGCCAATAATATCCTAAAGAGAGGATTTTATAGGCCGTCCTTTTGTCTGCAAAGTGTCCGCCGTATGGTTCATCATGACATGCCTTAAGAATATCAGACATTTCATCTTCCCTGACACATCTTCTGATCACAAGATCTAGCCCTGTTTTAAACAATTCGTTAGAAATCCATGAATATTTTGAACTCTCCTAAATAATTTTTCGTTTTTCACTTGGAAATAAATGTGAAGGTAGTTTCCCTGTAACCAAATAGTTAGCAATATCTGCATACCAAGGAGTCTTAATAGTTACTGCAAACAAGTATTCATCAGAAAACTTATCCTCTACAGGAGAATCTTCTTTAGTATTCTGAATCCTAGACAAGAAATCAGCTACTGTATTTTGTTTTCCTGGTCTATCCAACACAGTAATATTCAATTCTTGCAAAAGTAAAAGCCATCTTGTCACTCTGCCATTAGTAACAGGTTTGTTCATCAAATATCTAATTGCAGAATGGTCAGTATGAATAAAAGTTTCATAGCCTGTTATGTAATGTCTAAAATTATTAATTGCATGAACAACAACTAAAAACTCTTTTTCAGTCACAGTATAGTTCAACTCTGTGGGAGTCAAATTTTTACCGGTATAATAAATGGCATAAGGAACTAAATCTTTTTGACCCAACACAACTCCTAGAGCTGTATCTGAAGCATCCGTAGAAATATGGAAAGGGAGTTTCCAATTTGGTCCTCTTAAGATAGGTGCTTCAGATATTCTTGTTTTCAAAGTTTCAAAAGCTGATTGACAATCAGGATCCCATTTAAATTCACAGTCTTTTGTAAGCAATTTGAAGAGTGGAGATGTTATTTTAGTGAAGTTTTCTATAAATCTTCTATAGTAACTAGTAAATCCTAAAAAACTTCTAACATCTCTTTGACAATTTGGAATAGGCAACTTGGAGATGACTTCAACTTTTGATCTATCAACCTTAATCCCATCTCCTGAAATATGATGTCCTAAAACAATCCCTTCAGTAAACATCATAAAGCATTTTCATGGCTTAATGAAAGGTTTGTTTCTTTACATCTTATAAGAACTTTTTCCAAATTTTCTAATGCCTCTTCAAATGAATTACCATAAACTGTAAAATCATCCATATAAACTTCTACACAATCATGGATTAGATCAGAAAAAATTCCTAGTACTACTCTTTGGAATGTTGCAGGTGCATTACATAACCCAAAAGGAAGCACTCGATAGGCAAAAGTTCCCCATGGACAAGTAAATGTGGTCTTATCTTGATCCTCAGGTGCTACCTGAATTTGATTATAGCCACTAAAACCATCCAAAAATGAAAAGTACTTTTTACCTGCTAATGTGTCTAATACCTGATCGATAAAAGGCAAAGGAAAGTAATCCTTCAAAGTTGCTTTGTTCAATTCCCTGTAATCAATGCATACCCTCCATTTACCATTCTTTTCAGGTACTATAACCAAAGGAGAAACCCATCGGCTATCTGAAATTGGATAAATGAAGTTTACATTGAGAATTTTTTGGAGCTCTTCTTTCACTATCTCCCTAAGATTTGGATTCATCCTTCTTTGAGGTTGTCTGATTGGTCTACTGTTTTCCTCAATATAGATGTGATGGATGCAAGTCTTAGGATCAATACCTTTCATGTCAGTATACTCCCATGCAAATGCAGTAGAATGTTTTTGCAAGATTTTGGTTAGTTCTTCTTGTTGTGACTTTTCCAAATGTTTTTTGATATTCAATGTTTTTCCTGGAAGAATCTCAATAGTAGAACTACCAAATTCTTCCATAGAGTAAATAGACATTTGTCTTGATGATAAATATTCTATGTCAGATTCCAACTGAAATTTTGTGGGGTCATATTCTGAAGATGTCTCAAAATTTTCTAATGTGTTCAGAATTTGACTATCCTCACTGATTTCAGAAATGGTAAAGACAGGTTGTATAATTTCCTCATCATCAACCCATTCATTGTCTCCTACTTCTGTGATTGCTCTTGCTGGAGGATACAAATTGAATTTATTTGTCGAATTACCATTATAAATGTACATGTCCCCAGATCTACAACTAATAAAAGCATCAGCTGTGGCTAGCCAAGGTCTTCCTAAAATAAGTGGGTGCCCTCCTAGATTACTCTTGGGAGTCAAAATCATAAAATCTACCGGATATTCCCAAGAATCTAAGGAGACTGAAATATCTTCTAATACACCATCTGGTTTAATAATTGATCGATCTGCAAGTTGCAGTAAAGTAGGTGTAAGAAGAAGGTTAGGAAGTTTTAGCTGGTCCATAGTCTGTCTACTCATAATGTTGATAGCAGCCCCTAAGTCAATCAATGTGTTTGGAATTTCTATCCCATTTATATGTGTCTTGACAATTGGACTTCCTGGATCTACATACTTCTGCATGGTAATTTTTCCTATCATAATATCTGCAATCTTTCCTACCAGGTGGATTCTTCTTGTGTCTTTTAGTTTCCTTCCCGGTCTTTTGAAACTCAACTCCTTTATGGTTTTTGCTAGAATAGGAATTTCCCGAATGGCTTGTAGCAAGGGAATCTTGATACAAACATTCTTCAATTCATCTAGAAAGTCATAGTTAGGCAACAAGATTTTTTTTTCCACCCCCTTTTCAATTTGTAGTCTTTCAGGAAAAGGAGGTGTAGATGAAGATGCAGGTTGCTCAACTATAGGAGTTGTGGGTGTTGTCTTTTCTTTTTCTTTTTGCATGCTTGGATTTTGAAGAGATGCTTCCTCAGAACCCTTATTGACTTGAAGAGAATCCTCCTCAGAGGTATCTTGCTCTTGGATATCTATAGAAGGTTTTTCTAAAACTCTACCAGATCTGAGTTGTACATCGTTGAGAGGAACAATCATATAGGTAGGAAATTGTTGTCCTTCTACCATATAAGTAGTTTGAGGATTCTTATTGCTAGGATTTGGCAATGGCTGAGCTGGAAGTTGATTTGTCTTCTGTTGGTATGGGAGCATGAGTTGAGGATTTGTATTTTGTTGAGAAGGTTGTTGTTGTGGAAATGGCAATGAAAGTTGTTGTGGATTTTGGCTTGGAAATTGTGGAGCTTGTTGATTTTGAAAATATGGAGGATATTGATAAAATTGAGCAAATCTCCCATAAGGATTTTGCATCCCTTGTACCCATGGCTGATATGAATTTTGATGTTGGGGCCAAGGTTGTTGCTAAGGATTCCAATTTGGTGGGGTTTGAAGATTCATAGGGTTGTTAAACCCTTGAGTTTGTTGTCCCTGCCAAGGTCTTCTTGCAACAAAACAGAGAGATTCTACTGAATTTGGGTCTTCTTGAAAGACAGCTTTGAGTCTAGGAATTGAAGGACAATCCTTGGTCTCATGATTCTCCGAGAAAATCATACATGTTTCTACAACTTTTGCATCCAAGGGACATTCCCTTAAAGCATGTTTCTTCCTACATTTCGGACAAAATATGGCTAGAGCATCTGTTTCTGCTTTTTGCTTGTTTTGGATTTTAAGGGTGTCTAGTTGTTCACTAAGGCTCCCTAAGATATCAGTTTTGAATTCATCAAGCATATTACCAATCTCTGCCCTACTTACTGATCCAGTTGCAGATTTGTTAGCCCTAATAAGAGAAGGATCCCTAGGTCCTTTTCCTGTTTTAGATTTTCCTCTTGAGAGATGGACACATAGTTCTGTTATGTCACGAAGTGGAAGTTGAGAAATGTCTCCTTTCCCCATCATGTTTAAATATCTATCCATTCATCTCTAATGGCTTTTAATATGAGGGCTTTCAAGGTTTCATCATCTAAGTTGCTCATCTTTGCTCTTTTCAAGTTGTATTGAAATCTTTCAAGTAAGTCTTCCAAATTTTCATCTTCTTTTTGCATCATTTTAAATACCTCATCCTTGTGATTGGTGGGCATACAATAGTCCAAGTATCTATCCAAAAATGTTTGTTTCATATCATTCCAAGTCCTAATAGATTGAGTGGCCAATCCCATGAACCATTTCAAAGCAGATCCTTTCAAAGTTGAAGGAAATAGTTTGAGTTTTTGAGAGTCTTCCATATAGTCATAGGTTTGGCACACGACTTCAAACTCAAACAGAAATGTTTCAAGATCCTCACTTCGCAATCCATAAAAGTTAGGGAGGACAGATGGTGAGATTTTTTTCATTGTTGCATGAGTTTCCTCATCAACTATAGGGAATCCAAACAAGTTGTCTCCTTCCCTATTTCGACCATTATTTCCTTCACCATTGTTGTCTCCATTGTTTCCTCCTATTCTACCTCTACCTCTACCTCCATCTATTACTTCCTCTACCATGATAGTTTCTTTAGAGTCCTTAGAGTCCTCTAGTTTTTCTACCAAGGGAGGATGAGAGAGAGTCTCTTTGTTTTCTAAATGGGATTTAGTAGATGGTATAGGAGAATCCTCTAATTCAGCTGCTCCTTGAGTTCCAAAAATATTAAGGCTAGGGGTATATGGTGGTGAATCTGGTCTATGCCTTGAAGAAGATGGAGTTGTGAAAATCGAACTCTTGGCTTTAGCTATAAACCTTCCCCTAGAATCTCTTGCTCTATGCATGTCATTTTTTATTTTTTAAAAAAAGTTGGGCTAATAATTCTCTTTCTGATCTTCCAGATCACACTAGGTGCAAGAAGAGAGCATACTTAAGAAATTACTAAACTAATAACTCTCTTTTCTGATCCTCCAGATCACACTAGGTGCAAGAGGAGAGCATACTTCAAGAAGTTATCAAGTTTTCCCTTCTTTTATGATTTTGTGTTTTTTTTTTTAAGAAATTGGCTACCTAGTTACACTTCCCCGGAAACGGTGCCAAAATGTTTGGTCAATTTAGTGTGTCCTAAATTGCTGCATTTAATTTGTCAATCCGGGATTCGTAAGCTTATGAAGTGCGGCGCACTATATGTGCAAGATAACCTATTTATTAACTTTTTGTCGTTTTTGGTTTTCTAAGATGAAATGGAAATTCTAAAATGAAAACAAGTATGGTTATTTTTTTTCAAGGAAATGATATCCTCTATAATGATTTACCAACTTGAAACTTAAAAAGGAATTTGAAAATTACAATGACAAAACTTGAAAGGAAATGAAAATATGTTGCTGAAATGAAAAGGTGCTGCTAATCTAATAAATCAAAACAGTGAACTAGTGAGCATGAAACCAAAATATTCTTGCTTCTGTCTAAACACAAAATAAATTATGCTGAAAGAAATCCAAAAGCTGCAATAAAGTAAATCTAAATCAATTTACATCAACTTGTCTTCTGATCCCTCATCATTAGTCCAGCTATGATTTTTGGAAGTAACCATAAACAACTTGAGTAACCGATATCTAACTTGCAGAAAGTAAACTAATATCAAACCATACATTCATAATTCAATCCCTCACCATCAGTCCAGCTGTGGCTTTCGGAGGTAACTGAAGATGTCATGCACAATTTAATATATCTAAATTTGCAGAAAGGAAACTAATACCAAACTACACATTTCACAATACAATCCCTCACCATCAGTCCAGCTGTGGCTTTCGGAGGCAACTGAAGATGTTATGAGCAGTTTAATATATCTAAATTTGCAGAAAGAAAACTAATACTAAACTACACATTTCATAATACAATCCCTCACCATCAGTCCAGCTGTGGCTTTCGGAGGTAACTGAAGATGTTATGAGCAGTTTAATATATCTAAATTTAACTACTGAAGCAAATAAGAAAAACTGAATTAAACAAAGCAGTACTGAAATTAAACAGAAACTAAGAAAACAAATTAGCAGCAGAACAATGTTAATTCCATGTCATTAGTCAAAAAGTTATGCAAATGCCCGGGCTGCCTATCTATAACCTGAAACAAGAACACTGATCAGTGATTAATAACATAAAACATGAAAGACGGAAGTGAAATGGAAAGCATGAAAGTTTATAAACAGAAATGAAGCATATGTATCATGAAAAATGCAATGTATAAACATGTGAATGGATTATGGCACAATGAGCTTTAAAGAAATGAAATAAGAACTATACAGTAATGCACAAAACCTTAGCTGAGCAGGGGCCCTCTACACCAGCCTTGGCAACGATCTTCAAGTACGAATTAAGTTGGAAAACAGAGTCTTCTTATATTAAAATGCAGTCATAACAGTATGGTAGTATTACGGCACTAAGGCAGCGTAATTACATTACAGAGCAGACTAATAAAAGATAACAGAGACTAATCGAGACTAACTCTATATGTGTATGCAAACGCGTTATATATAACAAAAGAAATATAATTGTCTCCTAAAGTTTATGCTGGTGGAGAACACGTAGACCATTACGTCCATGGATCTAGGATTATGGCCGTGTTGGACAGTAAATCTACAAGGAGTGGATGCTTGAATTCGGCTATGGAGCCATGTACAGATGTCGACTTGTCCTCCGCAAGCTCAGAAACGGCCATATGAACCTTCACGTGACACGAAACAGAGTCCTGTCACCGTGAGACCCTATGGTTGACTTCCATGTGGATGCCTTTGACCGCAGCTTCTTTAGATGAGTTTGCTCGAACCAATAGGACATGAACCATGTCCACATCATTTCTGACTTGCCCATGTGGCCCGTTTTTCCTGTAGACACCTGTAACATAGAGTTTCACAAAATAGCTGCGGAAAGTTGCAGCAGCTGCGGAAAGTGGCAAGATTCCGCAGCTAAATGAACAAAATCTAAATCAAATAGCAGACACAAAAATATAGTTAAAAACCATGTTAGATGCTCTTTTGCAATTAACATACAATGATATTGACAACTTGGGAGGTTCAAGTGAGTGAAAAAGGTATAGAAAAGTGTATGGAAAAGATGCAGAATTGAGACTGAACAGGTGGTAACTCTAGAATCTATGCTGGAAACACATCCTGGAACTACTGCAAAACTAAATACTTATTCAAGGCATCCATATCCTCAACTTCCATACCTTTATCACTCTAAATATGCACTGCAAATAACACACCCTTTCCTATAACTATGCTTCGCCTTCATAGTTGTAACCACACTGACCGACATTTCCTTCTTACCCTGCAATATTGTTTGTCCCCCATTTTCATCCAAACACTCAATATCCTTTTCATAAAATTACACCTTGGTCCTATGAATATATAGCCAATCCATACCCAAAATCATACTATATTATCCCAATCAAAGTACATTCAAATGAGTTTATGTAGAAATGCCATTTAGTTCAAATGCACAAGATCTTTCCTAGTGATGAACCCTTTTCTTTGTATTAAACACTACATAAATTAGAGGAATAATTTTTCCAACATCTGCTAGTATTTGTGCTTCCTCCACACTGTAAATTTTCATTATTCCACCCTAATGTTATGGAAAATCTCTTTGACGATGATCCTTGCCACAAGTAAAACACTGTAAAGGTGCCCAACTTGCACCCTTGTTCTGATCCTCAGAATAAAATCAATGTCCTCTGTTAGATGCATTGATCTTCTTTAGTGGTGTTGCAATCTATTTGTTACTTATGTCCTTGGGTCCTATTTGCTTCTTATCCCATTTTCCTTTAGTATTTTCATTACCTCTCCAGTCCTACTTAGTATCATATATACAATTCGATTACTCATAAGAGTGTTTCAATTATCTGATGGCATCCTCCAATGATGCAGCCTCATTAAACTCAATCCTATCTTTGAATTTTACTTACAACTGACTAATGAATCGCTGAAAATTCACTTTCTCCTCCTTTAGATAAGGCACATACCTCGATATCAAAGAATCTACTAGTGTATTCCTCATTGGCCATATATCCCATCTTGATCTCATAGAATTACTTTGCCCTTTCATCATAGTATCTCTCAAATAGATGCTTATTCCTAAAAATTCTCTTGAAATCACTTCAAGTCAACTCCTCTTCATGAATCCATCTGACATTCTCTACATCTTCCCACAAAATTTCTGCTCTGCCTTTAAGACTAAACATAGCTATTCTATCCTTCATGTTTTCTGAGTAATCATGAAACTGAAATAACTTATTCATCCCATGTAACCATTCTTCTGCATCCTATGAATTTTTCATTTATGCATCAAAGGAAGGTGTCTTGGATTTCTTGAACTCATTTAGAAAATATCCTCTGTCCCTCCTCCTATAAGGAGATAGCAGTGATTACCATGATACATGTACAAACAAGAAGTAGAATAAATCCCATCTCCACTACCTCGCCTATCAGGTGTATCCAAAAATCTATCATATCTATCCAACATGTGCCCACCATGTGCATTACTACCATATGCTACATTAGTCCCATCCTCCTTCCCATGACTGATTCTATGTGGTTCTTATCTCTGAAATTCTAACAAGCTTTGAAGGTTAAATAATGCTTTCTTCTCTTGTTCCCTAGCAATTATCTCTTATGATTGAATGATTCAGTCATTATCTTCTTTCCAACTTCTTATATCTTGTTAGTACGAAACTTCTTGGAAGGTGTACCAAAAATGTCTCACTTAAGTCAGGAGTGACTAGTGACCCTAACAACAATTGTGGCTACTTATATTTTGATCTACACCAAATATGTGAGAAAAAACTACAAAAATATAGCTATATGAAAATCTAAAAGAACAAACAACATAAATAAACCCGATGTAATAACTCAATCTTGGAAAAAAAATTGAAAGAAAAATATTTTATTAATGACACCTGGAGAAAGATATTTACAATGGGTCACATGTCCCCCTCAATGGGATGCATCCTTTGATGTCCTTGTCACTTCAGTATTTTTATCTTCCTCTCTCAAATGTGTTAAAACCAAAACAATGTAGAACTAAAAAATGGGAGCTCGAAATTTATGTCATGGTAATGATAATGATCATGGTGAGAAATGGATGGGAAACAATCTTATTTATAGCAAAGTATTTGTTTGACCTAAAAAATGGAGAATAATAAAATATTATTGACCAAAATGTATAGCTAATTGCTTGGGATACATTATTATATTTTTGCAGAGGGAAAATATATTAAAAACGGATAAATACATTTATTTAGAAATAACTAATAAAGAAATTGATTTATTAATTACTTGATGAATAATAAGAAATGTGTGAAATGAAATAATTAGTAAATAATGATTTAACAATTATTCCAAGTATGGAGATAAGAAAAAATAAACAAATTATGATTTATTTTATTCACTACGAGGAAAATACCCTTTAGAGGAGGTTGTAACAGAGGTTTTTAGTGTTATAAAATTGGCCAAAATTGTCAAAAAAACATTTTCTACAAAATCTGTTTTTGGTAACGTGGGTTTTGGAAGATCTTCTAATGGAATTTCAACACAACTAAAAAAATTGGGCGGTCGGAGGTTATTACGGATGTTTTTCTCATCGGTGCACTATTCAAGTGTCAACGAATCGGTGCATTTTAGCGTAAACGTCCCTATGCATGTCATCTAGACAGTTGACCCAGGGTGGTCGAAGGTGCATGCATCAGGCCATAAAGGTCTAAAACTGCACCAGGTGCACTGTAGGTGATACAACGCACCAGGCCGTTCTAATTGGTATTGGGATTTGTTCGGTGCCCATAGGTCATATCAACGCACTGGTTCATAGTATTATAGAAACACACTATTACGTAGTATAAAAAAATGCACCGATTTTTCCAATTCATATTGGTATTTTTGCGGTGCCCATAGGTCGTACAAATGCACCGATGAGTAGTCTAACATAAATGCACCGGTGCGTAGTATCGCACAAACGCACTGAGAGTTATAATTAGTATTGGTATTTGTGTGGTTCCCATAGGTTGTAGAAACACACCAGTGTGCTTTATGATACAAGCGCACTAGTGTACAGTAACTGACACACACCGATGTTTATTTTTTTATTTTTTAGAAACATTGAAGTGACAGTGCAATTATTGTGATTTTTTAAAATTCATTATTCATCAAAACTTGACACGTATCTTATAAAAGTATTCATATTAATTAAATTTTTATTAGTGCATTTGAATGCGATGTTTGGATTAATTTTTTATATCATATCATAATTATTGTGATTTTTTAAAATTCATTATTCATCAAAAGATGACACATATCTTATAACAGTATTCATATCAATTAAATTTTTAGTAGTGCATTTGAATGTGATGTTTGGATCAATTTGTTATATCATATCATCATCTTTCACATCTCTTCATTATAATATTTAATCATCCATAAATTTAGTGAGTGGTGTTACATTTCACAACGACAATGGAGAACACAATAGAATAAATAAAAAATATTTTATTATATATATATGAATAAGACACTCTGTCATACGAAATGGGATAGTTATTGGTATCCCTTTGTCTTTCAATTGAAACAATATGTCCATTACATTAAACAAAATGTCTGATTTCACAGACAAATATTTCAAAAAATACAATGCCTTGCCTTGATATCCAAACATAATGATCCTCATTCTTCGTTTTAACTGTTGTCACTACTCGAGCTACTTCCATGACATGGGTTATTTTGAGGAATTTTTTGTTCAGGGTGTTGATTTTTTTCTTCTTCTTTAGCTTCCATCTACAAGCTGTAATATTCCTAATTAGCCTTCATATAGTTGGAATATTATATGTTGCTTCTATTTTCAGTCTAGAGGAATAAATGGGGTAGGGAGACCCCTAAATCTCTTTAGTAGGAATAAAACACTTCCAGTGTGAATTGGGATTAGTTTATATAGTCAAAATAAAGCCACCTTGGGTGTGAAAGGGAGAAATGCATGTCGAATAGATCAAGGTTGACCAAATCAACAACGTTGCCAAAGAAGAGAGTGGATCTAGTGTAATGTTCCCATTTTAGCATATGGCTAAATGGAACATTAAAATTTTTCTTTTATCATATTGGAGCTAAATAAATGGGTAAGGAGGCCCATGCTTATGGAAAACATGAATAAAATCCCTCATAATGTAAAAGGGGTCATTAAAATAGCTTCATTTTCCACCCCCAAGTGTGAAAAGGGGCAAATGCATGAAGGCAAGGTCATGTTTGACCAAGTCAACAACGCTGCCATAAGAGGAGTGGATTACTTACAAAGCCAGCGCAGTGTGAATGAGGAAGAGGATATTTGGTAGAGGAAACCCTAATGGATGGGGCCCATGGAGAGGAAGCTTTCATTATATAAAAGGAGAGAAAGGCAACCATTGTTATGCATGCTATGGATTATTGAATTCATTGTCTATTCAAAAAATTGTGCATTCTCTGCTATTTAGCAAGAATTTCCGAGAGGAATTCATATTTAGGATTCTTCCACCTTCTTGAGAGGTCTCTTGAGGGACTGCTCAGATTTTCCTCACATCCAGGCTTGAGGCCAAGAAACCTCCATCAAGACAACGTTATTTGTGCAGCAGAGTAATGTTGTGTTGCTTGGTGTTACAGTGAGGGTTCACTACACCACTCTCATAAGCTATTTTCAGAGGATGAGCCCCTCTTCCCTTTGAGATATCAGATTGGAGATATCCTAGAGCTTATTGCAAACTTTTGCATCAAGGCCAAGCATTTCTCTTCACCAACAGCGTAGTCCCTCCTCTACATTGCATTATTTCTGAGTGTGTTTGCAGTGGAGACTTTCTCCACATGATTAGAGGGTGAGATCTTAAGTGAGAGGACCAAAATTTCACTCTAGAGATCCTTTGGATGAGATTCAGCCATCTATTACAGCATCATCAACTATCTACATCCATTTTCAATTTTGAGTTACAGCTGCTGCCCAGCAACTCCGACATTTCTATAGATTTTCCATTTTGTGTATATTTCAGCCAATCCCTTTGAGGATTGTGTATTGTATGTTTTCAGGGGTTGAGATCTTGTTCCCCCTTCTTTATTTGAGCCATTATTGTCACATCTATGTATTATTGACATTTTCTAACAGTTCTGCCTCATGGATTGTGCAGTCATAGCCAGGGCCTCTTTTATATAGAAGTATTTCTCTATATTTCATGTACATGTTTCATTGGGGAGGAATTGTTTGACTTGAGAGATCATTTCCTCAAGATATTGTGTACATTTGTTGCTGCTATTATTTAATGTAATGGTTATGCAGATCTTCCGACATTCTTGGTTTTAATGCATTCACTGCTATTTTCCAGCTCATTTTTATGTATTGTTAAACCCCTGAAGGAGAAATAATTCAAGCTCTATTGATAGAGTCAGTGAAGGTCTAGGTATTCTCTAGATCTTACACTTCCTTGTGAAGGTGACATATCCGGAAAATTCCCCCACAGTCTATCTCTGGAACAGACTTGCGATATTTCAAAAAAAGGGACATTACAGTGGTATCAAAGCATGATCTCTGGCTCAGCTTGTGAGTCTAAGCCAAAGAAGATCAATATGATGAAAAATATGAGTTTATTCTCATCTATTTTCAGATCCAGAGAGAACCTCTCTAAGGAGGTTGAGAATAATGAAGAAGGAGAAATGGAGGTACCATGCACTTCCTATTCTCATAGAGAAAAAGGCTAGAAGCATGAAGAACACTTGGAATTCGAATTTCTAAGTGAGTATCTTGTTGAGTATCAGGAAAACCCTAGAGCTCTAACTTTGCCACAGTTTTTTCAGCAGAAAGAAGAAAGAAGACCCCTCAGCTATGGGATGATGAGAGGCAATAGATTTCTATTTTCCACATTTGATGGATCACACACTTGTACAACAGAGGGTTGAGTGAAGAAGCTAGAGGCTTTCTTCCTGCTACATCCTATAGTAGACAGAGAGGCTGTAGAATTTACAACACTGCACCTTAAAGGTGAAGTAGAGAATTGGTGGATCAACCATCTAAGCCATACAAGGGTTTCAAATCTTGTTGAGTTTTCTCAGAGATTGATCGGGATATTTGGAAAAAAGAGGGAGGAGCCTTCACCACCAGTTATTGAGGCATGTACTAGCACTGTTGAGATCATGGAGGAGCAGCCTTCATCTTCAATAGTTTGGAAGGCAAACCCTTATGAGGAGGAAACTCTTGCAGCACTGCAAGGAGCTTCCCATTTTCACCAAGGTATGATTGAACAACCATATCTTATCATTTCATCAAACACTTTGGATGGGTCTCTATCATTGCATGAAGTTGACATAGAGTAGCATAATAGCACTGCGTTGTGCATGAGAAGTGATGCAAAGGAGATCTCCTGGAGAGATTTCAGTAGATATGCACTCCCACACATCATGGAGTGCAAGATTCTTCATCATTTTGAGGAGGTACTTCCCTTATCTTAGGAACAGATAGTAGATGGAGGACATCTTCAGATCGATAAAATCTCTCATGACTGCATTGGAAATTCCTTGAGCCATGCACTTCATGATGGGAGGTTTTTTCCTACCACCTATTTGGATCCTCATAGGGTCAAATTGATCCTCAGGAAGTTTGCATTTCAAGGTCCCATGAAATGCAAGAGTTTGATTTAGGATGATGGTAGCCCTCATGGGAGGAGTACCAAGATGAAGGATGGAAGGAGACATCCATAGTTGGTTGAGTGGATGTGGATGGTGAGAAAGAAGCTGGTAAGCTACTTGCAGATTTATGATACCGGGCAGCAGGAGGCTTGGCTGCGCTGGTTACTCTTGAAGGAGTTTGGCCATCACTTGGTATACTCTTTTACCAAGGGTATGAGGATGGATGAAATCTGGCAAGATGCTAGCATCATGGAGCAACAAAGAGTATGGGTTCATAGTAATGATGCAACAATCATGTCATTCACTATGTCTTAATCACATATCTTGTATGATAAGAGCATGAGGAAGCAACAAAAACATTTGTTGTTGGGATTATTACTGGCAGATAGAGAGCAGATTTGCTCTCGTTTCTTATATGATGTTGTAGGAGCAGGAGGTAGCACTATCATGGTGCAAAGGGGATGCTCCTTGGCCTTTGAAGATCAGGAATTACTTCCACCTTGGGAGAGATTTCATATTTGTAGCAACATTGTTGGAAGGTTGCCCAATTATGTTGAGGAGACTGAGGGAAACAACGCTGTCACATTTGGAGATTATCTAGTGCCTCATGCAGAGGGAGGAGGAGCTCTTGCTCTAGGTAGAGGGATCCTTGCATATTTTCAAGTAAGTCCCCAAGATCTCAGGTATGGAGATCAAGGCACAACTCAAGTTTTACATGTGCCATTGTTGAGGAGGTGTGAAACCATGGAAACACCAGGAAGAGATAGGGAGGATGACCAACATGATGTGATGAGAAGCACACATCCCTGTCTATCATATGAGGTTGATGCACATAAGAGGGTGATTGGATTGTGTAGTAGAAGAATGGACAGAATTTTTCATTCACATATGCAGTCACCTTTTTATGATGATGTCTCATTTCATGGAGACATTTTTCTGGGGAAACCACTAGATCAACAGATAATGAGAGGTGCTTCACTTGTTGAGGCACCATTCATTAATTTTAGGAGGGTGGAGACCTTGGGATATAGCTTTACAGTGCTGAGAGTCTTGGGTAGACTCATGGATGAGAGACGCACTCTCTCAACATCATTTGTACCCACTCTTATTTCATATTCTGCGTTATGGCAGAAGCAGCAGGGGAAGGATAGAAGCCTTCCAACTTGCATATTTGGCATAGGATATGTCAAAGAAGGAGATGGCCATGTGACAGATATCCTTCATGAGGAGTCATTAGCATTGTCACTAGATCCATGCGGATGCTCCAGGTTGATGGTGGAGTATTCCCAAGATCATCTTGCTTGCATGATATTGACAGATCAGCATATGAGGAGATGCAGAGATCATGTGTAGATGGAGGAGATACATAACTCTTTGGAGGAGTTAGCACATCCACCTCTTTTGTCTTTGAGGATGAGAGGGGAATCATTTTTTAGCCACTCCATTTGTATGAGTAGAGCTTATGGTAAGGGTAATAATTATTTGCATGATGATTTGTATATTCATCCCTTAACCATATATGTGCAGGATGTTGCTCCAAGGAGGAGCATTTTTTTTCCTAGACCCCATGGTCTGCCTAAGGCCATGAGCACTATTTGTAGCCACTCCCTAGCAGGATTTTGGAGGAAAATGTATTTTGGAGGACATACTCACCTTGCACCATACATCATTCACTTCCTCCATACATTTGAGGAGATTAGGACAGCAAGCAAGTGGTTGAGAGGCCGCACCTTTTGTCACACTCTTTGGCAGTTGAGGGTCAAACTACATTGGTTACAATTGAGGGACCATTTTCCTTCTCCCTTGCTACATATGACAGTAATCATGGTATTCATTATGGTTCATTATTATGTTGTTGTCTTTGTGTTTGTTGAGAGCATGATTGGGGGAATGGCACATTGGTTGGATGTGTCGCTTGGGGGGAAAATATCCCACTCTATTTTCATTGCATGTTCTAATGGGAGCATAACAGGACATATGGAAACTACAGCAACACATTTTTTTTCCATTTGTGGAGAGCCATATGATTTATTGGATTCCATATGGTGATGACTACCAACTCATCACATATGAGATGATTTAGGACAACATGTTTCATAACGCTGGAGAAGAGATCCTTGGGGGTCTAGTCTTCATCTTGCCATAGGAGGGCAACTTTATTGCAGCCCCAAATCAGCATATACTCTAATATTATCCTAAGTGGAGAGGAGGAAAGTGTGGGGTAGGCTACTTTGTCTACCAGGATCATATTTTCAGCCCACCTATATTGTAGGAGCCAAAGGTGGAAGATGATTGTCAGGAGTTTCCATGTTGGGAGGTAACTCACTTTGTATGGATCATTGATTGGGGGATGGAGGATCTAAAATGGGGAGGTGTTCCTCTACATATTTCGGACTCCATGCCTTAAGTGGAGGTTTTTCTAGTTCTATCCTTGCAGTTTCTTGAGAACAAGCAACATTTGGGAGGGGAGGACTGTAATGTTCCCATTTTAGTAGATGGCTAAATGGAACATTAAAATTTTTCTTTATCATATTACAGCGAAATAAATGGGTAAGGAGGCCCATGCTTATGGAAAACATGAATAAAATCCCTCATAATGTAAAAGGGATCATTAGAATAGCTTCATTTTGCACCCCCAAGTGTGAAAAGGGGCAAATGCATGAAGGCAAGGTCATGTTTGACCAAGTCAACAGCGCTGCCATAGGAGGAGTGGCTTACTTAGGAAGCCAGCACAGTGTGAATGAGGAAGAGGATATTTGGTAGAGGAAACCCTAATGTATGGGGCCCATGGAGAGGAAGCTTTCATTATATAAAAGGAGAGCAAGGAAACCATTGTTATGCATGCTATGGATTATTGAATTCATTGTCTATTCAGACAATTGTGCATTCCCTGCTATTTAGCAAGAATTACCAGGAGGAATTCCTGTTTAGGATTCTTCCACCTTCCTAAGAGGTCTCTTGAGGGATTTCTCAGATTTTCTCACATCCAGGCTTGAGACCAAGCATCCTCCATCAAGACAGCATTATTTTTGCAGCAGAGTAATGTTGTGTTGTTGGGTGTTGCAGTGAGGGTTCACTACACCACTACCATTAGTTATTTTCAGAGGAGGAGCCCCTCTTCCCTTTGAGATATCATATTGGAATATCCCGGAGCTTATTGCAAACTTTGGCATCAAGGCCAAGCATTTCTCTTCACCAACAGCGTAGTCCCTCCTCTAGACTACATTATTTCTAAGTGTGTTTGCAGTGGAGACTTGCTCCACATGATTAGAGGGTGAGATCTTAGGTGAGAGGACCAACCTTTCACTCTAGAGATCCTTTGGATGAGATTCAACTGTCTATTGCAGCATCATTAGCTATCTACATCCATTTCCAGTTTTGATTTGTAGCTGCTGCCCAACAACTCTGGCATTTCTACAGATTTTCCATTTTGTGTATATTTCAGCCAATCCCTTTGAGGATTGTGTATTGTATATTTTCAGGGGTTGATATCTTGCTCCCCCTTATTTATTTGAGCCATTATTGTCACATCTATGTATTATTGACATTTTGCAACAGTTCTGCCTCATGGATTGCGCAATCATAGCCAGGGCCTCGTTTATATAGAAGTATTTTTCTATATTTCATGTACATGTTTCATTGGGGAGGCATTTTTTGACTTGAGAGATCATTTCCTCAAGATCTTGTGTACATTTGCTGCTACTATTATTTAATGTAATGGTTATGTAGATCTTCTAGAATTATTGGTTTTAATGCATTCACTGCTATGTTCCAGCTCATGTTTATGTATTGCTGAACCCCTGAAGGAGAAATAATTCAAGTTCTATAGACAGAGTCTGTGAAGGGCTAGGTAGCCTCTAGATCTCACACTTCCTTGTGAAGGTGACATATCCAGAAAATTCCCTCACAATCTATCTCTGGAATAGACTTGTGATATTTCAGAAAAAGGGAAATTACATCTAGCGGGGACAACGTAGTTTTGGAGGACGAGTCTTTGCATGGAAGTAACCTCATAAATGAGTGGGGCCTAGGGTGAGGAAGCTCACCAAGAATATAAGGGAAGGGATGGAAGCCATGCGAGGCATTGAAAATATTTTTTGTGTTTGATTCTTATGACTTATTGCATGCTTCAACGGTTTAACTGGGTTTGTTGTACTATTTAGTACAAGGGTATTTCCATGCGAGAATTCCCATGTCTTTCTTGGAGGACTTGGGAATGCAATCAGAGAGAATTATTTTGAGCTTCATTTCCACCATTCTGCATTGGGCCAAGAAGTCACCTACAACCACAACACAATCTCCTTGAGGAACTGCGTTATTTTTCATGGTGTTGCAGTGGAGGGGTCAAAAACCCTGTTTATGAGCTAGTTTCCTAGTGAAAGGATCAACCTTTCCCCCAGAAAGTTAGTAAGGAGAAGTTACAACAATTTATTTGTCTTTTTCAGTGATATTTATGCAGAGATTCAGTAAGACAACATGATTTAGCCACAAATCTGTAGTTTATACTTTTTATATCTCATGCCTTTCAAGAAACCCTTCCCAGGATATCTTGGGATAATGTAGAAGAGACTAGTTCTCCATTTTTCAGCCCTTTTGAGTAATATATCAACATATCCATTTTTTTTTTTAATTTCCATAGCAGTAACCCTCATTGGACTATGCTGTCACATGCTTCATAATTTTTGTTTTGTAGTATTCATGGGATTGTAGTGTTTCTAGGCTTGGTATGCTTGTTTAACTAAGTTGGAATGATTTGTTTCTCATCGCATTATATATTTGGTTGCTATAATACATAAACTAATGGATCCATGGGTTTTTCTTGACTTCTATAACACAATTTTCTGAATAATTCATTTTGGTGCTCATATTGTTGTTTTTCCTAATTAGGAATATTGCAGTGGTATCAGAGCTCTAATCTTGGCTCAGATTGTTGGGGAAATACATCTATAGCCATGGAGGAGAGAGATATTCCAAAAATTCTTCTCCAAAACATGCAGGACATTGCAAAAGATATCAAGGAGATGAGATTTGAAAGACAAAAGGAATCCCCTAAAGGGTTTTACCATGGAGAAAGCTCTGACACCTCACATTTGTGGTTGGAGCAGACAGTAGCACAACCTTCTTCACAATGCTCCACTATGCCCACATTGATATCTTTGGAAGGTGAGGAAGGAGGGCCCTTGAGGGAAGAAACCCTTGGTGATTGTTAGCCATCAGTAAATTTTTGTCATAGCAAATGATGGCTAAAATAGGTCTTAAGCCTTCAAGAGATTATTTTCATAGAAAATTTCTCACTCTTGAAGCCTTATGATGCTTTCAAATTCAAAATATAATCTTCATTACTGTTTCATTCATAAATTCACTAAGAAACCCTGTTGATATCCAAAGAAGCTATTTTTTAGGCCATGTTCCATCATTTACTAAGCCTTTTTCACTCATTTTTTCCCTTCTTCATCCTCCATTTCCCTCTGAAAAGTGCCCTTTTCTCCTTCTCATTTTACGCTTATTTTCCTCAGAAAATCTTCAAAGTTCCTTTTAAACTCATAAAAAATCCTTTTTTTTATGGTTTAAATCATCCTATTTTTCCTATCGGAACCTCAAAAAACCCTTAAAAAACCCTCTTCTGCCCTAAAAAATGCCATTTTTATACACAGGCTCCTAAGCCCCTTTATGGCTCAGCCCCCAACCCCTTTTCTATCATATGACCTAGCTCCCATGACCTGGCGCTAAAAACCATAGCCCTCATCCTTTCTCTCCACCTCAGGTCGCCTTTTCTCCACAAGACTATGCCCCTACCTTATCCCTAGCCCCCTTCCTATTACCTTTATTCGCCCCCCCCCGGACAACGGATCTTGGCTGTAGATCCATGTGATCAAACGATGATAGTTCACCCCCATCGTCCCTTCCTTCCTTTCCTTATTTTCCCTTATCCCCATCTTATCACTCCACAAAACAATCTTGACCGTCGATCTATAAAGGTCAACGGTCATTACAGCTCCTCTCCCATCCTTTGATCGCCCGACCTCTACCTATTCCTCCACCCTCCGCATCAAATCTCACCATTGATTTATTCAATCCAACGGCCCCGATCAATCTCGACAACCCAACTCTGCCGGGGCCTACCACCCACTACACAAAGCGCCCATCCAATCATTGCTTGACACCTGGCTTCCATTATTTTTCCCTGCCGTGCACCTCTCTTCATCGCGCTCTGTCGTAGCCATTGGATCTCCCCCCCAGATCCAATGGTCTACATTACATTTCACGTAAATCTTCCGTCCAGGGTTTAACCACCCTAATCCACGCAAGACCGCTAGTTTCATAAGGGACACATGTCACGCAACAGTTGGATCGCGTTCGTTTTATAAAAAACTGTTTACCACTCAATCATCGCGCGAAAATCGCTGACGGTTTTTGTAAAACCACTTTGCCTATTTTCACACCAAATACAGTTTTTAAAACCAGTTTTTGTGGGTTTTTCTCCATGAAACCTCCTCTGCTCCTTCGCTTGCATGCTCTGCCCCTTTGCATAAACTCCTCTGCCTCTGCCAAGATCCCTAAACGATCAAAAACCTCTCTCGCATGTTTTTAAAACATATTTTGTTGGTTTTTGTAGTTTTTTAATGGTTTTTTGAAGTGGAAACCCTCCCCATAGTTTAGAAGGGACAAGGCCAAAAATGAAGACCCTCGTGGTCCAAATACAAGACTAAAGCGCAAAACCAAGGCCTAAATCAATTTAAAAGGGGTAAATGATAGTTTAAATGTAAAAACAAAGGGGTTAAAGACTAAAACAGTGGATTAAAGGGAAAGCCAGTGAATAGTCAAAGCCTACAGGGTTAAATACATAAAGATGGGAGATTAAGGAGCTTAATGTAATAATGAAGACCGAAATCCAAAGAAAAAGGGATATTTAACAATGAATACAGTCAGCAGATGAAGTTTAAACCTCAAAGATCATTATTAATACTTAAAAACAAGATCAAGGCCTAATTTAGTGTTTGAAGCCACATAATTTGACAAATCGACTAAGAGAGCCTCCAAAAGCCACATCATTGAGGCAATTACTCCTAAAAATTCCACCTATAGGCCTTTTTCACCTAAAAAGAATACACAGTTAAAGCACAGTCAAAGATATTTGCCAAAGACAGCTCAAAATTAATTTCCAACCTACAAAGAGCCCCCAAAGTCAACAAAAGTGAGTGAATTTGATGAAATTTAATGTAATAATAAATTAGCAAAGTTAAAAAATTTGAAAACTTCTCCATTTGGCCCTTCAAAAGGCTAAGAATCACTTGCTCTGTATTAATTGAATAGATAGTCCTTTCTTTCACTCCACCTCCTCATTATTCTATAAATACTTCTCTAAAGGACAGTATTGTAGTCGATATTTGAATACTCATTGATTGTAAATAGCTATTGAGGCTGCTGAAGCTCTATTTTGTAATATAAGAAAGATAGGTTGAGATGAGAAGTTTGAAGCTGTAAAGACCCATCGGACTTGAACATTGTAACTGGTTTGAACATCAAATACAATATCTGATTTGTGGGATCCTAGTCTATGTCATTGTACAATTAAACCATTTTATGACTCCATAGCCCAATGGATTGACACTGTTTTTTCTTACCTATCTTATGATCTGAACCATTTTCAACCTATTCACACATTTACCCCTCAAAAAGACTTCCTTCATTTTAATGATATTCATCCCAACCAAAACAAACAAAAACCCTTGTGCTTTATAACTAGCCTAATATCATATCATTAGCCTTAAATATCATATCTTTGAAAACACATATATAGAGAGATCCCTCTCTAAATCTAGGATGGCTAGATCCTTAGATTCCAAATTTTCTTTGATGTAGACTCTGCAGTGTTTGTACTTGCCAATCTTGCAAACTACGAAGACCTAACATACTAACGACTGCACTGGGGATATATTGAGTAATAGATAACTTCACAACTCAGCGAAACCCTATTTCTAAATGAGACAAGTATCACCAAGACTGGTTGTCATTGATTTTTGAAGGTGAAAAACAACCAAAACCTTGAAAACAAGTAAAAATCCTTCACCTGGCGACTCCACAATTCTCAAAAGACCTAATGAATCCACTAGTAGAAGACTCTGAACTGGTTGAATAGATACAGTGACCTATTTTTTGATTTAAAAACATGATTCCAAGTATACAACGAGGATATCCCCCAATGAGTAGAGATCATATCCCTGGGTTCCCACATAATATGCCCCAGGTGAATTGGGATGAAAACCTGCCTGTTTTTCAAGGTGAAGAATTTGATGATCCTTTGTTACATCTCATCAAATTTCATATACATGTATGGAGGTTAAAGGTGGAATGGCATGAATACTGCCTTATGAAAATTTTCATGTTGACATTTGAAGGAAAAGCAAGGGAATGGTATGAATGGTTAAGGACTGGTAGTTTTTTTTCTCTAAGAGACCTCCACATAATATTTTATGATCATTATAAGGAAAAATCCCCGTATCTATCATTGGATGGAAGCTGTTGTAATAAATCTGAGGGCATCATAGAATACTTTGCAGGAATTTATGAAGATTTGGGAAATTGGCAGCCTAAAGATCTCATCACAACCATCCATGAATTTCATGCCCAAGACAAATATCACAAGAACCTAGATGAATCATTTTAGGAAGAGATTAATCAAGAAGTAATAAAAATTCCTCAAGATATCCCTGCCAGCATAAATAATGATTCATCGTTTCTTCTAGGTGAGGCTAATTTGAATATTGATGATGTAGAGCAGCCCATGCCTTTCCCTGATCAAACACAAACTTAGCCACTAGAAGGCCTAGACAATGAGCAAGACATGTAAGATGATCAATACTTTATAGAAGATGATGAGGAAGGTTGTCAAGAAATTCTTGATTGCCTACCTATAACTTGTGTTCTACTGTTAAGAGATCTTTACGAACAAAATGTAAATACTAATAGTGAGCAGTGCTTTAAGGAAACAAGTAGCCACTTAGAAAACGCAGAATCTGATGTGGAGGGAGAACCAGCACATATAGGAACTCTCCCTCTATGTTACAACTCATTTCAAATTACACAAGAAGAGTGGCATCCTGATAATGTAGAAGAAACAACTCATGAACCCTGTATTCAAATTGAGTATCAAAACAATCATGAGGAGTTTTTTGAAATATAAGTAGATCAGGAAATAGTAGAAAACCCTCAAAATTTCCCTGCAAGCACAAGTGTTGATTTAGTAGAAGAGGCTCAAGAAGACATCCAGCCTTAGAACTAGTTAGCACAAGAGAAACAGGACTGTTGTACTTCTGTCCAAAGCCAAGATAAAATCCCTCCTCTTTTGACAGAGGAAGAAATTGATCAAATATTGAACAAACATCCAGCCTCAAAACTTCATTTGAACAAAAAGCTTCTGCTCATCTACCTACTAAACCTTGTTGTCTTGAACAAGAAAATAAACTTGTAGATCAGCTTAAAGAAAAACAAACTGATAACCCAATATGCTTGATTGGTGAGATTGTTCATACTAATGATTGTCCAAGTTTTGATCAATCGGATGATGATGATGAGCTTCAAATAGAAACTAATCATGCAGGGCAACTAGTAGTTGATTGGTGCCATGAACTTCACTATCATCAGCTTGAAAGCAGCAATCAACCAATCCAATCCATCAGAAATAGCTTTCACATAATTGGGAATCAACAATCTATCAGTTGTAATGTTGAGATTGAAAAGAAAGAGGAATTTCTTGAGGAGGATGAAGATAAGGAGCCTTCTCCTAAAAGGGTTGAGGTAATAAAAGATAAATCTGCTTAAGAACATGATGATCTCTTCACAGAATACATTCCACTAAATCAAAGCATACTAGGACTACAAGAGGACAACACTGCCAAATATGATGAGTCCTCCAGTTCAGATCACAATGAAGATGAGGAAGAGTTTCTTTCTCAAAAGAATCTTCTTCTTCATCCAGTGGAAGAAAAAATAACCCTGGTTGAAACTTACCTATCAAACACTTCCAACTAGGTATTATTTCAGGATCCCTATACTCATCTTTTGAAGACATTTGAAGAGGGAATAAATGTTGTTAAGAACAGTTTGTCACAAATAGCAAGAAATTTTTTTAGCACTGCTGCTAAATAACAAGTGAGATGGGAGTGGTCCTTTTGTTTATCCATCATGCTGAAAGAGATGAGCAAAGACCAGTCATGGAACCATCTGATTGACTGGATGTATTGGAAAAGAAATTTTTTCAGCTAAACATGTAAATATTTCAAAGTTAGATTAGGGTAGGTAGGAATGTCAATAAAGCTCACCCTATGAGCATTTAGTTAATTTTTTGTTTTTTCTTTGAAAGAAAAAGAGAAAAATAGAAAAGAGGGCAGAAATAAAATAATAAAGCTACAGCCCCATACCAAAAAGAACACTGCCATTTAGTCATACAGCCTAATCATGACTAGATAGATTTCAATTTACCGCTGATAGGTTAGTGAAGAAGATTTGCCAAACTATTTAATATTGGATTATCAGTACATTAGATTAGGATAGAAAGAAATGGCTTTAATCAGATCAAAATTTGAGCCAAAAGGAAGAGAAAGAATTGGTTCTAATATGCTAAAACTTGAACTAGGAAAAGAAGAAGACAACTCTAAAAAGACCAAAATCAGAGCTGAAAGAAAGAATGAAGGATGTTTTGTTTTTTCAGATCTTAAGCCTTCACAGTGTTGTTTTAAATTTCTGCAAATAAATTCTATGTGCAGCTTGTACATAGAACCATAGACACCATGGCAAATGAGACAGTTTAATCCTGATTTGATTATGTTTAAATTTATGTTTTAGAAGATAGAGAATAAAATCTGCCAGACAGTTTAATCCTGGCTATTTTAGAAGATAGAGAATAAAATCTGCTAGATAGTTTAATCCTGATTTGATTATGTTTAAATTTATGTTTTAGAATATAGAGAATAAAATCTGCCAAAAAGTTTAATCCTGGCAGATAGTAGCTTAAGTAGAGAATTCATGAGTTCAACTGCTTAATCTGAACTCATGGAAGAAATAAGGGTAGATTTAGACTAGTTTCCTTCTTTCAATAAATGAATAAAATGTTGATGTCAAAGGTTTGCAATTCCAAGTGCACCTTATGAAGAAAAAATGTTAGGAAAATTAGGATGTGTAGGTATAATGATCGGGAGAAATTTGTTTGCTGATATAAAATAATGATCATCTTTTCTAAAGCAGCATGATCAGAGAAGAAAGGTTTTCAATGGATAAAGGCATAGGTCTACATCCTAGAGATCAATTTCTAAAGTTCTTGACACCTCCAAGGAGATTCCATCCCCAAGTGGAGCCACTGTTAGCCATCATTAAATTTTTGTCATAGCAAATGATGGCTAAAACAAGTCTTAAGCCTTCAAGAGATTATTTTCATAGAAACTTTCTCATTCTTGAAGCCTTCTGATACTTTCAAATTCAAAAGATAATCTTCACTGTTGTTTCATTCATAGATTCACCAAGAAACCCTGTTGATATCCAAATAATCTATTTTTTAGGCCATGTTCCATCATTTACTAAGCCTTTTTCACTCATTTTTGCCCTTTTTCATCCTCCATTTCCCTCTGAAAAATCCCCTTTTCTCCTTCTCATTTTACCCTTATTTTCCTCAGAAAACCTTCAAAGTCCCTTTTAAACTCATAAAAAATCCTTTTTTTAATGGTTTACATCATCCTATTTTGCCTATCGAAACCTCAAAAAACCCTTAAAAAACCCTCTTCTGGCCTAAAAAATGCCCTTTTATACACAGGATCTTAAGCCCCTTTATGGCTTAACCCCCAACACCTTTTCTGTGATATGACCTAACTCCCATTACTTGGCGCTAAAAACCTTATCCCTCAGCCTTTATCTCCACCTCAGGTCACCTTTTCTCCACAACACCACGCCCATACCTTATCCCTATCCCCCTTCCTATTACCTTTATTCGCCCCCCCTGGACAACGGATCTTGGCCGTAGATTCATGTGATCTAACGGCGATAGTTCACCCCTGCCAGCCCTTCCTTCCTTTCATTATTTTCCCTTATCCCTGCCTTATCACTCCATAAACAAATCTTGACCGTTGATATATAAATATCAATGGTCATTACACCTCCTCTCCCATCCTTTGATCGCCCGACCTCTACCTATTCCTCCACCCTCTGCATCAAATCTCACCGTTGATTTATTTAATCCAATGACCCCGATAAAACCCTACAACACAACTCTGTCGGGGCCTACCACCCACTACGCAAAGCGCCCATCCAATCATTGCTTGAAACCTGGCTTCCATTATTTTTTTGCTCTGTGCACCTCTCTTCATCGCGCTCTCCCATTGCCGTTGGATTTTCCCCCCCAAATCCAATAGTCTATATTACATTTCACGTAAATCTTCCATCCATGGTTTAACCACCCAAATCCACTTGAGACCATTGGTTTCGTAAGGGATGCCTGTCATGCAACAGTTGGATCGCATTCGTTTTATAAAAAAACGTTTACCACTCAATCATTGCGCGAAAACCGTTGACGGTTTTCATAAAACCACTTTGCCTATTTTTGTGCCAAATACAGTTTTTAAAACCGGTTTTCATGGGTTTTTCTCCATGAAACCTCCTCTTCTCCTTTGCCTGCATACGACGCCCCTCTGCATAAACTCCTCTACCTCCGCCAAGCTTCCTAAACGATCAAAACCCTCTCTCACCAGTTTTTATAACATATTTTGCTGGTTTTTGTAGGTTTGTGATGGTTTTTTGAAGCGAAAACCCTCCCCATAGCTCATAAGGGATAGGGCCAAATATGAGGACCCTCGTGGTCCAAATACAAGCCTAAAGCACAAAACCAAGGCCTAAATCAATTTAAAAGGGGCAAAGGATAGTTTAAATGTAAAAACAAATGGGTTAAAGACTGAAACAGTGTATTAAAGGGAAAGCTAGTGAAAATTAAAAGCTTAAAGGGTTAAATACATAGAGATGGGAGATTAAGGAGCTTAACCCAACAATGAAGACCGAAAGCCAAATAAAAAGGGATATTTAACAGTGAATACAGTCAGCAGATGAAGTTTAAAGCTCAAAGATGATTATTAATCCTTAAAAACAAGATCAAGGCCTAAATTAGTGTTTGAAGCCTCATAATTTGAGAAATCGACTAAGAGAGCCTCCAAAAGCCACATCATTAAGGAAATTACTCCTCAAAATTCCACCTACAGGCATTTTTCACCTAAAAAGAATACATAGTTAAAGCACAGTCAGAGATATTTGCCAAAGACAACTCAGAATTAATTGCCAGCTTACCAAGAGCCCCCAAAGTCAACAAAAGTGACTGAAGTTGTTGAAATTTAATATAATAATCAATTGGCAGAGTTAAAAAAATTTAAAACTTCTCCATTTGGCCCTTCAAAAGGCCAAGAAGCACTTAATCTGTATTAATTGAACAAATAGTCCTTTCTTTCATTCCACCTCCTCATTATTCTATAAATACTTCTGTGGAATATAGTATTGTAGTTGGTCTTTGAATACTCATTGATTGTAAATAGTTATTGAGACTGTTGAAGTTTTGTTTTGTAATAGAAGAAAGATAGGCTGAGAAGAGAATTTTGAAGCTATAAAGACCCACTGGACTTGAAGATTGTAACTGGTTTTAACATCAAATACAATAGCTGATTTATGGGATCCTGGTCTATGTCAATGGTGATGTTATTCTCACTGTAATTGTTATTTTCTTTATGTTTTCATTCTTTCCACTTTTCTCTAATAAAAAACAACAAATATAGATTAGGATTTACTATCAAGTACCCTAAATCTCACTGATAAATCTTTATCCTTTATGTTTTCTGCTGATTGTTTGTTTGAGTATAATTCAATAGAGTATAACCAGTGAAGTGTTGATAAGCCCATGTTTCCTGAGTACAACTTGAGATATTGTATTTCAATGTTCTTGAAAAAATCTGCTAATTAAAGTTGAACTAGGGAAGTTTATGGTTAGCCCTGTCCTCTATTTTATCTCCAACAGTTGCTTTGAAAAGTTCCTTTAAGAGTATGTCAAAAGCAGGCTAGTTTAAAAGTACTTACCTGATCTTAGACTACTTTTTATGTTCATCATGAATGTTTCCCTTTGAGAATATGTTGAAAGCAGGCTAAGTTAAAATTCTTTACTTGATCTTAATCTATTCTTTGTTTTTAATGTTTTCCTTTAAAATTATATCAAAAGCAGGCTAGTTTAAAAGTACTTACATAATCTTAGGTTGCTTTGTGTCTTTCCTTTGAGTATGTTGAAAGTAGGCTAGGTTAAAAGTCCTTACTTGATCTTAAACTTCTCTTTTTTTTCTTATGTTTTTTCTTATTTCACCACTTCTTAATGTTTCATTCCATAAATCAACTTAAAGAGATCTGTTGACATAGATGACTTGCCCCATAGACCACTCTTGAAACCTGTTGTCCAATTAAACCCTTTTGTGACTCCATAGCCCAATGGATTGACACTGTTTCTTACCTATCTTATCAGCTGAACCATTTTCAACCTACTCACACCTTTACCCCTCAAAAATACTTCCCTCATTTTAATGATATTCATCCCAAACAAAAAAAACAAAAACCCTTATGCTTTATAACTAGCCTAATATCATATCATAAGCCTTAAATATCATATCTTTGAAAACACATATATAGAGAGATACCTCTCTGAATCTAGGATGGATAGATCCTTATATTCCAAAGTGGTTTTGATGTAGGCTCTGTAGCATTTTTACTTGCCAATCTTGCAAACTACGGAGACCTAACAGTGACTATTTTGTGGAATATGAATCTCAATCCCGAAGGTTAAAGGAACATTTGAAATTTTAGGAATTCTGTCAGATCAAGGATGGTAGGAGATCCTTCAATCACGATAAAAATGGAGGGTACATACATAACTTAGTTCTGCAACGCAACTTGGGTAGATTCTTTTTTCCCTCTTATGTAATATTTCATTTCATGAATTTCTGCAATTTATTCAATGAGGACGTTGTATAAGGAAAAAATTGTAATACAAATGTAGAAAAGGACTTGGATCCTCTTATATATGTTGTTTTTAGCTTAAATATTAAATTGCATCAGAAAAAAATCATTCTAGCGACATTAAACAGATCTTCGTGGCTCATATATGCTCAAAAACACCCCAATCCCACAACTTCACAAAATAGAATTTCTGAAGACTGCAACAGCGTAATTTTCATTAGGGTATCTATAGAAAAATATTATTTATTACATATCTATAACTTTCATTAATCATAAGATCATAAATGAGAAGTTTGACCCCTTTTACAAGCACATGAGAACATCCCGGCAAGGGTTTCTGGCGAAATAACAATGTAAAATGTAGCACTGCGTAAAATAATGCTGTACATAGAAAATATATATTAGAAAATACCAAATATGATCTGAAATAGATGAATAATATAGAAATTTTCCCAAGGCATTCTTCAATAGGCCTTCTGGAGTGAAATAGGCCCCTCCTCCTCCAAAACAAGCACAAAATAGCAGGGTTTTACCCAGTCGCTACTGCACCTGCAGAAATGATGCAGTTACTAGAAGTGACTACGCTATATATGATGCAGAATGGATATCTTCAAGATAAGTGATGTAAAATAGGCCCATGACCTTCCCTTTTGATCTCACAACCAGCAAGACCAAAGGTGAATATGGAATTCCTTCATGAGAATTCCTTTGCACTAAACAGTGTTGCAGCTACAGCTAAACAACTGGAGCTTACAATCAGTCAAAAGACCAAAAAAATATGATTACTGAATGCCTTTTTTTCTGCTATCTCCTCCTTCTTATCCTTGGTGAGCTTCCTCCCTCAGACACCACTCATTGATGTTGTGACTTCCTTGAGAAGATTCCCCTTTAAAAACTGCGCTGCCCTAGATGGTTTCCCTCCTCTTGTAGCAGTGCTGTTGACTTGGTCAACTAGATCTAGCTCATTTATTTTCCCCTCTTTCACACCAAAGTGGCTTTATTTTTCCTCCTAATCCAATCCATTTTCACACTGGGATATGTTTTATTGTCCTTCCTACTCTTCTATTTCAAAAATGATCAGTTATAATATTCCAAGTAGCAGTGGCTAATTGGGAATATTATAGTCCTCCCTGCTCAAAAGTTTCTTTCCCACAAGAAATTGTAAAGAAGGATGCTGCAATATTTTCTCTCCCTCCCATGTGGCATCCTCATCTAGTAGATTCCTCCATCGAATCAGATATTCCTGGATGAATTTGTTTCTTAGCTACCTCTCCCTTGTGTCTAAGATTGCTTCTGGCTACAAAATTAGGTGGCCCTCATCATCAGAAGGGGGGATATCCATGTTGGAAACTAAATTCCTCCAAATGGCCTTCTTGAGGCAAGAGACATGGAAGATATTGTGGATATTTCTCCCCTTAGGAAGCTCCAACTCATATGGTACCTTACCAATACATTTGATCACCCTGTATGGCCCATAGAAACATGGTTTGAGCTTCTCAGCTCCCTTCTCCTTGAGTGTGGACTGTTTGTAAGGATGAAGATAGAGATAGACAAGATCTCCCACCTCAAACTGTCTTTCTATCTGACCACAGTCTGCATACATCTTCTACTAGTTCTGGGTAGTAGAAATGTTGTCTTTGAGTGCCCTGAGTATGTCCGGTTCTCCTGAATCCATTCCTTTTCCCTTGGAGCCTTACTTTCCCCAAAAATAACATTAGAAAATGAGAGTGCGTCATACCCATATAAGGCCCAACATGGATTCATGCCAATAGAAATATGGTGATTAGTGTTGTAACAATACTCTTCCAAGTGGAGGCAACACATCCAAGCTCTCTGCTACCCTGCTACATAGTTCCTCAAGTAGCCTTCCAGCCACTTTTTCACTATCTTGGTTTTCCCATCAGTTTGGGGGTGATAGCTAGTGCTTGGAGTCAAATCATTCCCCACCAACCGGAAAATTTCTTGCCAAAAGCCACCCATGAAGTGGTTGTCCTGATCACTCACTATGGTCCTTGGGAGACCATGGAGTCTAAATACATCTCTGAAGAAGATTTCAACTACCTGTGAAGTAGTATAATATGCAAAAATGGAAAAAAAATGAGAGTACTTTGTTATTCCATCAACAAATACAAAGATACAATCCTTACCCTGTACTGTCGGTAGGCCGGTGATGAAGTTCATAGAGATACTCTCCCAATTCCCATCCTGAACAGGTAATGGCTGCAATAACCCAGTAGGGTGGGTGTGTTCTCCCTTATTCTGCTGAAAAATGGTGCACTCTCTGACATGTCGGAGCACATCCTCCTTGAGACACTTCCATGAGAATCTCTCTCTTATGGCCCTGTAAGTCTTTGTGAAACCTTGATGCCCGACAAGTAGGGAATCATGTGATGCCAATAAGATCTTCTCCTTGATCTTGGAATTATTAGCCAAGAAGATCCAGTCCCAGTAATAGATGACCTCATCCATTACTCTAAACCTCTCATCCGATACCACCCCATCAAGTATCTCACATGCAAAGTCATCTTTGGAATACTCAAATAAAAGTTGAGCTTTCCAATCTGCATCCATTCCCCTCAAAGACAGCGTTGTAGGCCTCCTGGATAGTGCATAAGCTACTACATTTCTCTTCCCCTTAACATACTCTATGTCAAAATCATAAGCTTGAATTTTTCTCACCCACTTTTGTTGTCTCTCCTCGAGTTGTTTTTGTTCAAGGAATAATCTAATACTGTTATGGTCAGTGTTCATCTTGAACTTATTCCCCACCAAGTATTACCGGAATTTGGCTAATGCATGCATGATAGCCAAAATCTCTTTATCATAGATGGGGTATAAACTCTCATGAGGGAGCAGCTTCCTGCTCTCAAAGGCTATAGGGTTCCCACCTTGCATCAAGAATGCCCTAATACCTTCACCTGATGCATCACATTCTAGAACAAAAGGCTGAGAAAATTCAGGAAAAACCAAAATAGGACAACTACTCATTACCTCTTTGAGCTTATCAAAAGCCTTTTGCGTTGTAGGTGTCCACTGGAAAGCTCCTTTCTCTTTCAAGTCTATGAATGGTGCTGCTAGTTGTGAAAACCCTTTCACAAACTTCTGGTAATAAGTGCATATGCCTACAAACCCCCTGAGCTCTGTGACATTCCTGGGCTTAGGCCAATCTCTGATAGCCTGGATCTTCTCCTCATGTACCCTACTCCATCTGCTCCTATGATGTACCCTAGATACAACATCTTTGTGAGGCCAAATTCACATTTGGAGAGCTTGGTATAGAATTTTTTCTCCTTGAGGATATGTAAAACTGTCTCAATATGTTGCAAGTGCTCCTCCCAAGTGCGGTTGTAGATGAGAATATCATCAACGAAGACCAATACAAACTTTCTAAAATGACCATGGAAGATGTGGTTTATGCAATATTGGAAAGTTTTTGGGGCATTGGTCAATCCAAAAGGCATTACCAGAAACTCAAAATTCCTAGAGTGACATCTAAACGCTATCTTGGGGATATCTTTCTCCCTCACCTTGATTTGATGATACCCTAATCTCAAATCAATATTGGAGAATTATTTAGATCCCCTCAACTCATCCATGAGTTCATTTATCTTGGGTATAGGGTACCTGTTCTTCATGGTCTTCTTGTTCAAAGCCCTATAATCAATGCACATCCTCAATGTGCCATCTTTCTTCTTTACCAAGACCACTGAAGAAGAAAAAGGACTAGTACTAGGCCAGATGTGTCCTAGAGCTAGCAGCTCTTGGATAGCCCTCTCAATCTCATCCCTATAAGCCTTTGGGTGCCTATGAGAAGTGGTGATTACTGCTTGGACCCCTTGTTCCAACTCAATAGTGTGTTCAAACCCTCGGTCAGGAGGTCTCCCTGGTGGGATATCTCCAAATACTGTAGAATACTAGTCGAAGAGAGACTAGACATTTGGATGCACTGGTGAATCCTTGCCTCTCACCTCTGATATATATAGCTCCACTGCCCATTCAACATCCCCTCTGCACATATCTGCCTCCATCTTGTGTGCTGAAACAACCTGTGGGGGGTATGTGTTTATACTCTTGATTTTTTGATACTGGTCATCCTTCCCTCCTGTCCATTCCATTTCAAAAGTTCTCCAATTAGTGGTAACTCTCCCAAGAGTGATTAAGAACTGGACTCCAAATATGAAATTGTTATCTGGAATATCTACCACAAAGAAGTAGTCTGTCAAGGTCTAGGTCCCCATGGTAATGGTTAGTGTCGGAACATACTTTGCACATTCCAGGGTCATAGATCCTAGGACCAAAACTGAGAATCCCTCAAACCCTTCCACGTGGATTCCTCTCCTTTGTACCAGCTATGCATCAATAAAATTATGAGTAGCCTCACTATATATCAACACATAGACTCTTTGCCCCATAATAGTACCTCTCACCCTCAAAATCAGATACCTTGGGACCCCTCTTAACGTTGCAATAGCTCCCCCTCTTGGAGCAAAGTCTTCTATGGCTGGTACAATGCTGGCATCCTTCTCGGAGAAGGTCTTGATATGATGTGTCCTTTATGAAACATATTCTCCCTTCAAATTACGAACATGGATTGTTTTACTTGGTCCTGAGTGGGCCTCCTACTACAATAATTTTCTTTCCCTAAGCAAGATGTGTTGTAGATCCCTAGCTTTCTCCACAGCTTCAAGGAGTGTGGTTGGTTTAGTGGATTTTACCAACCCCTACAATGGTTCAGCCACCCCATTAATAAAAATTCATACCCTCCTGCTCATAGTGAGGTTGGATACCATTACCGAAAGCTACAAATAATCAGCAATATAATCCTCAAGATCTCCTTCCTGTTTGAGCTTGGTTAACTTGACAAAATGGGCTTCTGGATCTCTTGGATGAAATCTATCCACTAGATTCTTGGTGAAAGTTGAGTATGAATTCATGTGATGATGCCCAAGTGTGGTCAGTCAATGAAACCACCATTCTTGAGCTTCCCCTTCTATATGCAGTGTAGCTATCTTGATGGCTTCTATTTCAGAAACCTTGTTGAGCTGGAAGTATGTGTCTAGCTTCTCTACCAAAGCCTTGGCTGTACACTTAGGTGTCCCATAAAATGTGGGTAAGAAGAAACCTACCATATTGTGTTGTAGGTCTGATCCCTACATCAAGTTCTCCTCCTTTTGATGAGGATTGATCCTCCTTCCATCCTTCATCCGTCAAAACTCCCGAAAGCTCAAGTGCTCTTTGAACCTTTGAGATTGGAGTTCATATTCTTCAAAATACTCTCCCAGGGTTCTCCCTTTATCTCCTTCAGTTATAAATGAAGGCATGGTAAGGTGTTGTGGTACAACTGAATGCCCCATGCCATTTGAAGTGTTGGTACTTGCCTCATGGCAAAACCCTATAGAATCCCCTTCATTTCTCATCTCCTTGAGGTCCTTTGCAATATTCTGTAGGATTTGAAGTAATATATTCAAGATATCTTCCTCCTCCATGATGAAGATAAATTTCCCCCAAAAGCTTAGCCAAGATCAGAGCTCTGATACCACTGTAATATTCCTTTTCAGGAATTTCTGCAATTTCTTCAATGAGGATGCTATATAAGGAAAAACTTGCAATAAAAATGTAGAACAGGACTTGTATTCTCTTATATATGTTTTATTTATCTTAAATATGAAATGGCATTAGAAAAAAATCATCCTAGCTACATTAAACGGTTCTCCCCAGCTCATATATGCTCAAAAACACGCCAATCCCACAACTTCACAAAATAGAATTGCTAAATACTACAAAAACGTAACTTTCATTAGGGTATCTAAAGAAAAATATGATTTAGTACGTATCTATAAATTTCATTAATCATAATATCAGAAATGAGAGGTTTGACCCCTTTTACAAGCACATCAGAACATCCCGGCAAGAGTTTATGGCGAAATAACAATGTAAAATGCAACACTGCATAAATTAACGTCGTGCATAGCAACTCCGTATTAGAAAATAATGAAAATTATCTAAAAGAGATGAATAATATATAAATTGGTGAAATTCCTTCCTCAATAGGCCTTCCGGAGTGAAATAGGCACCTCCTCCTCCAAAACAAGCACAAAATAGCACGGTTTTACCTAGCCGCTACTGCACCTACAGAAATGATACAGTTATTGGAAGTGACTGTGATGTATATGATGCAGAATGGATATCATCAAGATAGATGATGAAAAATAGGCTCAAGACCTTCCCTTTTGATCTCACAACCAGCTAGACCAAAGGTGAAGATGGAATTCCTGCATGAGAATTCCTTTGCACTAAATAGTGTTGCAGCTACAGCTAAATAGCTGGAGCTTACAATCAGTCAAAAGACAAAACAAATATGATTATTGAATACCTTCCTTACTGCTATATTCTCCTTCTTATCCTTGGTGAGCTTCCTCCCCCGGACCCCACTGATTGATGATGTGACTTCCTTGAGAAGATTCCCCTTTCAAAACTACGCTACCCTAGTTGGTTACCCTCCTCTTGTAGTAGCATTGTTGACTTGGTCAACTGGATCTAGGTCATTTCTTTGCCCCTCTTTCACACCAAAGTGGATTTATTTTTCCTCCTAATCCAATCCCTTTTCATACTGGGATATGTTTTATCGTCCTTCCTACTCTTCTATTTCAAAAATGGAGTAGTTATAATATTCCAAGTAACAGTGACTAATTGGGAATATTACATCTTATGATGGATCACCCAAGTGCACAGCTAAGGATTGGGTAGAGAAGTTGGATACTTATTTCCAAATCAATAGAGTTTCAAAATTGGAGGCTATCAAAATATCATCATTACACCCAGAAGGTGAGGCACATGAGTGGTGGTTTCATGGGTTATCTACACTTGAGCATGCTAGTATCACTTCATATTCAGACTTCACTAGAAGGTTGGTGGATATATTTCATCCCATGGATTCGGAAGCACACTTTTTTGGGCTAACCAAGCGCAAGAAATTGGGAGATTTAGAAACCTATATCTCTGTGTTTCTGAAGCTTTCAGTTATGGTATCTGACCTCACTATGACCCAGAGAGTATGCATGTTTATTGATGCGATGGTTGAACCATTGCATGGGTTGGTGAAATATACTAGACCAACTAGACTTCAAGAAGCTATGGAGAATGCTAGGGACTTGCAGCATGCTTCACCCAAGGCCAAAGCCCCATTCCAACAAAATATCTTCTCTTGCATAAAGGAGAATCAAGAGAAGATATCTCTTGATAATAATCGGAGAGATATAAGGAAGAAAAAACTTTTTTTCACTTGTCGGGAACCATGCGTACCAAACCACCAATGTGCTGCAGGGAAATCACATTGCATTGAGATATTTTAGGATGAGGAGAAGGAGACCAGTGCTATAGTAGCAGAAGGAAGTGCAGCACCCACATGAGATGTATTGAAAGCATTTGGTCCAATGGGAGGGACTCTTGCAGCTTTGAGGGGAGTTCCCAAGTATCTAACATTAAGAGTTAGAGGCACTATTATGGGGAAAAGAGCATCAGTATTGGTAGACAATGGAGCTACTCATAACTTTATTGATACACATTTGGTGCAAAGGAGGGGCATTCACATAGAAGATTTTGAGGGTTTCTCAGTTTTGGTTCGAGGAGCTAGAACCATGCAGTGTGCCAAATATGTTCCAGCATTAACCATCACTAGTTTTCTCTTTACAAGGATGGTTGTTTGAAACCTCCTCTATATTTATGTAATAATATATGTTTAAACATATTGTAGTTTAGTATTTAAACCCTTCTCATGCATTTAGATAAGGATCCAGAAATTTGTCAAAAGCATTTGAAAAGAATGCACTTCTGTAAGTTTGTAAATGCTTTGATGGATTAATGGAACAAAATCTGTTATCTTTTGACATTTGAAGCTGTTTCACTCATGTTGCACTATTTTACTCCTTAAATTTCTTGAAAGTGAAGAGGAGCAGAAAACTACTGTCTGTTTATATGAGTAGGACTTCGTATATAAGGTACTTCTACACATTATATTAAGTTTTTATTTTTAGATTGATAGTTATCTTTTTATCTACATTATATATTTGAAGTGTTATCATAAATTAATGTTAAATGCACTTTTGTACTAATATTTTTTTATGATTTCTTATCTTATATATAATCACACATATAAATGTGATATACATTTCACAATTCTTTTAATCAAACTACTTTGCTAAAAGAATTATCTTTACATAATTTTCATCTCTTTCAACTGTTAAATAATCTTCATTACTAATTGTTACACCAATTTTTGGTCATCTAACTTGTTACTATTAGATGGACCAAAGTAAAACATGTAAGACCAATTTTACCTTAGTAAAATTGCTTTCACTATGAAAAATAACTTAGTAATCCATAATTTATTAAGTTGTTGAGGGTCTAAAGAGGAAACCCCATGAGGAGATATTGAATAAATCCCTATTTTTTTGGTTTTCCTCAAGGGATAATTAATTAAACCATAGTTTAATTAATATTCTTGGTCATATTTAACCCAAAAAAGGAAAATTAATTAGATAAATCACTATTTATCTTATTATTTTCTAGGAATAATTATTTAAAATATTATTTAAACAATATCCCTTGTTAAATTTGACTAAATTATTTATAAATAATCGAATAAATCACTATTTATTTAATTATTAGTCAACCATATTCTTAAAATAATAATTAAATCATTTATTTATTTATTATTTACAAATAAAGGGATTTGACCAAATTCAAATTCTTTTTCCCTCGAACAAAAACAATAAAATATTCCATAAAGTTGGATCTAGATTTGGTTAATAATTTTTTTAATTATGCACCAATATCTAGAATAACTCAATATTTTGTTATAAATAGAAGGGTTTTTCCATTCATTCACTACATTTTGTTGCCTACATATCACTCTGGATCTATACTTTTGGTCTGACTTTGATCCTCCATCATTGTCATATTTTTCCACTTTTTTGCTTGTGAGCTCCCCTTGAGTTCTATTTTTGTCCGCCTTTTATACACCGTCAAGAGAGAGAGATCTTAGATCTGGAGTGCCAAGGAAATACAGGAGCCCATCCCATTGACGGGGACTGGTAACATCTTTCTATGTTCCCTTCCGAGGTGTCATAAATACAAAAATTATTTAAAAACATTCTTGTCTTGTTCATTGGATGCATGGACAAACTCTTGGTTTTATTTGTTATTTAATGTATTTAATTGCATAGATCTAGATTTATGTAGCATTTATTTTGATAACTAACTACATATATACGGAAATTGAGAGCCATCTTTGATGTTAGGGTTGTTTGTTATGCACATCTAAAGTGAGCTTTTTTCGTACACTTACGATTATAATTCACACTAATAACTGGTGATTAGACAACAACATTCTATTGGGTCGTAACTAAAATTATGCAATGTATGTTGTTCCATCTGAAATTCACCGTAAGATGTGATTTCCACACAACGAAAATATTGTCACCATCGACCAGTTGACATAATACGAACTAAAGTTCAGACCTCCCCTAATTCCATCATCTCTTCGGTGGCTAATAAACAAATAGTCGAACCTCTAACCAGTGTCTCACCTAGAGTCTACAAAGAATCCTCTTTTCTTGGTTAATTCCCTAGTCTCCCTCTTCCTATCTCTAATCCCAACTCTTCGAATGTTTTCATGATGCAATTGTCTCGGTCCCACCTCAAACAGACCAATTTAAATAGTCAGTAGCCCTGCCCTCCGCAACATGCTCCTAACACCTCGATTCAGCCTTTAGGACCCCCTCCTCAAGGCCCCTCATCCGTAGCTGGTTTCCATGAGCCTATCTACCCTCCTGGAATGGTTCTCCCTTGCCTTAAACATCTTGGCATCGTACTGCGAGGCCATTACCCCTACAGTCAGATACCATTTCTGGCTCCCCCTCCTGGAGTGTTTTTGGTACCTCTTATGGCTACCTTTTCTCTTCCTAACATGACCTTGGGGATCCCAGTATGGTAAATTCATCCCCTAGAATCTATCCCGCCTAGTCAACCCAAACCTTATACTACTTTGACCCTGGTCCAACCAGTCGCCATGACCCTCCCTTTGCTTATGTGCCTCAGCCACCTCAAGAGGAACCTACTCCTATTGCGAAAGATTCGAGTGAGGGGGGGAAATCCCACAAGAAGGCACCTAAGGGAAAGGCCACCCAGATAACCAGTGCTCCTCCTTAGCCACCAAACTGTACCACCCAGTGTGCTTCATGTGATGTTTTCGGTCATGCCACCCTTACCTATCCTGAATTGCCTCATCTCAAGCCCATGGTCAACGAATCATTTCCTGAGTATGATATCGCAGAGGCCTATGTCAATTTGTCTGATTCAGACCAAAAACTAAAGCCTTTGCACACAAATAATCCTTTTGCTTTGTGTGATTTCCTGGCCACTATACTCACCTCTGTCCCTGCCTCAAAGACTACGACAACTCTTTGGAAGTGGTCTGCCAATTCAAGGCCCAATGCAATGATTCCACCTCTCCATTATTTGTGTGTTATGCTTTGGAAGAACCAGAGGACACAAATTCTCCCATTGACATTACCCCTCTTGATGTCGAGATGATGGAGCCTTCATCCACAATTTTCTACCTATCATCATCTATGAGACCCATGGTGGAAGACCCCTCTATGACTTCCCCTTCTATTTCACCTGACATCCCTTTAGCGATAACCCTGGGCTGAACATTAGTGGATCCTTCATCTACTTGTTTTTTGGTGACCCTCCATGATGATGCGCATGTGAACCTCTCTTCTCATGATGATGATTCAGGTAGCTTTGCCACGTCAAGTGGTCTTTCTTCCACCAGTCACCACATATTCTATTACGATGACTACATTATGGAAGCATTTACCACACCTAACTTTATCTATTCCCCCTTACATCGAAACCATACATACAAACCACATACACCTTGTGGTCATTACATTGACACAAAATGTTTTGGTAAGGGGGCCCCCATATTTGAGAGTCCATGAGAAGCAATTTGCCCCAACCCTCCTAGTGCATCTGGTCGTGTCGACTCTAGTAGCATTATTCATCCCCATTTAGAAGAACCTCTAGAGTCCCATATCATTTTTTATCAATCTAGGAATGACCCCCCTCATCATTCCTTCATCTCACATCAACAACCTAGTCCCCTAAACATTTTTGTTGACCAACCTCTATGTTTCATAGGTGAGAACCAATTCATTATATCCAAATCTACTCTTTGAGATGTTGACACTATGTATGAAAACCCATAAATATAGTCTATTTGCTTCATATATGCAGTACCAAAAGAGATTGGTAATAATCCATTCCCTTTCTCGAATTACATCTATCCATTCTTCCAGCAGAAGATAACCATAACATAAACAAATGGCGAAACACATCATTAAAATGTGTTTAGATTCCTCTTTTATAAATACATTTGGTACGACCATAACATGCTTGGGGGCAACCATGCCCCTCAACCATAGAAATGATAGCTCTCAGCCAAAAAAAACAATTAAACCCCCTTTCTCTAATAGGTCGCACTTTTCGGGTCATTTACTGGGATAGGTCGCACTTTTCTGCCCAGTACCTGCTACACAGGCCACAAAACAAACCCTAATAAGTGCGACCCAGCCAGTTCCTAAGCTCTGGGTGCCTAATCTAAAACTTTAGTCCACTAAATTTAAAGAGTATGGTTAGGCCTCTTACCTAAAATTGATGGATCTCGATTCCAACGATCGGTTTGTCTGCTACGATCACCACAAGATTTAGGGCCTTTTCTCCTCTCCACATTCACCACAGCTACACTTGCAAATGAATCAAATTGGAGGGAAAATTTCTTATCAAAAGAGAAACTAAATATTTTTCTTTCGCCAGCTACGACCAAACCGTAGGTCAGTTTGATAGACCATCAACACCATTAGAAATATATCACCGAGCTCTCAAATGGGTATCCTTTAATTTTTTGTGATTTGATACTTCACTCGGACACAGTTTTTCCAAGAAGGGTCACTTCACCACTCCTCGAAATCGAATTTCTTCACTTGCAACACTTGTAATCGGGGCACCACTTTGCCTTCATAGTTTTTCATGCTTGTGTCGATTTTTGTCATGAGTAACCATCTTATACTCATGTTTTTATGGTCCCCACCGGGCATGTTCTATGTGGCAGCATCATCGAGTCGCCCTTGTTAGAGCATCCGAGTTGAGTCATCATTGCCTCCATGGAGTATGTCCTGAGTCCCTTTGTATCCCACCACAGTCCTCCATCCTTCATTGCTTTGTTCCTCTCTCTTGTTGCACATTTTTTCCTTCTGTCATACTGTCCCCTATCCCCTCTAATGTCAAGTCAGTAGCTTCTAGGTCATCCATTCCCTTTACGCTCTAACAAGGGAAGTCGTCATCCCACTACTCAATACCCTCCATTCCACCATCATCCCTGGTGTCAGTCTATCAGTCGATTTACTATTTTCCCTCATGCCTTAGTTGAGGATCCCTTATTTCCTCACCTATGGCGGACCTCCTTCTGTTGACATCAACTTATTCATTCAAAAAGACAGGTCTAGAGGGCAGTGTACCTTGGTTCCAGCTTCCACTCTTCTTTGGTGCCTCAGATCAAGAAAAGGGACTCTTTATTTCCCTTTGACTTGATTTTTTCTCAGCTCCAGCTTCTTATAGCATGACCAAGATCCATATACTTGATGGTTCAGTGATGCAACAGATTATACTGGTGATTCTCGGTTGTGTGTGAGATGTTTCAGAACTTATGAGGGGGTGTCCCTTCAGGTAGCCCCCAACATGCCTGGATGAACTCTCTACTACAACCTTGGATGCATCTCCATAAATTTTATGGTTCTAGCCTCAGCTGCTTGTAATGCCTCTTTAGTTTGCAAGTATCATTCATTCAGATTATCAGAGCCCTTTCCTATTTTACAGGGCCTCTTTGGTTGTACTTATATCTCATGTACTCAGATATTATTGTATAGGTCCTGGTTTTTGTCCTAGGCACAATATGTATGTGGGATGCATTATCATGTTTTTCTCTGGCCCATGTTTATGCCAGCATGTACTATATCGTTCACTCCCTTGTTTGCTAGACGCATTATTCTTTGTACTTTTTTATCTCGGCGGGCATAGGGATGCCTCCCACACCTCATGTAGAACAGGTACTCACTCATAAAAGAGACTTGTCGCACCTGTAAGTATCTCCTCCTCGGGGCATTGTCCTCTAGCACTTTATTCTACCCTATATTTCTCTCTCTCTCTGACTCCCCCTTTGGTGTCTAGTGATTGAGTTCTTACAACGTACTTCCATCATACGATTAGCTCCTAACACTCGCACACTGGGGGGAAATCTGTTACATAAATTTTTGGTCATATAACCTGTTACTATTAGATGGACCAAAGTAAACCATGTAAGACCAATTTTACCCTACTAAAATTTCTTTCACTATGAAAAATAACTTAGTAATCCATAATTTATTAAGTTGTTTATGGTCTAAACAGGAAACCCAATGAGGAAATATTGGATAAATCGCTATTTGTTTGGTTTTCCTCAAGGGATAATTAATTAAACCATAGTTTAATTAATATTCCTGGTCATATTTAACCCAAAACAAGAAAATTAATTAGATAAATCACTATTTATCTTATTATTTTCTAGGGATAATTATTTAAAATATTATTTAAATAATATTTCTTATTAAAATTGATTAAATTATTTATAAAAAATTGAATAAATCACTATTTATTTAATTATTACTCAACCATATTCTTAAAATAAAAAATAAATCATTTATTTATTTATTATTTAAACATAAAGGGATTTTACCTAATTCAAATTCTTTTTCCCTCCAACAAAAATAATAAAATATTCCATAAAAGTTGGATCTAGATTTGGTTAATAATATTTTAATTTTGCACCAATATCTAGACTAACTCAATATTTTGTTATAAATAGAAGGGTTTTTCCATTCATTCACTACCTTTTTTTTCCTAAAGATCACTTTGGATCTATACTTTTGGTTTGACTTTGATCCTCCATCATTGTGATATTTTTCCACTTTTTTGCTTGTGAGCTCCCCTTGAGTTCCATTTTTGTCTGGGTTTTCTACATCATCAAGAGAGATATATCTTAGATATGAAGCACTGGGGACATACAAGAACTCATTCCATTGAGGGGGACTAGTAACATCTTTTTATGTTCCCTTCCCAGGTGTCATAAGTACAAAAATTCTTTAAAAAAAATATTGTCTTCTTTATTGGATGCATGGAGAAAATCTTGCTTTTATTTGTTGTTTAATGTCTTTAACTGCACAGATATGGAATTATATAGCTTTTATTCTGATTACTAACTGTATATCTAAGGAAATTGATAGCCATATTTGACATTAAGGTTATTTCTTATGCACAGCTAAAGTGAGTTTTTTTCATACACTTGCGATTAGAATTCACACTAACACTAATAGTTGGAAGATATATTTTTAGATTGCATAAAGGAAGAAACACATGGGGTATATAGTAGAATAAATAGTTTTATATGAATGCATATGCTATATTAAAACCATTTCCCATTGCATGTTATATAATAAAAACACACCCCAAAATCATCCTTATTCGGAAACTGGTCCCTTTATTCCCAGTCGGAGCCACCACACCAAATGGAAAAGGACTTTCTCTAAGGTCTAGGCTGGGTGGTTTTCCCCTATGTTATTGCAACAAAATGTTGAGGCCTCAACACAGTCCTACTTAATGTACATGGAGGAGGGAAACAACAAAGTGCCGGAGAATTCTAAATTACCAGAGCAAGAAACTTCTATAACGGTTAGCTCGACTTCAGCAACAAGAGCTCATAATAATAGACCAGAAGTAATTCAGGTATAATGCAGGAGGAAAAAAATGGCCAAGGTGACAGCTTCAGTGGTCGAGCCAGAGCTCGATGAAAGAATCCAATGGTTCGCGTCACTGGTCGGAAAATACGACAACGCCACCCTCATAGATACCAACTTCACCGATTCATTCCAGTTCCCAGTGCTAAAGAGTTAAGTTTATATCGAAAATCACATGAATGAATGGGGAGGAAAAGTAGCGAGGGTGCATCTAGACTTTAAAGGCATCTAGAGATCGACAATTCTACATCTCAGAAGCCTACCAATGTTTGGGACAACGGGAGTAGCAATGCAGTGTACCAAATTCCTCATCAGCGGGATCTAGAATGGGTCAATGTGGCTTGGGAGGGAGATCCAAATTTAGGTACAAGTTATACATAGACTTACAGGCCTTTCAGCAGCAGGAAGGGATGTGTCATCAACTTTCCAAAACACATCTAAAAGAGCAAAGAAGGTGGGGGACCTCGATTATTACAGGAAATACGAGATGAGGAGAGGAGGAAAGGGATCCAATATTGATCTTATCAATGTCCCAATAGTGAAGTTTTCATGCTATTTGATCACAGGCAAGACTATGAGGCACTATACCAAGGGAGAATGTACCCTTGATACAATACCAATTTTGGATCATTGTATATAGGGGGCGCAATTGAATTGGTGCGTGTTCTTGCTATAAGAGCTCTTCGAGGCATGTGAAGATAAATTTAAGTGGGCTATAAGATTCATATAAGGATATTTAATTATGGCCTTGGTGATGTGGTAATGGAGTCCACTAGGAAGGAGGCTACTCATGGAGATCACAAAAGACCAAACAATGGCCCTGAGGTTCACCTCATTGAAAGTATCCGATGACCCGAGTAGCAAGGAAATAAATGAAGAAGCCTTCACAGAGTGGTATTGAAATATTTTAGATGTGGTTAAAAGTCAGCAAAGGGTCCCTAGAAGCCTGCTAGAAATATACTTATCTCAAGTATGGTTTGGGGTGTCTCACAACTGACCCTGGATTCGGCTACACTTTGTCGATGCCAATACATTTCACAAAAATCCACTAAAGTTTTAGATAACAGAGGAGTAATTTCATGCGCAAGTCACTTCATGTTTAGGAAGAGCAATGGAAATTAGAAATGGGAACCTAGTTTATTCATTTTATTCTATGCTTCCCAACCAAATTCCAAGAGAGACGCCGGCTGAGACAGCTCAGAGGGTTTCACAATTTCAACTACAGCCATTGTTAGACTAACTAGACACTCAAGTGGAGGCTTTTAACAACGTAATGGGATATTTCAAAGAAAAAACTACTGTATTTCCATCATTTTATGAGTTTCAAACGTTTAATTTTACATCTCCATAAAAAAAACCCTTGTCCTCACCACATTACCATCCACCACATTCCAATCTCGCCCATAGCTAACCATCACCCCGTTCTGTAAGAACAAGCCAAAAAAACCCCCCATCCTACCACCAAAGGGGAAAAGAGCCTGAAGCATGAAATATGATCAAGTGGTCAACCTCATAGGAGAGGATCAAGCACAACCAATAGTAATTGGAATTCCAATTCAAGAGGAACCAGAGGTAGGCACTTAGACCACCTCTGTATTACTAGAATTTAATCCATATTCATTTCTCCATGTACAAGCTTCATCATCGCCCAACACGTAGAATTCATCACCGCATACATCATTCACATCCAAGGACCACTCAACCCATACTCCATCCACTTCCGTGACCATATCCGAACCAATACCAGCAGGCACTTTAATGGCCATTGATGCAGAGGGGTAAGTTAACTCAGGTACAGCTAAAGTAACTAAGCTTAACCCAACCAAAGTAGGGAAAAGCACATTTTTAGAAATATTAATCCATGCAGGGTCACCCATTTTTGATACATTGCTTACTGAAACCTCACTGAACCCATTCCTACAGTTCATGTTATTACTACAACCGTTGATACCAAAACCACCATCCACTAGCCATCACATTCTAGAATCTCAAACAACCCTACCAAGTCAACCCACATCTCCCCAGGGACACTTAGAACGATCGATTTCTAGTGGGAAACCACTCAAGGATTGGAATCCAAGCCTAGAAATGATGAGAAGTGGTGACATGCAGAATTCAGGACCCAGAAAACTCTTTAGTTTTATACAAACAGTAGCACGGGAGGCAGAGAATCTACACAATGACCTCCTACAGAGATATGAACAACAACAACAACAACAAGTTATTTCTCTTACTTATTAGCGCAATCAACTCCAACATAAGAGGGATGGCCTTCAACAAAAACTTGACCAGGTCAAGGAGAACTTCAAAGACCTATCGCCAAAAATCACCAGTATAGACAAAAGCGTGCTAGCAAACATTTCATCATGCTCTGTGGTTGAGCAATCACTTCATGTGAGAATTGCATGTGCCACCCTGGGCCAAGAAAATTAGGAACTAAAAGAAGCACTTGCAGTGAAACTAGCACTACCGAACCCTTCTACGATGCATGCAGAAACGGTAGCACAGAGGTAGAAACAGATGTAGAATATGAAGGAGACACTGGGAACGACGGTCAGAAAAGCATATAATCTGTTGGAGAAACTCCATGAGTGCTCCAAATCACTTACAATGAAGGCTTAGCCTATCTCTGAGAAACTATGGAAGATTGTTCTTGAGATAAAGGGAACAATAAACTTGGCAATCCGCACTCAGCTCTATGACCAAGCCAATGCACTTGAGACACAAATCTAGACAATCGAAGAAATCTTGGCGATGAAAAAAAAACTTCTTAGGGACCTGCAGCACACCACGAAATAGAAGGCGAAAATAATTCAGCAACTGGCATCTGAGGCCAAACCCAAGCTCAGGGCGATGTTCAACAACTCACCACAAGTGATGGACGCAACTCATGCTAACAAAGTGGTCACTGAGACAGAGCCCGTAATAAAAGCATGGAAAGAGGAAATCACTGAGTTCACATAGCTCGGGACAAGGGTGATGAACAAGGTTCCAGAGTTCGGGCCTTTGTTAAAGGATGGCCAGCAAGAACAGGAGAAGACAGAAATGGAGATAGCGGAGGGAACTCTGCCAGCACCAGAAGCCGACAGAAAACCAGGGGTCGTTACAGAAGGAAACGATTGACTCGAGACAAGTTAATAGCATGTTGTTGGGTCCTGTTGGGGCCTTTGTTTTGGACAATAAAGTTTTTAATTGCGGAAGGATAGGTGTTACACCATTTTTTTTCATCTAACCTATTATCATTAGATGGATCCAAGTACACCATTTAAGACCAATTTTACCCTAAGTAAAATTTCTTTCACTATAAAAATAACTTAGTAAACCACCTTTATTAAGTTGTTTATGGTCTAAACAAGAAACCCCATGAGGAAATATTAAATAAATCTACATTTTTTTTATTTTCCTCAAGGAATAATTAATTAAACAACAGTTTGATTAATATTCCTGGTTATATTTAACCCAAAACAAGGAAATTAGTTAGATAAATCATTATTTATCTTATTATTTCCTGAAGAATAGTTATTTAAACCTTATTTAAATAATATTACTTGTTAAATATGACTAAATCACCCATAAATAATTAAATAAATCATTATTTATTTGATTATTACTCAACCACATCCTTAAAATGATAAAGAATTCATTTATTTATTTATTATTTACAAATAAAGGGATTTAACCCAAGTCAAATTCCTTTTCCCTCCAACAAGTATAATAAAATATTCCATAAAAGTTGGATCTTGATTTGGTTAATAATATTTTAATTATGCACCAATATCTAGACTAACTCAATATTTTGTTATAAATAGCAGGGTTTTTCCATTCATTTGTCACCTTTTGTTGCCTAAACATCACTCTGGATCTATACTTTTGGTCTGACTATTGATCCACCATCATAGTCATATTTTACCACCATTTTTGTCTGGGTTTTCTACACCATCAAGAGAGAGAAGTTTTAGATCTGAAGTGTTGAGGACTTACAAGAACCCATCCCATTGAGGAGAACTGGTAACACCCTTCTATTTTTCCATCCAGGGTGCCCATAATACAAAATTTCATTCAACATATTCTTGTCTTGTCTATTCGATGCATGGATTAAATCTTGTTTTTTCTATTGTTTAATGTCTTCTAATGCATAGATCTAGATTTTTGTAGCATTTATCTTGATCACCTAACTGCAGATCTAAAGATATTAGCATCCATATTTGTAGTTAGGGCTATTTTTTATGCACAGCTAAAGTGGTATTTTTTTCATACGCTTGGAATTAAGATTCATACTAACAACTAGCGACTCCACACAGGTTTACAATTACGACCACTGTCATTTTTCTGATCCATGCATATCCAGTTGCTTCAAACACTAGGATTTCTCTTCAGCTCCTTGTTTTTTATTTTCTTGATGTTGTTTTAACCTATAAAACCCTAAAACAATAAAAATTCTAACTTCCGCGTGTTTTCGGACCTATTGCGCAGGTGACAGACATCAGCCGCAGCTAAGACGACAAATTTTTCTGAAACCTACAACCGAGAGTGTCGGAAGTGCAGGTCACACTTTTTGGCCCAAAAACTGTGACCTGGACCCTCAGGATGCACCTTTCAGCCCAACAACTGTGACCTCTGCTGAAAACATGTCAAAAACTACGACCTGGACCTTTTGCGGGATTTTTTTTGAAAGTTTTCTGGGTTTTTCTGAGCCTCTGTTCAGGATTTTCTGACCTTTGTCTCTACTCATTTTGGACCTATAATTGTTCTATTTTTCTCAACTAACTAGGAACCTAGACCCTTAGGGATTCAGTACCCTCCACTTCTTGTGGAAGAGTTTTTGCTGTCACAGGTTGTCTGAAATTTTAGAGTCTTCAGCCATTTTTTCAAATATGATACCTCAACTTCAGATCCACTTCAGATCAGCTTGTTATCCATCCAAATCTCCTCATTTAGCTTTTTCTGGGGTTTCCTCTAGGTTCACGCCACTTCCCTCCTGGAGATATCCTTTCGCCACCTCTTTTTACAACAATTTTTCCTCTGATCTGTTGTTGTTTCTGCACCACTTTCCAACAGATTTTGTCCTTTACATCCCTGTCCCTTTTGACCTTAGATCTATTGGCTATTTTAGTGTGTTTTAGTGTGTTTTCACTCACCTATAGACTAATTTTGAGAGGCCCACCTCCTTGGGTTTAGATTTTTGCATTATTAGCTATTTATTTTCTATTTTTGCAAGCTTATTTACTGTCATTTGCAGGTTTACTTGCAGCTATACAACACACTTTTTATTTTTCTCTACAAATGTCTGAGTTTTAAAATTAAAATTTACACACTTCACACACACACACCATAAGCGAAAAAGGGTTTGGTTAACACCACCAAGCAAAGACTCTAAAACATTGAAAACAATTCATCCTGCACCTCTCTGCCTTTGTTTCGACATTGTAATCAATTGATCTTGCACCTCCTTGCCCTTGTCAGTCTCTTTTTCCTTTGTGACGTGTTTTTTTCATCATCATTGCACCACCAAGGCATTCATCCTGGATAATTCTTGGCCTTCATCCTCAGTTTCCGATAGGAAGACTTAATCCTCTACGTAGGATTTGAGTTAGTCCTCCACCGAGTCTGCACTCCAACTCTTATTTTGGTCCTGTGGGCTCTCCTCCTTATTCTACCTTCAGTTCTCCCCCTGTCACTTTCACCATGTCTGGTGCAGGACCTAATGCTGGTGGTAACCCTAGCCCTCATGCTGGGAATACCACTAGTGGGACCACAACAGACACTACCCCGGCTGCGCTCTTGCTCCGCTTCATGGCAGGCCTCATCCTCCTCGATTTTGACCAGTTGATAAATGACCCTACACACCATGACACTAGTTGGCCTACTATGTCGACGAAGCTCCTTTTTGACATCCCAAAGTTTGAAGGCCTTGCTGGAGAAGATCCTAAAAATCATGTTAGATCTTTCCACATGTGGTGTTCGTCTAACTCCTTTACCGATGACTCTGTCCATCCTCGGTTGTTCTAACGTACACTTATAGGTGAAGCTTCTAAGTGGTATGCTGATCAGACCCCTTCCTCTCATACCACCTTTGTGACTACTTCTCGGGCTTTCTTGTCTTACTTCTAGGTTCCCCTTCGTTACAACTGTAATGTTCCTTTTTCAGGAACTTCTACAAAAGGGTCCTCAAGGATGCTGTATAAGGAAGACAGTGTGAAAATAAGAAGAAATGGGGCTTGGATCCCCTTTTTAACTCACTAAAAACTTATCTTTCAGAATTTGAGCTCAAAGAAATAAGCCTAGAGGGCTTAGAAAGATCTCCCCAGAATAGATCTCTTAGAAAAATGCTCAATGAGAGAGCTTACAGCAATACATGAACATAACCATGAACTTTGCAATTTTGAATGAAACATAAGATGTAATATATTACATCCATCATGTACATTAGTGTATCAACAACATTATACACAAATATAATGCGGAATAAACCCCTCATTCAATGAGAATTCACCTCCAATGAGTAAGAAATGAAATACAAGAGATGTAGCAACTGCATAAAATGCCGGAGAGCAGTAAAAACACTGTCTCTAGGAGTGTAGCTGCTACTATAGATGTACATACATGAAATATGACTGAAATATATAAATAAATGCCCAAGAAAAGAAGAATGGGCTCCAATACAATATTTCTATCCAATCTAGGAAAGATTGCTAGAAATGTCGAAAAATGTACAAATGTGACAAATACTTGTCACTGCAACTGAATCAAAATAAGAATGAGGCTATGGTAGATATGATATGATAATTCCCTCCTATAATAGTGAAGATAAGTAAAATTTTGATCCCTTTACTCAGAAACAACTCCTCCTGATAAGCACAAATGGCTCTCGTAGCAACTGCCTCTGAAAATAACGCAATTTCTTCCCTTGACTGTGCTGTGAGAGATGGTGAGTGTTTGACCTGGTACCAGAGATATGAAATGAAGCCCGGGAGTCTCCTCTTCTACTGCTCCAAAGAAAATACAATATCTCCACTGAAGAATAAGCCAAAGAATGACTCTATGAGTTCCTCTGTTGCTGCACCCAGCAACACAACGTTAATCTGCTGCAGAAATAACGTTGTAGCTACAGAGAGAAGCTTGGCCAAATGTCGGAATGAGGAAATGAAGCTCAAATCCTCTCCTTCCTTGAGGAAGAGGTAGGTATTCCCAACCAGGAACACCCTTGGGTTCCAGAACCCTAAAAACCCTGCTAAACAGCCTGGGGATGCAAGTCTTTGTAGACCCTACGAAAATGATAAGACAAAGCATAATGAAAATGGGCTGCCATCTCCTCCTTATAAAGCAAAAGAACCTTTCTCACCATGGGTCCTTTTTTCAACCCTAGAGACAGCCTTAAGTTGTGAAATACCAGTGTCTAGGAGATCTTATATAGCAAGGAGCAATAATATATAACAAGGACAGTTAATTTCAGTTTTAACAGGAAAGTTCAATGTAGATGGAACCAAAATATTCATAAACTCAACATAATGAAAGGAACATTTCAGAGGCAAGATGTGAATTCTCAATATAAATGTATCAGAAAATTCAAAGGTAGCTTTCTATAAGGAGGGCTACATTCTGAAAATGCTTTACAGAGATAAAAATCAGACAGTATTTGCTGTGTATGAAAAATAGAAGGAATACTAACCACTAATGAGATGAAATCCCATAAACAGATCTGTTAGGGACCCGTGATTTGGCTGACTAGCAAGCCAAATGACAGTGTAACATCAAACTAGTCTTTGGAGCCCAAGGGCCTAGCCTTCCTAGACTCAAAGAGGGCTCTCTCTATTTGTGTAAGGGATATCTGTGTGTTTTCTTATTGTGTTCTGATTTTAGGCTAGTTATGAAGTAGGTTTTTTGGTTTTGGTGTTTAGGTTGTGAGGGATGAAATAGATCAAAGATATAAGATAGGTAAAAAGATGTCAGATCAACTGGGCTATGGGGTCGAAGAGGTCAAGAAAGCTATCAGATAGTGATACAAGGTTGTTGAAGGGCCAATTTGATTCGAGGTAGAAAGGATATTTGGGAAAAATGGAGTAATATGGACATCAAGTTTGTTAATAACAGAGGATTCCAAGTATAACTAGTTTAGCAGCTGACATAAACACAGTAGGAAAAACCCTTAATCATGAGAAATGTAACTATAAGCTAATCAATACATGGAAATAAACGTTCAAGCCACGCATAAAGATATATAACTATCTAACTTTGAGAAATGGCTATTAAACTTTGGGGAAATACACTTAAGACAAACAAACAACTCAAATCACTATGCCGGAATGTGTAAACAAAGTACTTCAAGTTATTGGGCACTTTTAAAACAAGATTGCATAGTCTTAGGCAAAGGGCAAGATCAGAACAAGACCTCCTTGGTTCAACAAATGAAAATCTAATTAGTCAAAGAGAAATTTCATGGATGGAGCTATGGCTAGCCATGAGTAAATAGGGCATACCGTAAATCATACTTAGCATGCATAAAACCATGAATGAAACAAGCAACAATATCCTTAAGTTATTAAAGAGCGATCAAGAATTCTTTAATGTGACTAAGAATGAAGAAAACATGGAAGCTATGAAGAAATAGGAAATTTGAGGTGCCTCCAAGGGAATGTCTCAAATTTGTTCTCTACATTCCTATAGAAAGCAAGAACATGGATTTATGAATGAAAAATAGGAAACGAAACAAAGAGAAAGACACTATACCATTCTACCAAGTCATGGAATCCAACAACAACCCTCTTTCATCATCCAAGAACATCCAAGAGACTATCCAAAAGCATGAGACAAGTATTTCTTCCAAAGCTTATATGACCATATATTGCTTCTATTCATCATGTTCAGCCTTGTTTACAATGAAAGCCTTTGGAATATAGAGGCCAAAGTGAGGAAAACCTCTTAGTTCAACTTGCAATCTCATTGGCCTATCCAAAATATTTTATTTTGTCCTTGAGGCTTTGCAAAGCCCAAGGCACAAAATATCTCATAAAATATCTAAAAAATGCTAAAATAGGGAAATAAATTGACTTTTCATAACTTCTCATGTACAAAAATAGCTAAACGCACATGAAGAAAAAGCAGTTTTGAAAGGTTCAATTTTTACAAAAATACTGAAAAAATACATCAGCAAAAGGTCCCCTGACTTGGCGGCAACTTTTGGAAGCCTTCCTGATGTAAAAATGAGGCTCGTGATGGCTCCTTGGAAAGCTCTGAATGTCTACTTTCTGGAACAACTTGAATTTTCCCAATCTAATGCCGAGAAATCCTCCAAAAATAGGCCTGTGTGTAAAAACCCAAAAAATAGGCCTTGCTGATATGTGGGCAGAGTGTCGAAAAAGTGAGTGTTTTTTGCATCTTTGGGGGACCAACACAACTTCAAATGCTCTGAAAATTTCTGAGTAGATGCCCATAAATTTAATGCATCCAATGGTACCACCCTCAAGAGTTTAGGATGCTCCAAACTAAAATGGCGGTGCCCATGATTTTATGCAATTAGGCCCAAAAATGTCAAAAAACAAGAACATGTCAAAATTTGCTCAATTTTGGTGAGCAAGTCCCTCAAGGTTTTTTAGAAACATGTCTAGAAACTCGGGCCAAAATTCCAAGCCTAAAGGTGTCTTTCTCTTTTTTTCTCACCGGGCGCCCTCTTTGGGAAATTTTGAGCTTTTCTTGGTTTTCTTCTTTGTTGTTTGGCATTCTAGCTTTGGTGAAGAAGTCATGGCCCCTTGCCTAGGAGAGGCAGATAGCACATGCTTTGGAGAATGTCCTTCATGATCCATGTTTTGTATTTTCTTGCCCTCATCATTGCTTTCTTGAGGGCTGCCTTGTTTGTCTTTGTCACTGCCTTCTTATGACTGTCATGCTCTTTCCCTTCACTGTTTTGTGCTTCATCACCCTTATGTCTATTGTTGTGTTGGCTGCCATAATGTTCCCTTTTAATGTGGAAAACTACCACCAAGCTCTGCAAAAGGACTTGAACATCGCACAGTCCTTGCTTTAACACTACAATTAAATTTATAAGCAATTTGGCATGAACCCCTGTATGCCCTGTAGTGAAAGTTTTCCAAAGAAATTCAAAATGCCCTTGCTGGGTAAATTTGATTACAAAAAGCAGATACAATGCCCAACAATCATTAATATCTAAATAGTACAAGACATGATGGATGTAACCACATGTCATTCTGTAAATACAAGTGTGGCATGGCCATAATGCGAACACTACCTGGAACTTGAATGAAATCATACTTGACAAATTAAATTCAAACTTCACAACAGAAGGCATTATTTTAACAAATCCTGCATGAACATGTACAAAAATGCTTCCTCGAAACTTACATCCTGTTCCACCATGGGAACTGCTTCAAAACCATACTAGCACATGTGCTACTTCATTGCAATTCAATATTCATTAGCAAGAAACTCCCTGGAGTAAACAATCCGGGGCATGCTGATCATACACGTCCAGTGAATGCATATCCATTGCATACATTCTATCAAGCCATAGGTTATTTGAATAACCAAATTTATAGGATGAAGCATCAACCATTTTTTCATGCCAATTAAATGCTCCATTCACAATTATTTACATCCCAGTTGGAATTTTTCTGTGAAGAGGATGGTCATCAAAAAGACTTGTTACCAAAGAGTGCTTAGAATGAGAACAATCCGATAAAGAAAGTGATGCTACTCTGTGCCACACTTCAACCAGATATCTCATGTCTCTACCTGCTATAGTTCGAGAGGAGTGCAATCCCTTTACAATTTTCAAAACCTCTTGGATGAGGTTCCTCTCTTTTATTTTTACGGCTGCCAAAGGTCTTCCATCACATTTGATGCTCCTCTATCCATTTTGACTCTCAAACTCAGCTGATTTTTTAGCAGCCCTTTCAAGAATGGTGTCTGGCATTTCTGCAAGTCGGGCAACATTCACACCATAACTCTTCGGGCATGTACCCTGAGCCAGTTTATAAGGAAATGTCAGATCCCCCAAACCTTCAATTTGTGTGCCAACCTTAGTTGTCTCATAGCACAGAAGGATTTTCAAATTTGCACATTAATCATCCTTTCTTTCACTGTGTCTCTCCTTTATTTTGAAAAAGTCCTCATCCATCTCATCACTATCTCTCTGATTTTGGAGACTGAAAACCTTTACTTTTTCATAACACAAAATACCTCCTTCAATTTTGACAAAGCCTCATCCTATAATCACTGTTTCTCACTGTTGATTTAGAAAACAAGGGATGCTTTGAAACCACCGTTAAGATATCTTTTCAAACTATTTTGAAGGACATTTAAAAACTCTGCCTCTCTAATTTTGGAGACTGCACAAATTCTTCAATATCTCACAACATAAAAGACCTCCTTTAATTTTACCAAGCTTTATCCCTCTTACCATTGTTTCCTCCTTGATTTAGCAAACAAATTGCTTTCAACACCATTGTTTTATGTATTTCACACATTCAATTTGAAATGATGACTATTCATGTTTTAATCACTGCTTTCTTTGTGGTTAAAACAACAAAGGGACTGATTTAAAACACTGTTTCAAATTCTCCTTCAAACTGATCATGAAGCCCTTCACAAACTCTGTTTTTCTTCTAGAGGTTTGTGCAAATCCTTGACTATTTCATATCACAAAAATACCTCTTTTTAAACTGACAAAACCCTCATCTCTTATTCACTGTTTCTCTATGTTTATTTGAAACAAAAAGGGACTTATTTGAATTCATTGTTTCTTTGATCATGAAAAACATGGTATGTTTAAAAAACAAGATATGTTTCTTCCTTTTACTATCTCTAAACAACCTTTCAAACTTTCAACAAGCCTCTAAACAAATAACTATCTTCCTCCAATAAATCACTGTCTTGTCCTCCTTAAAAATGCTTAAGGGCCCTTTTTGATTGGTTGAGCAGCTCTCAAAAGATTTTTTGAAGTTTTTTAGGTGATTTTTTGACCAGTGCTACAGGCGCGCCACGCGCCGCTATAGGCGTGCCGCGCATCAATAAGCAGCCCTTGTATTTTCTCTCCCAGGCACGCCGCGCAACTTTTCAAATGCGCCGCGCACTTTGAAGCCCGTTTTGGAGGCCTTCCCGGTGTCGGAATTGGGTGCAAGATGGCTCATTGGAAATCTGTGGAAGTCTAATTTCCAGAAAAACTTTAATTTTTTCATTTGGTGTCCATTTGGTTGTTCAAAAATTTATTTTTCCAACACTGGTCAAAACTGGTGAATCCTGGTGCAGAAATGCATAGTGCTATTTGTAGGCCACTTTTGGATGCCTTGCTGGTGTCAGAATTGGGCCCGAGATGGCTCGTTGGAAATATATGGAAGTCTACTTTCTAGATATGCTTGATTTTTTTCATTTGGTTTCCATTTGGTTGTTAAAAATCTAACTGTCCCAACACTGGTCAAAATGGTGAATCCTGGTGCAGAAAATCTCCCGTGACATTTGTATTTTTTACATTTCTCACAAACCATGATACCTGTGTAGAAATTGAAGGAGGTTTTTCTTCTTGAACCTATGAGGGAAAAAAAACCTCTCTCGATTTTGTAAATTTCATATCTTTTTGGTCAGAAAATAATTTTGAAACAAAATGCTCGGGCGCTCCTTAACCTCTGTCTTTTGCAACCTTTGTCATATTGAATGGAATGTTTTTTCAAAATCATATGGTCATTCATAGTTTGTGTTGTAGGAAGCTTTTTTATTTTTAAAAATATGATCAAAACCTTTGTTTCTGAATCAAGGAGATCATCACTTTTTGAAACCACTAATGTAACCCTTTGGAACCCTAATGCCATCTTTCTATGTGTCCACCAAGATTTTGTCCCCTTTTTTGAAGAAGTGAAAAAGGTCTTAAAGAGATTGCGCTTTTCTTTCGTTTGTTTTCAAGGGAGACTTACAGAGACACTATTTGCAGCCCTCCCAAAAGACCTTTCAAACTTATCATGGGGCTTTTATTTTTATTTTCTGATGAGGATACTTTGATATGAATATGAAACTTGTTTTGAGCATCCTGTTAACCATTTGTATGAGGTGATTTTCATGGTGAAAACCTTGGAGAGATATTCCTTTGCTTCTATGTAAATGAGGTTTAAAAAATAATGAAACTTCACTCATTTTTCCATTTTGACAGTAGTCTTTTTTGAAATCCCTGTCATACTGAAATAAATGCTCTTCATTCTTAAACAATAGTGGGCCCTCTACTTATTTATGAAGGAGGCCTATGTTTGATGACTATCACGTGTCTTCTAAAAAATATATATTTCATTCGATGGGGACATTATTTGACTGAAAGTGAAACACTATTTTATCACACCTTTGGCCTTATGAATGAGTTGATTTGCTGTGTAAAGTTTTTTGAGGAGCTGGTCCTTTATTTATTTGTGAAGGAGGTCTGCAATCTCAAAACTAGAATCCAAAATCAATTCTAGTTTGATTTCATCAGAGTCCATTCTAGTGCTAATTTGCTTATCAGGTTTTGATGTGACATCCCTACGACTTGCAATGGTGTATGAAAAAGTATAAACAACAGATTAACCTATTGATATGTAGATGCTTGCATGCAACACTTTTCATAACCTCTTAAGAATGTTGGCCAAAGTACTTTCCCATCTCGTGATGTAAAATAGATTGAAACATTTGTTTGAACCTAAATCTGTTAGCAAAATTTTTTGATCCTAGCAGCAGCCTTCTTCTTTATGATTTCTTTAGTGCATAAAAGAGACATATATTTTTGAAGTTGTTCCAAATGTGCAGTCTTTTCCAATAGAAAAATACTCAAGCACACTTTAAAACCTGCTGATGCATCCTTTGTTTTATCCCTTGGAAGGAGGTGGCCTACAACAACCCTGAAATCATTTTAAAAACATGTTGGCACTCTGCTTGTTCATGAAGGAGGCCACATCATACCTTTCTAACCATCTGCTCTTTTTCCGGAGGAGGTTATCAGCACGATGTTTTCTAACATTTTCTCTTTTGAAGGAGGTCATCATAGTCATGATATTTCATCTATTTCCAAAACTGTGTCATATTTCCTTGAAATATATATCTCTTCTTTTTGGAAAAATTTTGACTTTTGAAATATGTACTCCTGCTCTCTTTTCATTTCAACTTTCCATCTACTTAATGATGGAAAATTCCTTCAACATGAGAGACTTATTTGGACTGTCTCTTTGCTTTTGTTTGGAAACTGTTTGTCATTCAATTTCCCCCCTACAGATATGCAAACAATACGACTTTGAAAAATTAAAAGGTCCTTTAGTGTTCTATGGAGATTTTTCCCAATCTTAAGCATATTCCTTTAGACTGTGCAAATGCTCATATCTTTCTGTATTAGATCTTTGTAGAATTTCTTTCGAATTGAGACAACAAGACCTCTTAGTGGCGTGACCTAGGGGTATATCACGGTATGTTTTTTGCAGATTAAGCGCTAATTCAGGCTGGTTGGTATTGATCAAATAATTCTGGCTCAGGCTATTTTTGTCGAGGAAGGGACTCTCTAAAGCGCCACTACCTAACTTAGGCTCAATTTTCATTGACTCTGATTGTGTTAAACAAGAAGATCAAGGATAGGAAGGGAGACGCTTTGTCAAATATGGGACATTGAGTTTCATGAGAACCAAGGGAAAAATGATAGTAGACCAGCAAGACCAAGACAACTATAGAGAGGGATATTTTGTTGAAACAAGACATGACTTTAAAACTGAATATTACTCTAATCATAAGCTGACAGGAAGGGCTTGGAAAGAAAAAATTTGTTTGGGGGTTTTCTAGATGAAAAATTGACATATGGAGATTAGCTTCTAGAAAACTCAGCTAGGAATCTAGTCATCAACAATAGGTGAAAAATATTGATGACTAACAGTGGCTCCATTTGGGGAGGGAAACTCCTTTTCAGGAGGTGTCTAGAATTGCAAATATGTGGATTATGGAGACCAGTGCCTTATCCATTGGCACAAAGTTCATTCTTTCTTTATGCCATTTCTGAAAATTGACAGCATGATTAGCCTCAAAAACATCTCTACCTACCCAGATATATTTCCTAACATTTTTCTTCTTTAGGTGCATTTTGACTAGCAACCTTTTGACATGATATTTTTCAGAATAGAAACTATCTAATGCTACACTTATACCTGCCGGGAGTTCAGATTAAACTGATGAACTCCTTTGTTTCTCTACCTATGCTAGATCGGCTGTCAAAATTAAGCTGTTTGACATGATTTTGTTCTCTAATCTAAAACATGAAATTGAAAAATGATCAAATCAGGGTTAGACAGTCTGATTTTTCATGTACTTGTGGCACAAAATAAAAGTTGCACACAAATATTATTTTTCATAAAATGAAAACTAGGCAAAAAACAAGGCTAGGATACACAATTTGTTTTTCATCCCTGCTTCCCTCTTTGGTTATGTTTTGAGCATGTGGAACCAGTATCTTTTCCTAATCTACTCTCTTTGATAAGTCAAGCTTACACAATGTTGACCATCTTTTCCACTCACTAACTTATCAACAAATAAATTTAAAGCATGGTCAGCTATGATTAGGCTAGATAACTGAACAAGATATTTGAGCACTAGTAGCGGAATTTAGACTTGCTCGCTTTCAGCATGACTATTTTTGGGTATGGGGCTGTACCATTGCTTTTAGAAACTACCCTCTTTTCTACTTTTTACTGTTTTTGTATTTTCTGCTTTTTCACTTTTTCTTCAAACAATCTAGAACTGAAAAATATGCTTACAAGGCTGAGCTTATTTTCCACTGCTGTCTATCTATCCTAATCTAATCTATACACAATAGACATTTGTTTGGTGAACTCTCCTTTCCAATGTAACCAGTCAAGTAGATGATTACATGGGTGACTCTGGTTTAGTTCTTTCATGATGCTGAAGTAATGAAAAGGCCACCTCCATTTGGCTTGTTTTCAGACAGTAGTGCTTAAGTTTTTCCTCATACTTTGTAGCAAACTGTTCATGGTAGAACACACTACTCCTTCTTTAAAGGTTTCTAGGGAAATAGCAAAGGGGTCTTTGAATAATAGCTAGCCTAGAGGATTTGAACAATATACCTCATTTAGGACTACTCCCTCCTTTACTTGACTAACCTTGGGATTCTTTTGAGAAAGAACCCCTTCTCCCTCTTTATGATTATATGATTTGGCAACATGAGAAAGTAATGTTATGCTACCTTCAAGCAATCTTTGTACACCCTGATTTATTGAGATGATTCATGTTTGTGAGCCATTATCCTGATGAGTAGGACTATTCTTTAGCACTAGGTCTTCTTGAGAAGAAATTTTAGTATGAGCATCAGTCTGTTCTGTACTTTTAGTATAAGAAAATGCATTAGTAGATAAATCAGCAGTAGAACACATATACATATATCCTTTACAAAAAGGTTTGGATGCTGGCTATATGCTTAGGATTTCATTGGTTTCTCCTTTTGTTGAAAGGGGTGGTGTCTTTCTCTTTTTCTGGGTGGAACTATGCTGTCTTTCTTCCTTTTGTGAATGCTCACAAGGATGGATGTCTTTTTGAGGAAGTATATCAACCTTAACAATAATTTGTTCTATTGTTTCTTTATGAGAAATTTCTTTAGTAGGTAAGGCAGTAGTGGATAACATCTGATCTATTTCATTTTCATTTAAAGGAGGAGGTATTTTTTGTTTTCTTTCGATTGGGAAAAAATTTCTTTCCATTTTTTGTGGAAGTTGATCTTGTGGCTGAATGTCCTCCTGTATTTTACAAGGAAAGGTAGATGGATTGTTATTTGTTTCAACCTTTTCAAAGAGCTCTTGTGGATCCTCTCTTATTTTTTGATGGATTTCATCTGGGATCAACTCTTCTCGGTCATCTTGATGGTTATTTTGGGTAATAAAATTATGGATCTCCTCTAAATAATCCTCAAGATGCCAATTTCCTAAGTTTTCATCAATGCTTACAAGGTGTTGTATGAGGTTTTTAGTTTGATCACAACAATTTTCAGCCAATGATAGAGATGGAAAATTCCCTATATAGTGTTGAAAAAATACTTTGTGGAAATCCTTCAAAGAAAACAAGATGCCATGTTCTAGGCCTTCATACCATTCTCTTGCCTCTCCTTCTAATGTACCCATGAACATTTTCATGAGGCAATCCTCATGCCATTCAACCTTTAACCTCCATACATGTATATGAAAATTGATGAGGTGTAACAATGGGTCATCAACATTTTCATCTCGAAAGATAGGTAGGTTTTCTATCCAATTTATGTCTTTAGGAATTTTGTGAGGGAATCCAGGGATATGTTCTCTGCTCATTGGAGCATATCTCCTTTGTGTCCTTGGATCCATCTTTTTTAATCAGATAGGGTCACTGTGTCTTTTCAATCAGTTTAAATTTCTCTACCAGTGGAGTCTTTTGGTATAATGAAGGTTGTGGAGTCGCCGGGTGGAAGATTTGAACTGTGCTGTCCACTATTAGCATGATTGGGATTGCTTAATGCATTCCCAGGAGATTTTATAAGGACTAGTGGAGTAACAGGCCTACTGGAGGCTAGTGGAGTCTCCAGGTGGAACTTGGTTGTTTTCTGTAGATATGTAGCTATGGTCCACTACCAATAACTAGGGAAAAGCCAATCTGGGAATGTTTTGGGGTTTTCTGAGTTTTTATGAAGCCTATGAGGTCTGGAAGAGTTTCCTATAACTGAATCATCATTTTGCTAAGATGGTGAAAGAGCTAGCTTCTACTCTTCAAGCAACACTTAAGTTTTCTAAGTTTGATTAAGACTTCAGGAGTTACTAAGGAGTACTTAGATTGTCACTAACTCGGAAGGTCCCACCGTGATCGCCATTATGTTAGGGAGCGGTGGGATAAGTCAATCAGATAGTATTCTTAAGGCTGCTAGAATGTTTAGGGAATCTAAGCTTGTTTATCACTCAGGGTCCCACCGTGATCGCCATTATGTTAGGGTCCCGTGATTTGGTTGATTGGCAAGCCAAATGACAGTGTAACATCAAACTAGTCTTTGGAGCCCAAGGGCCTAACCTTCCTGGACTCAGAGAGGGCTCTCTCTCTTTGTGTAAGGGATATCTATGTGTTTTCTTATTGTGTTCTGATTTTAGGCTAGTTATGAAGTCGATTTTTTGGTTTTGGTGTTTAGGTTGTGAGGGATGAAACTGATCAAAGATATAAGATAGGTAAAAAATGTCAGATCAACTGGGCTATGGGGTTGAAGAGGTCAAGAAAGCTATCATATAGTAATACAAGGTTGTTGAAGGGTCGATTTGATTCGAGGTAGAAAGGATCTTTGGGGAAAATGGAGTAAGATGGACATCAAGTTTGTGAATAACAGAGGATTCCAAGCATAACTAGTTTAGCAGCTGACATAAACATGGTAGGGAAAACCATTAATCATGAGAAATGTAACTATAAGCTAATCCATACATGGAAATAAACGTTCAAGCCATGCATAGAGATATATAACTCTCTAAATTTGGGAAATGGCTATCAAAATTTGGGGAAATACACTTAAGACAGACAAACAACTCAAATCACTATGCTGGAATTCGTAAACAAAGTACTTCAAGTTATTGGGCACTTTGAAAACAAGATTGCATAGTCTTAGGCAAAGGGCAAGATCAGAACAAGACCTCCTTGGTTCAACAAATGACAATCTAATTAGTCAAAGAGAAATTTCATGGATGGAGCTATGGCTAGCCATGAGTAAGCAGGGCATACCATAAATCATACTTATCATGCATAAAAACATGAATGAAACAAGCCACAATATCCTTAAGTTATTAAAGAGAAATCAAGAATTCTTTAATGTGACTAAGAATGAAGAAAACATGGAAGCTATGAAGAAACAGGAAATTTGAGGTGCCTCCGAGGGCATGTCTCAAATTTGTTCTCTACTATCCTATAGCAAGCAAGAACATGGATTTATGAATGAAAAATAGGAAACAAAACAAAGAGAGAGACACTATACCATTCTACCAAGTCATGGAATCCAACAACAATCCTCTTTCATCATCCAAGAACATCCAAGAGACTATCCAAAAGCATGAGACAAGTATTTCTTCCAAAGCTTATATGACCATATATTGCTTCTATTCATCAAGTTCAGCCTTTTTTTACAATGAAAGCCTTTGGAATATATAGGCCAAAGTGAGGAAAACCTCTTAGTTCAACTTGCAATCTCATTGGCCTATCCAAAATATCTTATTTTTTCCTTGAGGCTTTGCAAAGCCCAAGGCACAAAATATCTCATAAAATATCTAAAAAATGCTAAAAGAGGGAAATAAATTGACTTTTCATAACTTCTCATGTACAAAAATAGCTAAACGCACATGAGGAAAAAGCAGTTTTCAAAGGTTCAATTTTTACAAAAATACTGAAAAAATACATCAGCAAAAGGTCCCCTGACTTGCTGGCAACTTTTGGAAGCCTTCCTGATGTCAAAATGAGGCTCGTGATGGCTCGTTGGAAAGCTCAGAATGTCTAATTTCTGGAACAACTTGAATTTTCCCAATATAATTCCTTGAAATCCTCAAAAAATAGGCCTATGTGTAAAAACCCAAAAAATAGGCCTTGCTGATATGTGGGCAGAGTGTCGAAAAAGTGAGTGTTTTCTGCATCTTTGGGGGACCAAAACAACTTCAAATGCTCTGAAAATTTCTGAGTAGATGCCCCTAAATTTAATGCATCCAATGGTACCACTCTCAAGAGTTGAGGATGCTCTAAACTAAAATGGCAGCGCCCATGATTTTATGCAATTAGGCCCAAAAATGTCGAAAAACAAGAACATGTCAAAATTTACTCAATTTTGGTGAGCAAGTCCCTCAAGGCTTTTTAGAAACATGTCTAGAAACGCAGGCAAAAATTCCAAGCCTAAAGGTGTCTTTCTGTTTTTTTCTCACCGGGTGCCCTCTTTGGGCAGTTTTGAGCTTTTCTTGGTTTTCTTCTTTGTTGTTTGGCATTCTAGCTATGGTGAAGAAGTCATGGCCCCTTGCCTAGGAGAGGAAGATAGCACATGCTTTGGAGAATTCCCTTCATGATCCATGTTTTGTATTTTCTTTCCCTCATCATTTCTTGCTTGAGGGCTGCCTTGTTTGTCTTTGTCACTGCCTTCTTTATGACTGTCATGCTCCTTCCCTTCACTGTTTTGTGCTTCATCACCCTTATGTTTATTGCTGTGTTGGCTGCCATAACGTTCCCTTTCAATGTGGAAAACTACCACCAAGATCTGCAAAAATTCTTGAACAGCGCACAGTCCTTGCTTTAACACCACAATTAAATTTATAAGCAATTTGGCATGAACCCCTGTATGCCCTGTAGTGAAACTTTTCCAAAGAAAATCAAAGTGCCCTTGCTGGGTAACTTTGATTACAAAAAGCAGATACAATGCCCAACAATCATTAATATCTAAATAGTACAAGACATGATGGATGTAACCACATGTCATTCTGTAAATACAAGTGTGGCATGGCCATAATGCTAACACTACCTAGAACTTGAATGAAATCATACTTGACAAATTAAATTCAAACTTCATAGAAGAAGGCATTATTTTAACAAATCCTGCATGAACATGTACAAAAATGCTTCCTCAAAACTTACATCCTGTTCCGCCACGAGAACTGCTTCAAAACCCTACCAGCACCTGTGCTACTTCATTGTGATTCAGTCTTCATTAGCAAGAAACTCCCTGGAGTAAACAATCTGGGGCATGCTGATCATACACATCTAGTGAATGCATATCCATTGCATACATTCTATCAAGCCACAGGTTATTTGAATAACCAACTTTATAGGATGAAGCATCAACCATTTTGTCATGCCAAGTAAATGCTCCATTCACAATTATTTACATCCCAGTTGGAATTGTGCTATGAATAGGATGGTCATCAAAAAGACTTGTTACCAAAGAGTGCTTAGAATGAGAACAATCCGATAAAGAAAGTGATGCTACTCTGTGCCACACTTCAACCATATATCTCATGTCTCTACCTGCTATAGTTCCAGAGGAGTGCAATCCCTTTACAATGTTCAAAACCTCTTGGATGAGGTTCCTCTCTTTTAGTTTTACGGCTGCCAAAGGTCTTCCATCACATTTGATACTCCTCTGTCCATTTTGACTCTCAAACTCAGCTGATTTTTTAGCAGCCCTTTCAAGAATGGTGTCTGGCATTTCTGCAAGTCAAGCAACATTCACACCATAAATCTTCGAGCATGTACCCTGAGCCAGTTTATAAAGAAATGTCACCTCCTCCAAACCGCCAGTTTGTGTGCAAACCTTAGTTGTCTCATAGCACAGAAGGATTTTCAAATTTGAACATTAATCATCCTTTTTTTCACTGTGTCTCTCTTTTCTTTTGACAAAGTCCTCATCCATCTCATCACTATCTCTCTGATTTTGGAGACTGCACAAATTCTTCATTATCACACAGCATAAAAGACCTCTTTTAATTTTACCAAGCTTTATCCCTCTTACCACTGTTTCCTCTTTGATTTAGAAAACAAATTGCTTTCAACACCACTGTTTTATGTATTTCACACCTTCAGTTTGAAATGATGATTGTTCATGTTTTAATCACTGCTTTCTTTGTGGTTAAAACAAAAAAGGGACTGATTTAAAACACTGCTTCAAATTCTCCTTCAAACTGATCATGACGCCCTTCACAAACTCTGTTTTTCTTCTGGAGGTTTGTGCAAAACCTTGACTATTTCATATCACAAAAAGACCTCTTTTTAAACTAACAAAACCCTCATCTCTTATTCAGTGTTTCTCTATGTTTATTTAAAAAAAAAAGGGACTTATTTGAATTCATTGCTTCTTTGATCATGACAAACATGGTATGTTTAAAAAAAAAGATATGTTTCTTCCTTTTACTGTCTCTAAACAACCTTTCAAACTTTCAACAAGCCTCTAAACAAATAACTTTCTTCCTCCAATAAATCATTGTCTTGTCCTCCTTAAAAATGCTTAAGGGCCCTTTTTGATTGGTTGAGAAGCTCTCAAAAGATTTTTTGAAGATTTTTAGGTGAGTTTGTGACCAATGCTACAGGCGTGCCACGCGCCGCTACAGGTGCGCCGTGCATCAATAGGAAGCCCTTGTATTTTCTCTCCCAGGCATGCCGCACAACTTTTTCAAACGCGCCACGCACTTTGAAACCCATTTTGGAGGCCTTCCCAGTGTTGGAATTGGGCACGATATGGCTCGTTGGAAATATGTGGAAGTCTAATTTCCAGAACAAATTTAATTTTTTCATTTGGTGTCCATTTGGTTGTTCAAAAATTGATTTTCCCAACACTGGTCAAAACTGGTGAATCCTGGCGCAAAAATGCATAATGTTGTTTGTAGGCCACTTTTGGATGCCTTCTCGGTGTCGGAATTGGGCCCGAGAGGGCTCGTTGGAAAGATATGGAAGTATATTTTCCAAATATGCTTGATTGTTTTCATTTGGTATCCATTTGGTTGTTAAAAATTGAACTGTCCCAACACTATTCAAAATGGTGAATCCTGGTGCAAAAATTCTCCCGTGACATCTGTATTTTTTACATTTCTCACAAAAAAAGATACCTGTATAGAAATGGAAGGAGGTTTTCCTTCTTGAACCTATTAGGGACAAAAACCTCTCACTTTTGTAAATTTCATCTCTGTCTGGTCATAAAATCATTTTGAAACAAACTTCCTGGGCGCTCCTTAACCTCTGTCTTTTGTAACCTTTGTCATATTGAATGGAATGTTTTTTCAAAATCATATGGTCATTCATAGTTTGTGCTGTAGGAAGCTTTTTTATTTTTAAAACTATGATCAAAACCTCTTTTTCTGAATTAAGGAGGTCATCACTTTTTGAAACCAGTAATGTAACCCTTTGGAACCCTAATGCCATCTTGCTATGCGTCCACCAAGATTTTGTCCCCTTTTTTGAAGAAGCGAAAAAGGTCTTAAAGAGATTGTGATTTTCTTTAGTTTTTTTTCAAGGGAGACTTACAAAGACACTATTTTCAGCCCTCCCAAAAGACCTTTCAAACCTATCATGGGGCTTTTCTTTTTATTTGCTGATGAGGATACTTTGATATGAAGATGAAACTTGTTTTGAGCATCCTGTTAACCATTTGTATGAGGTGATTTTCATGGTGAAAACCTTGGAGAGCTATCATTTTGCTTATTTGTAAATGAGGTTTAAAAAATAGTGAAACTTCACTCATTTTACCGTTTTGACAACAGTATTTTTTGAAATCCCTATCATATTGAAATAAATGCTCTTCGTTCTTAAACAATAGTGGGCCCTCTACTTATTTATGAAGGAGGCCTATGTTTGATGACTATCACGTGTCTTCTAAAAAATTTGTCTTTCATTCGATGGGGAAATTCTTTGACTGAAAGTGAAACACTGTTTTATCACACCTTTGGCCTTACGAATGAGTAGATTTGTTGTGTAAATTTTTTTGAGGAGCTGGTCCTTTAATTCTTTGTGAAGGAGGTCTACAACCTAAAAATTGGAATCCAAAATAAATTCTAGTTTGATCTCATCAGAGTCCATTCTAGTGCTAATTTTCTTTTCAAGTTTTGATGTGACACCCCTACGACTTGCAATGGTGTATGAAAAAGTAGAAACATCAGATTAACCTATTGATATGCAGATGCTTGCATGCAACACTTTTCATAACCTCTTAAGAATGCTGGCCAAAGCACTTTCCCATCTTGTGATGTAAAATAGATTGAAACATTTGCTTGAACCTAAATCTGTTAGCAAAATTTGTTGATCCTAGCAGCAGCCTTCTTCTTTATGATTTCTTCAGTGCATAAAAGAGACATATCTTTTTGAAGTTGTCCAAATGTGCAATCTTTTCCAATAGAAAAATACTCAAGCACACTTTAAAACATGCTGATTCATCCTTTGTTTTATCCCTTGGAAGGAGGTGGCCTACAACAACCCTGAAATCATTTTAAAAACATGTTGGCCCTCTGCTTGTTCATGAAGGAGGCCACATCATGCATTTCTAACCATCTTCTCTTTTGCTGGAGGAGGTTATCAGCACGATGTTTTCTAACATTTGCTCTTTTGAAGGAGGTCATCATAGTCATGATATTTCGTCTATTTCCAAAACCGTGTCATCTTTCCTTGAAATATATATCTCTGCTTTTTGGACAACTTTTGACTTTTGAAATATGTACTCCTACTCTCTTTTCATTTCAGCTTTCCATCTACTTAATGATGGAAAATTCCTTCAACATGAGAGACTTATTTGGACTGTCTCTTTGCTTTTTTCTGGAAACTGTTTATCATTCAATTTGCACCCTGCAGAGATGCAAACAATATGACTTTGAAACGTTAAAAGATCCTTTAGTGTTCTATGGAGATTTTGCCCAATCTTAAGAATATTCCTTTAGACTGTGCACATGCTCATCTCTTTCTGTATTATATCTTTGTAGAATTTCTTTCGGATAGGGACAACAAGACCTCTTAGTGGCGCGACCTAGGGGTATATCACGGTTTTTTTTTTGCAAATTAAGCGCTAATTCAGGCTGGTTGGTATTGATCAAAGAATTCTGGCTCAGGCTATTTTTGTCGAGGAAGGGACTCTCTAAAGCGCCACTACCTAAATTAGGCGCAACTTTCATTGACTCTGATTGTGTTAGACAAGAAGATCAAGGATAGGAAGGGAGACGCTTTGTCAAATATTGGACAGTGAGTTTCATGAGAACCAAGGGAAAAATGATAGTAGACCAGCAAGACCAAGACAGCTATAGAGAGGGATATTTTTCTGAAACAAGACATGACTTTAAAACTAAATATTTCTCTGATCATAAGCTAACAGGAAGGGCTAGGAAAGCAAAAATTTGTTTGGGGGTTTTCTAGATGACAAATTGACATATGGAGATCAGCTTCTAGAAAAATCGGGTAGGAATCTAGTCATCAATAACAGGTGAAAAATAATGATGAATAACAAGATCTAAACATGAGATGGGCTTATGATAATAAGAATCCATACATGTCTATTGCTTTTAAAAATAACATCCCATATCACTTAATATAGAAGAAGCGTGGATGAAGTGGAAAATGAAACAGCATATCATGACTGAGCCATATTTAAAGCGCTAGACAGGTTCAGCATAAGTATCAATTGTGATAAATTCATACCATAACCAGTGAGCCACTCACATTCCAGAGCATGATACAAGAGAAATGGAAATAGTGAAATGAACAGCTAAACTATATCACATAAGGCAGAGTTATAGACTATAAAACACCAAGACCAGAATCCTCATTAAAGATAGATCTCCTTATCATTGAGACCCAACAGGCTCTTCAAATTTGTATTAAATCTTCAACAAAATGCATACAAAAACTCTTTCACAACAATTTCTTTAGAAAATCTGGAACCTTTTACAATTTGTTCTTGGGGATCCTTATAAGATAAAAGTGAGTAACAGGAGTGGATGATGTACATTAAATTAATTCGTTAAGACAGCATGGAGGAAGCGTCCACGCCCATACTGCTTAATGGCACTACATTGCTGTATTTAATTTATAGTATGGCTGAGGGGTCTTTGTCAGGTCAATATCTAACCTTTGATGTTTATTTGGAGTCCTTTCTGGCTGTAAAGATTTGTGTTCTGCCTTCTGGAATTAATGGCATGGATATAAGGTCTGCGGGTCTCGATACTCCATAACTTCTGGTTCTGACAGTATTTTAAGAAGCTTCTATCAGTGTAATTAACTGTTTCTGGGCTCGAGGAGGCATGGAGACTTTAGCGGGAAGGTTTACTATCTGGGGAAAAATGTCCCGCTTATATTAAACACAGATATGGCTATTTCTTGTGCTCTTTAGTCTTCCAACTACATCCTTTCCTTTTGAATAAGGATTAAAGCATTTAATCTTCAATTTCGGGCTTTAATCAACCTTTAAATCTCTGCTGCTATTACACTGGCCGCGGCTGTCATGGCCTCTCTGTGATATCTGCACAATAAAATAAACCTATCATAAAACTCGAGGCAGTGGTGGAGAAAGGCTGCGGAGGCCTGTGGATGAGAGACGGAAATGGTGGATGCAATGGAAAGTGGTGGAGATACGACCTTTTAATGAGAACATTAAGGTTTTGGGCATTTGAATCGTGATACAAAGGGGAATGCGCGAAAATATATGAAATGGTTGAGGGACTGGTGAGACCCGGCTAAGGCGGAGGGTGATTTGATATGAGCCATTAGATCTCAGGAGGAGATCGATGGTTGAGAAGACACGATGAAATTATACATTTGTGTGATGAACAAATGTGGGTGGAAGGAGAGATGAGATATGGACCGTTAGATCAAAATAAATGAACGGTTGCAACCGGATCGGTGGATCGCAATCGGGGGGGATGGAGGGGACACCTTTAAGAACTTTTGATTGGCGATGTGTGATTGAGTGCCAGCCGTTGGATTGCAAAAGGGGATCAATGGTGGAGATTCAATCGGCGGGGAGACGGGCAGGGACAAAGGAGCAGAGTGGGATAAATCTGAACTGTCGAATCTGAACAGATAGACAACTAGGATTGGATCGGGGAGTCGCAATCGGGAGATACCATGGTGGCACATCAAACTTCTTGCGATTGCGATTGGATCAGTGGTGTGATGGCCGTCCGATCCAACAGCGAATCGACGATGGAGATGAGCATCAGGGGTTTTACACATGAGAGAGGCGGGGCGCAATAGGACTTGTGTAGACCGTCGGATCTATATAGATCGACGGTGAGTATTACACCCACGCTCCATAGAACATAATGCCATCACATTGGAGCCTTTTCGGTTTACAAAGGGTTGCGCCCACATTGATCGCTCTGATTGCGATAAGCACCTGGGGCTTAAGCGGTTGGTCTCGAGTGCAGGGCATATGTGGGGAAGTGGTTAAGGGGCTGGCCGAAAGGGGCTAAATCCTGTTATGTCAAATGGATGATTTTAAGCTGAAAAGAGGGATTTTAAGGCTTAAAAGGGGTGTTAGGGTGATTTTAAGGGGTTAATGAGGAATTAAGGGAGCGAAAAAAGGTGAAGAAACAGAGGTAAAGTGGGGATAAAATAAGAGGGAAAAGGCCTTTTTGGGCATTCTTCACACAAACAGAGAGGCTTTTAAACTAGAAACAGCGGTGAGGATTTATCAAAGGACAAGGGCACAAGGAGGCTTCGAGGATGATGTGTTTTTATAGGAAATGCATTCCTTGAAGGCTCAAAAACAATTTAGCCCCCTGTTTTCTTGTCAAAAAATTCATAGGGGGCTAACACTCCCCTTTTTGGACATGTGTTTAGTTATTCAGCCACATGAATTAGCTTAGCATCATTTCTCTCCAGCCATTATTTAAAATTTTCACCACGAGTCATGACATTTGATACTTGGCTACTCAAGGTTATCTTTAAAAATGACCAATGTTAACCATATGATAAACATTGGCTCCACCTGGGGACGACACGTTCATCCTTGGGCATGTCAAGAACTTCGCAGACCAGTTGTTAATCTTCTGTGTGGACACCACTCTTCAGCACCTTTTATTTTTCTCTTCATTGTTCATCATGACACACACATCATTCAAACAAAGAAGAAAACAAAAAACTCATGTACAGTATAATACATTAGGCTCTCTAGGCCTGACTCAGAACTAGAAGTAAGGTTTGAGGAACTGACCATTTACAGGGGCATCGAGCAAGTGTCCCTGTAAATTTTCCAACCTGAAAGTGTTATTGCCCCCTTGTTCCACAATTTTAAAAGGGTCGAACTAGAGTGGGTCAAATTTACCATGTTTCCCCTTTTTAGCTGTTCGAATATCCCATCTAAGCACTAAATCCCCAACTTGCAACTTCCTGTCCTTGGCATGCTGACCAAAAATGTCCTTCATCTTCTCTTGATATTCAGTTATCCTCTAACTTACCTGGTTCCGTGTTTCTTCTAACTCCATTAGCTAATTGATTCTCTTGGTCACATCATCAGGTTCTTCTTGACTTTCTTCCATGAATTGGGCTACTGGTAAGGCTAACTGTATCGGGAATACTGCTGCCCTCCCATATACTAATTCATACCGGGACTTCCCGGTTGCTCTCTTGTTGGTAATCCTATTGGCCCACAGAGCGAATTTCAACTGGGAATCCTAATTTTTCTAATTTTCGTTGATAGCCTTCTTCAGTGCCCTCACCAGGGTGGTTTTATTTGAAGACTCTGCCAGGCCATTTCCTTGTGGGTAATAGGCCATAGAGTGACCTAGCGCAATGTTATACTGCTGGAAGAAATTGGAAAACTTTTCAGAATTAAAGGCATGTGCATTTTCGGTCACTATCTTGGCAGGGCAGCCAAATCTGGATATGAAATTTTTTTCCATAAATTTCATTACCACAGCATCTGTTGCATTCCTTGTAGGTATATCTTCCACCAAATTCATGAAATAATTTGTGGCAATTAATATCCACTTATGCTAACCCCTTGATGGAGGATGTATTTCACCGATAAAGTCAATTCCCCATTACTGGAATGGTTCATCCACGTGAACAGGGATCATGGGCAGAGGTGCCAACTTCTGTCTTTCAACAAATATTTAGCATTTCTCACAAGTTCTGACCTAGGAAAACACATCTCCAAAGATTTTGGGCCAGAAGAAACCAACCTTCAGGATTTTGTGAGTAGCGGCTTTCCAAATATAATGACCCCCACAGTTTCCTTCCTGAAATTCGGCCATTATACTCTCAACCTCATCTTCTATGAGACACAGGAGCAGGATGCCTGAGGGATATCGCCAGTATAGCCAGCCATTGGCAACTATGTACTTTTGTGATCTCAACCTTAGTGTTTTGCATTTAGCTTTATCACAGCTAGGAGGGCAGCTGAGTGTTAGAAGATATTCCACTATCTCTTTGTAACACGGGTTGATGAGGTACTTCATATGTGTCTTCTGAGTAGCTATCTCTACTTCCTGTTGCTCTTCTTTCTTCTCAGACTCCTCATTTTCTATCATGGACAGATTTATACCTAGAGCCTGACAGTTTGATTCGGACAAGATTTTGGCTAATCCTTGTCCCTTAATCAGTTTGGTAGGGTGAATATCCAGCTCATATTCCTGTATTTTGGCAATCCACTTCCCCCTTTTTCCTTCACTATCCCCTTGGATAAGGATTTATTTTACTGCAGCTGTGGGTACAAATGCCGTGATGTGTGACTGTAGGACATACATACGAAATGCTTTGAGGGACTTCACTGGAGCATAAGCCTATTTTTCTAATATATTATATTTCATTTCTGCATCACAGAGCACCTAACTGAAGAAAGTGATGGGCTGCTCATACCCCTCTCCATTTTTCTGCAATAAGACTCCTGCCACTGTATGAGGTGATGCAAATGAAAAAATCATTAATGGTTTGGTGTAGTCTAGCCCAACTAACACCGGGGCTTCAACAAAGGCGTTTTTTATTCCGGAAAAGGCCTCTCATGATTCCTGGGACCATTTCACCTCATTATTCTTCTTAAGTATGTTTGTTATATGTCTAACTATCTCTGCATAGTTAGGGATAAACCTTCTTAGAAAATTAATACGCCCAAGGAACACCTGCACCTCCTTTTTATTTCTGGGAAGAGAAATGACATTTATGACTTCAACCCTCTTAGGATAAATTTTTTCCCCATCTTTGGTTACAATATGTCCCAAAATCTTACCCTCTTCCAATGCAAATAATGAATTTTGTGGATTGAGGGAGAGGTCATACTTTCTGCATTTCTCAAAATTTCTACGCAAATGTTCAATGTGCTCTATATCATCCTTTGAAAACACAGTGATATCATCGAGATAGACCACAACAAACTTATCTTGCTCCCCAACAAAGGCAATGTCCATGGCCCTTTGGAAATTGGCCCCTGCATTAATCAACCTGAAAGGCATCTCGCCATACATAAATGTACCCCATGGCATGGTGAAAGCAGTATTTTTCTGATCTTCTAGAAGTACAGCCACCTGATTGTAACCAGAGAAACCATCCATCATCGACATCCGAGAAGCTCCCACTACTTTCTGCAGGATATGATCCATTTTGGGCAGTGGGTAATTATCCTTCAAGGATGCTCGATTCAGATTCCTAAAATCAACACGCAGCCTTATTTCTCCATTCTTTTTCTGGACAGGGACTAAATTTGCCACCCACTCAGAGTACCTCAATGGCACAATTATTTTGGCTTTCAATAACTTCTTAGTTTCTTTCTCTATGGAGGGGAGCAGCAGAGGGTTAATCTGTCTAAGATTTTTCTTGTGCGGCTTCGCATCTCCTTTCAGAGGAATTTTGTGTTGCATGTTGCTACTATCAAAATTTTTCAGGTCCTGATAAGACCATGCAAACACATCTTTGTAGGAATGAAACAGTTTCTGGTAGAGCTCTTTATATTCTCCTGGGACTTTCTTGCATAGCCTCACAATTTTGGGGTCAGCAACAGTACCAAGATTTAGGTCTTCTACCTGATTTTCTTCTAACACTTTGTTTGGCTGTAGTGGGATGTCATTCTTGTCAAACAATCTTTCTAGAGGCACCAACCCTCTAGGTATAATTTTTCCCTTCAATTGCAACACTTTATGACCTACCACCTTTTCCTCCCGTTTGTTTTCTGAAAGGTCTTCAACTTCTTGTTCTTCACAAACATCTATCTCCATGTTTGAGAATTCTCTGATTGTTTCCATAAATATTTTCACTTTCTCTTCACCCTCAAACACCTTCCAGTGCTTTATGTTATCTCGGATTGATGGTCGATAACGCACCTCAATTTCATATCTTAAGATAGGGTTCTGAGGTGGACGGAATGTACTAGCAGCCACTGCAAGGGAATCAACCATCCTGTTATGCTCTCCAGGCATAAATTGAATGTTAAATGCCAAGAAAAAAATTTCCACCAGGTCCCACCCTTCGTTCCTATAAGCCCTCAGCCTAGGATGTTTGGTTTGACACTGATTCTTCACTTGTCTAACCACCAGTTCCAAATCTCCCAGAACCTTTAAACTATGTATATTCATGCTTCTAGTTGTCTGTAACCCTAATAGGAGTGCTTCATATTCGGCCACATTATTAGTGGCTTCATATTCTAGCTTGAAAGACAATGGGACACATTTTCCTGTAGGAGAAATCAATAATACTCCGGCCCCATTACCTTCTCTTGAATTTGCTCCGTCAAAATGAAGTGTCCAAATTCCTGCTTCATGGCTCTCTAAGGACTTCTCTATCTTGATCTGGCAGAAGGATGGTTCATGAGCATAATCTTGATCTTCTTCCAGTGTCAAGCATGAGAAATCTCCCTCTTTACTATAGACTGGGGAATTAACTGAGTTGTCAGCTTTGGTAACTGTCTTGACAAATCTAGTTTCCCTGTACAATCTCCTCTCTTGGCCACCGAAAACTAGGATAGTTTCATAGGTCAAGTCCAACTTGATTGAACCACTGATTTTAGTTCCCTAGGACCTTGTCAACAACATGCCAAATCGAGCTGGGATGCCAGCCACCACGATGTCCATCACCACACTTTTTGCTGGGATTTGGGCCAAATTGACCACCAAATCCTTGATCATACCCAGGCATTTAACTCTTTTAGAATTAAATGAATACAGGTCCTTGTATGGATGGGTGATTTGTAATCCTAGTTGTTCCATGACTGACAGGGGCAATAGGTTATGGGAAGGTCCTGAATCTAACATGCAATTATGCAACATCAGGTCATGAATTACTAAGGAAACATAAAATGGGGGAGTAGAGGCATGTAATTCCTCAACATGTGGGCCAAATACAACCATGGGTATTTCTTCTTGAAGGTTCAGAATGTCTGGAATATGTGTTACTTCTGGGGGAAGCATAAAGGATGTGACCTGAGACTGATATGCAAGCTACTTCAACAATTTGGTCAAGGGAACTGGGATTTTGACCTTCTCAAGATCATTTTGTAAACTGAAGGCAGGGGAGGACTTATCTACTAACATCTCTTTTGAATATTTGCTTTGGACAAGGGGTTTGACTTCCTTTGTGAATAACTTAACATTGGGGGGAGTAACAACTTGTGAAGAGGAAGGAATTTGATCAGCAGACTGCGAAGATTTGTTAAGAAGCCTCTTACCTTTGTCTATGGTCCTTTGAGTTGTTGTCTCCTTTTAAGTAGATTCTTCCTCATGAGGTGCATCTTCCTCCTGATCCTGAGTGCAAGTTCTCTTCCTAGAAGATCTGAGGTCATATCTTCTATTAAATTGTGCTTGCATGAAATCGACAAATTGCTTGCAGTAGTCATCAATCTCAGGATCTTTTTTGCTTTCATTAACTTTTTCTTCCACATGTGATGGAATCTTCACTTCATCACTTCCTTGTAAGGGACATTCTACTTCATCATTGTTTGAAAAAGAAATATATGCCTCCTCTTGCTCATAAGTGGTGTCTTCGGTGGGACCATCTACCTGACCTTCCAAGTACAGAAGGTGTGGTACCTGATCTTGTTGCTCCTTCCATTCCCTTTGCAGTATCTGAAAGGGTGGTTTTCTGTACTAAGGGTTGTAACCCATGTTTGGGGCATTCTGGAAATTCTTGGAGGATGAATTATTGGCCTCTAGTTCAAGTTTGACCAGCTTACTGGAAATATTCTTAATCATTTTGTTCATTTCCTCAATTCTGTCATTAACTGAGTCTCTATCTTGGCTAGAGGTAGATACCTCCTCTTTTCCCTTTCTTCTAGTGTCTTGTTCATATTTTCCCTTTGATTTACCAGTGGAGGCAAAATTATCCTCCAACTCTAGTGCATCTGTTTGAGCATCATCCAGGGTGGAAGGTTTTCTTTCTCTCAGAGAGAAACCAAATTCTGAGTCAAAAGATGCCACAAAAATAACTTTAGCAGTGGTTTGATGAGGTTTCATATCAGCAGGAAGGCTCGAATACAATTTGTTAAATCTCTTGATGAACTCTAACACCCCTTCATTATGTCTTTTCTTGAGTGTGTTAAACTCAGTAAGACAATGTCCATGATCTTTCTTCTCCCCCCATTTTCTGAGAAAAATATCTTCCATTCCTTCCCAAGCGGTGATGGAATAGTCTCCTAATGTCTTAAACCATTTTCTAGCTTCGCCATCAAGAGATTTCACAAACAGTCTTAAGACTACATCTAGGTGTTCCACATTAAAGTTCTTTTCAAAAGAACAGAATACCTTAAGATGTTTTTTAGCTTCAATCTCATTTTCCCCATTGAATCGGGGTAAGATCTTCAAATATTACTATGGCATATCATTAAATACTTGAGGTAGTGCCAGGGGGGCATACTTATTCAATAAGAAGCCAAGAACATTGGCCATTGGGGGAGGTGGGGGTAGTGCAAGAGTTTTAGGTGTAAAAGGAGGAGGAGGAGGTGGAAGTGAAGTATGAATGACGATAGGAATTTATTGGACAACAGCTTGATTTATTGATGGGAACAACGGGTTGTTAATAGCAGATACTTTAGTGAATTCTTTGACCTCTTCGACCTCAGGAGTAGGGTGGAAGGTGTAATATGTGATATCCCTTGATTTAGCTTTGTCTTTAATTTGGACACCTCCTCGCGGTGGACTATTTGAGTAGTAATCGGTATCTCCCACAGTGGAGTCGGGACCTTGCACTTGGGAAACTTGAGAGGAGGAGGACAGAAAGTCTTCTAAAGAGAATTCAAGGATCTCAGTATGGACTGGTTTTCTTTCCCTCCAACTCCTTATATGTAGGATCTTCTCTGGGTCAGACACAGAAGGTGTCTTTGGCTGAGACGTATCTGACCTCAGGTGTGGCTTACGAGGAGCTAGGACTGCAAGTAATTTTTTCTGATAAATGAAGGTGGAGTCGCCAAGGTGAGGGATCTACAACTCTCAACTCTCCATGCTCACCTATTTGAAAAGAGAATAAGGTTTTTTCGAGGCCTAGGGATTTAACTTTTCTCAACTTTGCTTCCCCAACAACGGTGCCAAAAAGATGCTGTCAACCCTAGAGACAGCCTTGAGTTGTGAAAGACCAGTGCCTAGGACATCTTATATAGCAAGGAGCAATAAGATATAACAAGGATAGTTATCAGAATAAGGCTCTTTTTCTATTTCAGTTTTAACAGGAAAGTTCAATGTAGATGGAACCAGAATATTCATAAACTCAGCATAATGAAAGGAACACTGTAGAGGAAAGATGTGAATTCTCAATATAGATGTATCAGACAATTCAAAGGCATATTTCTATAAGGAGGGTTGGATTCGGAAAATTCTTTACAGAGATAAAAATCAGACGGTATTTTTTGTGTCTAAAAAATAGAAGGAATACTAACCACTAATGAGATGAAATACCATGAACAGATCTAAACATGAGATGGGCTTATGATAATAAGAATCCATACATGTCTATTGATTTTAAAAATAACATCCCATAGCACTTAATGTAGAAGAAGCGTGGATGAAGTGGAAAATGAAACAGCATATCATGACTGATCCATATTTAAAGCACTAGATAGGTTTAGCATAAGTATCAATTGTGATAAATTCATACCAGAACCAGTGAGCCACTCACATTCCATAGCATGATACAAGAGAAATGGAAATAGTGAAATGAACAACTAAACTATATCACATAAGGCAGAGTTACAGACCATAAAACACCAAGACCAAAATCCTCATTAAAGATAGAACTCCTTCTCATTGAGACCCAATGGGCTCTTCACATTTGTATTAAAGCTTCAACAAAATGCATACAAAAACTCTTTCATAGAAATTTCTTTAGAAAATATGGAACCTTTTACAATCTATTCTTGGGGATTCTTATAGGAGAAAAATGAGTAACAGGAGTGGATGATGTACAATAAATTGATTCATTAAGACATCATGGAGGAAGCGTCCACGCCCATACTGCTTAATGGCACTGCATTGCTGTATTTACTTTATAGTATGGCTGAGGGGTCTTTGTCAAGTCGATATCTGACCTTTGATGTTTCTTTGGAGTCCTTTCTGGCTGTAAAGCTCTCTGTTATGCCTTTTGGAATTAATGGCATGGATATAAGGTCTGCAGGTCTCCATACTCCATAACTGCTAGTTCTGATAGTCTTTTTAGAAGCTTCTGTCAGTGTAATTAACTATTTCTGGGTTGAAGGAGGCATGGATATGGGCGGGGAAAAATGAGTGGATCAGGATAAATCTAAACCGTCGAATCCAAAGGAATAGACGGCTAGGATTGGATCGGGGAGTCGCAATCGGGAGATACCACGGTGGCACATCAAACTTCTTGCGATTGCGATTGGAGTGGTGGTGCGATGGTCGTCTGATCCGATAGTGAATTGATGGCGGAGATGAGCATCGGGGGTTTTACACATGAGAGAGGCGGGGTGCAATAGGACTTGCACAGACCGTCGGATCTATATAGATCGACGTCATGTATTACACCCGCACTCCATAGAACATAACGCCATCGCATCAGAGCCTTTTCAGTTTACAAAGGGTTGTGCCCATATTTGATCACTCCGATTGCGATAAGTGCCCGGGGCTGAAGCGCTTGGTCTTGAGTGCAAGACATATGTGGGGAAGTGGTTAAGGGGTTGGCTGAAAGGGGTAAATCATGTTATGTCAAATGGATGATTTTAAGCCGAAAAGAGGGATTTTTAAGGCTTAAAAGGGGTGTTAGGGTGATTTTAAGGGGTTAATTTGGAATTAAGGGAGGGAAAAAAGGTGAAGAAACAGAGGTTAAGTGGGGATGAAATAAGAGGGAAAAGGCCTTTTTGGGCATTCTTCACACAAACAAAGAGGCTTTTAAACTAGAAACAACAGTGAGGATTTATCAAAGGACAAGGGCACAAGGAGGCTTCGAGGATGATGTGTTTTCAGAGGAAATGCATTCCTTGAAGGCTCAAAAACAATTTAGCCCCTTGTTTGCTTGTAAAAAAATTCATATGGGGCTAACACTCCCCTTTTTGGACATGTAATTAGTTATTCAGCCACGTGACTTAGCTTAGCATCATTTCTCTCTAGCCATTATTTAAATTTTCACCACGAGTCATGGAATTCGATACTTGGCTACTCAAGTTTATCTTAAAATATGACTAATGTTAACCATATGATCAACAGGTCCCATTCACACTTTCTTTTAGCTCAAGCAAGTGAAGCCTCCACTAAAACTACGCTGTCCAAGTAGGTGCAATGTATCTGGACAGTTTTAGTAGACTTGGTCAAAATGACTAGATCAAGCATGATCCAATCCTGTTCACACCATGCAGTGCTCAATTCAGCTACTTTATTATTTCTCCTTTCACACAAGGACTGTTATTTCTCCATCAAAATGGGTTAAGGTGTCTCCTTACCCATTTTATTAAACAAAATGAAAATATGCAAACTATAATGTTCCTTTTAGCTTGAGGCTAAAAATTGGGAACATTACAGTCCTCCCCTCCCACATGTTGCTTGCCCTCAAGCAACTGCATAGAGAGACAAAATTTCTCCCCCTTCTTCTCTTTTGGCCTCCTCATCAACAATCTCCACCACTTCTCAAGATATGATGCAATAAATCTGTCCTTACATGCTTCCTCCCAAATATGCAAACCAGAATGGTGCTCATCATGGAAAAATAGAAGGTGTAGGTGAAAACCTTCTTGCTGTGCCATGGCCTCCTCAAGGTAGGAGTGATGAAATGCATGGGAAAAGTGTATCCCCAATGATGATCCTCTCATCCATGCTATCATCAAAATAAAAATCTCAACCCCTGGTATATGCAATGTGTTGGGGCTGAATGGAGAGTTGGGATTTTGATTCCCAAGGTGTTTCTCCCTCCATTTCTGGTACATATGGGGTTTTTTCTATCCTTGGGCTGAAATTTTATGGCCTCTAGGAATGGCCCAAGCTTCCCCATCAAGAAAATCAGCCATGAAATGCCTCCTCAAGTTCTCAGAGTGGTTTTTCCCACAAGAAGATAAAAGTAGCAATGTGGCAATCATGGTTTTCCCATGGTGTATCCTGCAATATAAAACATATACAATGGGGAGATTAATGCTCCCAATGGGCTGTACATACAGTACTATCCAAACAATGCTCCTCTTAAGTGTACAAATATCATAAATACAATGGATCAATATGCAATAAAAACAAGTTGTCATAGGACAACCGGAGAGTTGTTCATAGTTCCACTCATGGAACCAGCGCAGTGCACCTCTGGCCTGCCTCAAATAATAAATAAACAAGTGCTTTCCCAGCCACTTGTTTTCTTCCACAAACATCTCATAAGATGAAAATATGAAAGTACAAATGGGTGTTAATGGTGCACACCAAGAAGTATGTGGCTTCCCCCACAAACCATCATAAAAGTAGCCACTCCCATTGCTACAATGGGCCACAAGTACATCATAATAAGGAGCATAAGGAGATGTGATCATCCTTAGCTCATCAAGCTGCTCATAGAAAGTAAAGAAAGGTAAACCAAAATGTAAAAATATACCTCCTTTACCATGTACTTCGGTCCTTGAGCTTAAATGGCTCATCTAAATGCTCTCCCTTACCTCCAATGAGTAGGGAAATGGTTGTGCCAACCTCTCGAAAAACATCAGGGCTATGCATCTGTCCATATGATTATATAGATCATGTTGATTTCCCTCCCAAATGAACTCTTCTAGCAAAGCAGAATATGCATCCAAGTGCATAGCTAGAAAGTCCTCATGTGCTGCATGAAATAGTTTCTCCTTGAGAATAGAAACTCTAGCCAAGAAGATTCTACCATAACAATAGATGACCATAACATCCTTCGTGTATCTGTCATATCCCTCTGGGTCATTAAGAATCATGCATGCACCAAGATCCTGGGAGTACTCTACCAAGATTTGAGATCTCCCATATGGATCAATCCTCCTTATAGACAGCGCTGGTGATCTGCAATGTGATGCTCCCCTCATGTTTTTGCCTGCTACTTTGACATCCCCCATGCAAAATTCATCCTCCAAAATGTTGCCATGCCCATCATACAACTGCTCATGCTCAAATAATAATGGTGATCCTGGGAACCTGTCCTCCCATGAGAAGTCGTCATCCAACAGGAATCTCCCAATCTAGGTCAAAGTAAGCATGAGTGGCCTGCATCCACTCCTATGTATGAAAGAGTCCTCCCTGTGGAGCAGTCATCCTGCATCATGAAGATGCAATCCTCCATCCTTGCAGCAAACTCTGTCAGCATAGTATAACTGATGATAGTGGGTGATGGTGAAAATGAGAGAGTGTCTCTCTCCTCCTTGGGTTAATCCCAAGCTCTTTGCACTATGTTGGACTCCTCTAATGTCTTCACCTCTCCAAAATCCAAGAGTGGTGAGCCAACTGACAATATGCCTCTCATCAACTCTAGATTAGGTGGCCTCCCAGGTGGAATGCCTCCATATAGTGAGACATCAAGCTTGGAAGTGGATTTTATGTATAAGAGGACGGATTTGTCCCTCTCTTCACTGCGCTGTACAGTCTCTCTCCCTTGTACAAGGATTCTCCGGAATAGATAAGGGTGTATCAACCCTTGATCTTGACCCTTCTCTTCCTCCTCCATCTCACAATCCCCAATAGCTGCTACATATGTCTTCAGAATTGTGCCATGGTTCCCACATGTTAAAACATTTGGAACTCCTTGCAAAGATACAAGGGCTCCTCCAATAGAAGAAATGGCTCCCCTTTCACCTCCATGTGGTGATGAATATCCTCCAAATGGGACAGCGTTGTTGGATCTCTCATGCTTATCCTCTCCATCAGTAAATGAGATTACCTCATCATTAAGGAGTGACCCCAGATCTTGGTCATCTCTTGAACGAATTACCTCCATGACTTCACAAATGGAAGAGGGCCCTCCACATAATAGGGGTGTTAGTATGAATCTTTTGTCGAAGCGTACGAAAAAAGACCACTTTAGCTACGCATAACTTATAGCCCTAACATCAAATGTGGCTGCTAACATCTTCAGATCTGTAGTTAGTTGATCAAGACAAGTGCTGCAAAAAAATAGATCTATGCATAGAAAGACATTAAGAAGTAAAATTAAGAGTTTGCTCCATACATCCAATAGACAAGACAAGAACAATGTTTTTTGAAAGAATTTTTGTTTTAAGGGCACCTGGGAGGAAAACAAGGTGTATCCAATTCTCCTCAATGGGATGGGTTCTTGGAAGTCCTCAGCACTTCAGATCTAGAATCTCTCTCTCTTGTTGGTGTAGAAAACCCAGACAAAGATAGAACTCAAAGGGAGCTCACACAGCAAATAATGTAGAACATGACCAAGTGTATAGATCCAGAGTGATCTAATAGGCAACAAAAGGTGAAGAATGATAAGAAAAACCCTCCTATTTATAACAAAATATTGGGTCATTCTAGATCTTGGTGCATGATTAAAATAACATTAACCAAATCTAGATCCACCTTTTATGGAATATTTTATTATATTTGTTGGAGGGAAAAAGTATTTGACTTGGGTCAAATCCCTTTATTTGTGAATAAAAAATAAATAAATGATTTATTTATCATTTTAAGGAAGTGGTTGAAGGATAATCAAATAAATAATGATTTATTTAATTATTTATGGGTGATTTAGTCATATTTAACAAGGAATATTATTTAAATAAGATTTAAATAATTATTCCTAGAAAATAATAAGATAAATAAATATTTATCTAATTAATTTCTTTTTTTTGGGTTAAACATGACCAGGAAAATCAAACAATTATAGGTTTGTTTAATACTTCCTTTTGGGGTTTCCTGTTTAGACCATAAACGACCTAATAAATGTGTTTTATTAAGTTATTTTACATAGTGAAAGCAATTTTACTTAGGGTAAAATTGGTCTTACGTGGTGTACTTGGGTCCATCTAATGATAGTAGGTTAGATGACCAAAAAATGGTGAAACAGATTGCCCCCCAGTGTGCGAGTGTTAGGAGCAAATCCTATGACCGAAGTACGTTGTAAGAACTCAATCACCAGACATCAAAAGGGAAGTCAGAGAGAGAAATGTAAGGCGGACTAATGTGCTGAAGAACTAGACCCTGAGGAGATGAGACTTACAGGTGCAACAAGTCTCTTTTTATGAGAGGGTACCTATGCTAAAGGCGGTGGGGGAGGCATACCTATGCCCGCCGAGACAAAGTACAAAAGAATAGTGTGTCCAGTAAACAAGGGACCGAACCATAAAGTACAGCCGGCATAAACATGAGCCAGATAGAAATAGAATGAGGGACCCCATATACATGATGTGCCTGGGATAATAGCCAGGACTTATACAATAATATCAGAGTACATGAGATACCAATACAACCCAAATGCCCCCTACAAGTGGGGAAGGGCTCACAAAATCTGACTGATACATGCAAATCAAAGAGGTGCTGCAAGCGGCTAAGGCCGACATCATCAAATATATGGAGCTTCATCGAAGGCTGCAATGAAGAGGTCATCCGGGCATGTGGGGGGATACCTGCAGGGCCACCCCCTCATGAGGGCTGAGACATCTCACACACACCCGGGCATCACCAAGAGCTGTTGCTGCATCACTGGACCATCAAGCATACGGATCTCGATCATGCTGAAAGGAGCTGAAGTGGAGAAACAATCAATTCAAAGGATAATGAGAGATCCCTTTGCCTGATCCGAGGCACCAAACAAGAGTGGAAGTTGGAACCAAGGTACACCGCCCTCTAGACCTATCTTCTGGAATGGAGGAACTGATGTCGACAGAAGGAGGTCCACCATAGGTGAGGCAATAAGAGATCCTCAACTAAGGCACGAGAGAAAATAGTAGAGCGATGGACAGACTAATACCAATGATGATGATGGAATGGAGGGGACTGAGTAGTGAATGGATGACTTCCCTTGTTAGAGCATAAAGGGCATGAATGACATGGCAGCGACCGACACAATATCATCAGGGATAAGGGACAGTGGGACTGGAGGCCATAATGTGTGACATAAGGGAGAGACCAAGCAATGAAGGATGGAGGACTATAGCGGGGTACAAAGGGACGCAGGATAGACTCTATGAATGCGATGATGACTCCACTTGGATGCTCTAAAAAAGGGCGACTCGATGGTGCTGCCACACAGTAAAGGTCCAATGGGGGACCATGAAAACATGAGTACAAGATGGTAACTCACGACGAAAATTGTCACGAACAAAGACAAGTAAGGAGGGAAAATGGTGCCCCAAATACAAGTGTCGTAAGTGAAGAAATGCGATTTTAAGGAGAGGGGAAGTGACCCATCTTGGACAAAATGTGTCCTGGTGAAGTATCAAATCAAAAAAAACTAACAGATACCCATTTGAGGACTCGGTGAGAGCTTTCCAACAGTGTAGACGATTTTTCAAACAGAGCTACGGTATGGTTGCAGCAGGCGAAAGAAGAAACAAGGGTTCCCTTTTAATAAGGCAGTTTTCCCTCCAAATCCACTCATTTTCTAGTGTTGCTGTGGTGAATCTAGAGAGGAGAGAAGGCCCTAAATCTTGCGGTGAGCATAGCGGACAAACCGACCGTTGGAATCAAGGTCCGTCAGTTGCAGGTAAGAGGCCTAACCTTACTCTTTCATTTTGATGGATTGAAAGTTCAGATTAGGGCCTAGAATCTCAGGAACAGACCCCCTTGCATCTTTTCGGTCGGGTCGCACTTTTTGGGCCAAAATCTGCGACCTGGGACGTAGGTTTTGGGCAAAAAGGTGTGACCTGTCTCAGGTTTTGGCAGAAAAGTGCGACCTGGAAGATGAGGGGGTTTTAGTGTTGTTTGATGGCTAAGAGTTGGGTTTTTGTGTTTGGTTACAGTATTCCCTATCTGTAGGCTGACAAAGATGGTGTTTTTGTGCAGATATGGTAGATATACGGGTGAACTAGAGAGAGAGAGACCTGGGTACATTACGGGCAGAGATCCAGATAGATCAGGGTGTCCATCATGTGTTGGCCAGGTTTTGGGTTCTAAAGTTTTTTGAGAACCCTTTGATGAGAGCTGGAGAGCCCTTGTTGGCCCGGATTATCAGTTATTGGGATCCAGAGCATGAGGTCTTTGTAGTGCAAGGGCACAGGATCGAACTGATAGTCCAGGATGTGTATTTTCTGACAGGTCTCTCGCCACTTGGGATGGTGGGAAATATGTAGCCAGTTTTACAGCGGGGGCGGAACATCATGGAGTTTGTGGAGCGGCATTGTCGACCGGGTCTCCAAGTCAAAGGGACACGGATACCGATGGGGGACCTAGAGAGATTGGAGACCCGGGTAGTGGCCGCAACGGTGCTGTGGATCCTGGGCAACCATGCGTTCCATCACATCACTGGGGGGCAGATGATGATCGTAGAGAGTGTGTTGAGTGGGACCTACTATGGGTGGGCCCAAATTATGTTGGTGTCGTTAAAACGACAGCTGTTGCTTTGCAAGCGGCAAGTGAACCACGATTGCTCGTATGGGACTTTATTGTGTTCCTTCTTTCTTGAGAAGATCTCGACCTTACAACCTAGTATACAGCTCCTAGATGGGGGCCCTAGAGAGCCCAGGATGCGCCGGTGGGGGCGGCTACTGTGCAGAGGAGGAGGAGGGGCGGTTGGACGAGTGTTTCGACCTGAGTTCTTTGCCCATTGGGATTAGATGCCGTTATACATAGATGACTATCCCTATAGTGGGATGAGTTATTGTGGGGATCCGGACCTACCACTTCTGCCTGGTCGAGTATGGGGACCCGATGGTAAGTGATAAGTAACTATTCTTTTTTGGGCATGTTAAAGTTAGTGAATAGTAGATAGGGTACTGATTCATGTAATTTTGGTATGCAGATATAGCTCCGGTAAAACCGGCCAGATATATGGGACGACCGGCAGCATCTAGAGTTGCAGGTCCAAGTGGGTCGAGAGTAGCACATAATGAGGATGCGGCCACTCTTCTGGAGGACATCCGCCGTAGATACGAGAGGTTGCTGACCGGAGTGTCAGAGCATGGGTGGCAAGACTTAGACGACCAGTACATAGAGCCATGTATTGGTCTACCCTTGGAATGGCGAGGTGTCATGCAGCGCATGGTGATGGTTGGTCAGGGGATGCGGGATCTACAGGCTGCAGGAGCAGAGCCATTGGCTCGGGATCCGCCAGATAGTGATTAGGTGTGGGGCATGTGGTGCCCCCTAGTGTGTATGTAGGGGCAGGTGGTGCCCCCAGTTTTGAGTTTTTTGTAACATGCGATGGGCATGTCATATGTATCAGAGTAGATGGACTCTAAACACATGTTTTGCGACACATATTATGGATATGCATCTTGTTTAATGATTATGAATGTTATTGTATTGTATAAAATGCGTGTGATAAATGCCAATCTAAAACATGGTTTGCAATGCTATCTACATAGTTGTTTTGTTCTCGAGGTATATCGGTAAAAGTTATGGTTTCAAACCCACGTATCAAGAGTTTCACTCGTAAATATCGTCTAAACAGTACAGGATTATGCACACGATAGACACCATTTAGTTGCATGACAAGAAGTAGGGAATCTAAACGAACATGCAGATGGAGGATGCGATGAGAGAGGGCATCGACTAAGAGACCACGCACTGCATCATATTTGGCCTGATTATTGGTGGCAGGACCAATGCATACCCTGTTGGAGAGAACAAGGGCATGTAAGGGGGTGAAAATGGCCCAACTTGCCGAGGCTAGATTCCGGGAGTAACGACTTGCACCATCGACGTAACCGATATAGGGTGAGGACGGGAGGTCCTGCGGAATAGTGTTATAAGACAACAAATGGGGGGAGGAGGGACAATGACGACAGCGTGAGTGTACTGAAGACATCGAGTGGCAACTGCGGGAGGGAGTGCAATGAGCAGGATGGCTATGACTCAGATACAAGCTAGAGGGTGGTATATGAGGGCTATAGGAGGTATGGCGGGGACTCGGGCTGCAGAGGTCAACAGAGATACGGGTGGAGTTATCTCGTGTATGAACGGACAAGAGGGGGTCAAAGGTGGAAAAGACACCACATGACGTGGAAAAGGGACCTAAATCATTCGTAGGGGGAGAAAGGCTGCATACGGATCGTCACAGGGAATGATAGAAGAACAGGGAAACAAATGGTTAAAATATGGGGAGCCTAGGGTTGTCGCCGAAGGGAGGTCAAGCGAAACAACAGGGGAGGATTCAAGGGGAATGTGCTCCAAGGGTCTCATAGAGGATGATAGGTAGAGGATGGTGGTAGTAGACTCCGTCATCTGGACATCAGGGGGGGGATGTCAATGGGAGCGGGGGGGCCCTCAAGTTGTCCTGAAGCATATTGCGCAAGTATGTGTTTGGTCCCTATATTACTAGTATAGTCCCTTATTGTTGTTAGTGTAACCCCCTTATTGTTATTATTGTACCCTTGTAACCCCCATTTTGTTATTATTGTGCCCTTAAATTATTATTGTTAGGTCGGCTAGGATTACATTGTGGCCCACTAGGATTACATTATGGCCCCATGGACTCCCATATATAGAAAGGAGGTTTTGTAAATTGTATCATCCAAGAATTGTTCATTTATGTAATGTATTGGAGGTTTCCCCCTCGAAGTGGCTTATTTCTAAGGCGTTCATATCTCTTTTCTTCTATTTTTGGAGCTAGTTACACAACATTTGGTATCAGAGCTTGGGATTCTAGGGTTTCGCTGCTCCAAACAGGTCATCGTGGAATTTTCGCTATAAATTTTTTTCTACAAAGTTTCAGAAGCTGAAATGTTTAGGGTGCGAAGCTGAAATCCTGAGGAAGCTTGTCTAAAAATTTCAGAGCTTGGTTCGCAATATTTGAGGAGATATCATCTGTGGAAGTTAGGTATTGTTTTCAGGCTCCTAAACAGGTCATCGTGGTATTTGCGCTATAATTTTTTTTTTACGAAGTTTCAGAGTCTAAAATTCATATGGTGCGAATCTGAAATCCTGAGGAAATTCATAAAAAAATTTCAGAGCTTGGTTGGCAATATTTTTGAAGATATGATCTGTGGAAGGTAGTGCTTTTTCAGGCTCCTGAATTTCATCTCAAATAGGTGATCGTGGGAAAAGTTCAATAACTCTCTCTCTAGGTGGTGGATTTGAGTGCCATAAAAATTGGTTGCAAGTACACGGACTTTAGTTTCTTGGCTATAAATTTCAGAGACAAAGGACGAAACAGTGACACGTGGCAAGTTCTACAAGTGTGCTCTACTGAACCAGTCCAGAATTAGGTCATTGTGGGAGATTGGACACAACTTTGTCTTGGAAAATCAAAATCAGATCAGACCTGTTGCATTCAAAAGAGAATTCCGAGGGCTACTTCAGTGATTAATTTTAGATATTGAAGATCTGTAATCACAGAGATACTACAATTTCAATATCGAGCTCCTCAAAGCTAGTAAAATGTGTGTATTTTTTTCCGAATTGCATAAGTCTTGTTTGAAGAATCAAGTTGAATTGATTGCAAGGGCCTATTGTAGAATAGATATCAATATTGGAGTCTGAAATGGCCCCTAAAAAGAATTCCACACCCATTAAGCCTTTAGAAGGCTCTACTATTACTCATGAAGATGAAGAATGGCAACATGATATATCAAAATTACAAGAGCAAATGCAACAAATTTCGCTCTCGCAAAGAACAACAAAAAATGAAATGGAAGTTTTGAAGAAAGGCATGGAAACTAAGGTGGATGGTTTGAAGAAAGGCGTGGAAGCTAAGATGAATGGTTTGGAAGCTAAGATATATGGCATGGAAGTCGGCATGGAAGCTAATATTGATGACATGGAAGCTAAGATCGATGAAAAAATGGAAAACATGAAGAATTTTCTAAAAGCAGACATGGAAGGTTTGACAAAGTTTATACAAGAAAGGTTTCCTAATGGTGAAAAGATAGTAGAAGAACCTCATGATGAGAACAAAATAAATGTTAATTGTGATTTCATAAACTCTAATGTTGCCGGGAAGAACCACCATATTCCAAAGATGGATATGAGGAAGTTTGATGGAAAGGATCCTGTAACATGGATACTACAGATGGAGCAATATTTTGATCTCCATAACGTGCAAAACACACAAAAGGTACGCATTGCAACTTTACATTTAGAACAAAATACATTTTTATGGTATCAATGGCTTTGCTCTCGTAAAAAAATTGTCACTTGGTCAATTTTTACGGAGGAAATGATAGCACATTATGAGGATACAAAGAGCAACACCTTCTTTAGCCAATTGATAAATCTCAAACAAAAGGGTTTAGTGGGGCAAAAATTGAATATAAGGGTAACTAATATTCCAGAGGAACACAGGATTGATCTCTTCTTAGGTACTCTAAAGGATAACATCCAACATGAAGTTCGTGTTTTGGAACCTGATTCATTGGAGAAGGCATTCAAGTTGGCAAGAAAAGTTGAATGTAAAATTATGGCGACAAGGAAGCCTACCACTCAATTCTATAAAGAAGGAAGTGTTTCTATGCCTAGATTTCCACAACCTACAAGGTTGACACCACAACAATTGGAAGAAAAAATAGCAAAAGGGCTTTGCTACAGTTGTGATAGAAAATACACTAAAGGTCATAAATGTGTTGAAAAGAAATTATTTTACATAGATTGTGAAGAAGAAGAAGAAAATGAAAAAGAAGAGGATACACACCAGGAACCAGCCATAGAAGAGGAAGAAATGAATCCAACCATATCATGTAATGCATTGGCCGGAATTACCACTCCTCAAACTCTCAAGATAGTAGGACAGATCAAGAAGAAAATGGTAATAGTGTTGATTGATTCAGGTAGCACCCATAATTTTATTCATTGTAAGGTAGCCAAGGAATTAAATTGTTTCCTATACCCAGCACCAGATTGTCAAGTGATGGTTGCAAATGGAGGAACTATAAATTGCTCTGGAAAATGCCATAATATCAAGCTAACCATGGGGGAATATGTGTTGACAAGTCCAATGCTTTCCATTCCTATGGGAGGTGCTGATGTTGTACTAGGAGTACAATGGTTACAATTTTTGGGGACGGTAGCTTTTAATTTTCAAGAACTTTTCTTGAAATTTTTTTCAGAAGGAAAGGAAGTCGAATTACGGGGTATTGAAGGGAAGCCAGGAAGGATAATAAGCTCTAATGTCATGACAAAGCTTCTAAAGAAAGAACAACGAGACGTAATTGCACAATTATGCTCACTAGACGTTCCGACATCAAAATCATCTATTTCGGCAGATCTCCAACAAGTCTTGGACAATCATTCCAAGGTGTTTGAAACTCTCAAAGGACTCCCACCTATTCGTGATCATGATCATGCTATTCATTTGATTCCGGGAAGTGTTCCTCCAAACATTAGGCCTTATAGATATCCTTACTTCCAAAAGAGCGAAATTGAACGTATGATTGCAGAAATGTTAGAGGCGGGTATAATTCAACCTAGTCAAAGTTCTTTCTCTGCTCTCATAGTATTGGTACACAAGAAGGATGGATCATGGCGAATGTGTCCGGATTATAGGGAGCTCAATAAGCTCACCATTAAAGATAAATTTCCCATTCCTGTGATTGATGAACTATTGGATGAATTACATGGAGCAATTTATTTTACCAAGTTGGATCTTCGTTCAGGATATCATCAAATTAGAATGAAGACTGAAGATATTCCAAAAACAGCATTTCTAACTCATGAGGGTCATTATGAATTTTTGGTCATGCCTTTTGGCCTTACCAATGCACCTTCTACATTTCAAGGGTTGATGAATTCCATTTTCAAACCCTTCCTTAGAAAATTTGTGCTAGTATTTTTTGATATACTAATCTACAGCAGGTCTTGGAAGGATCATGTTGAACATGTTGACAGGGTGCTCAAACTATTGCAGGAGAAACAATTATATGCAAAAACATCCAAATGTTTCTTTGAAGTACAAGAGGTGGAATATCTGGGTCATATTATATCTCACGAGGGTGTTAAAGTAGACCCTAACAAAATTAAAGCCATTAAGGAATGGAAAGTCCCCAAGACAATAAAGCAGTTGCGAGGATTTCTCGAGTTAACAAGCTATTATCGCAAGTTTGTTAAGAATTATGGGAGAATAGCAGCACCTCTAACAACATTATTGAAGAAAGATGCATTTTCATGGACTCCTGAAGCAACTAAGGCCTTTGAACATCTTAAAGAGGCAATGTGCCTAGCACCGGTCTTAGCTACGCCAGACTTCACAAAAACCTTTATTGTGAAATGTGATGCCTCAGGAAATGGAATTGGTGCAGTTTTAATGCAGGAAGGAAGACCCATTGCTTTTGAAAGTCGTCCAATCAAAGGAAAGTATTTACAAAAACCTATTTATGAGAAGGAAATGTTAGCAATACCGCATGCACTAAAGAAATGGCGAACTTACCTAATGGGAAGACACTTCAAGGTAAAAACTGATCATGATAGTCTTAAACACTTTTTGGAACAAAGACTATCTTCAGAAGAGCAGCGAAAATGGGTCACAAAGATGTTGGGTTATGACTTTGAAATAATCTACAAAAAAGGAAAGCTTAATGTTGTTGCAGATGCACTCTCAAGAAAGAATGAAGAGGTGGAAGCATTGCTTTGTCCCATTTCTATTATCCAACCAGATTGGATAACTGAAGCAAGAGATGAATGGAAGAAGGACAAAGATGTATGGACACTCATTCAAAAGTTGCAGCAAGATCCTAGTACATCCGATACATTTAGTTGGAAAAATGATTCCTTATGGTACAAAGATCGCTTATATCTTTGTAAGAATTCCCAACTAAAACAAAAGATTCTTCTCGAATTGCACACTTCTCCTTTAGGAGGACACTCAGGATTTTTAAAAACTTACCACAGGGTGAAGAAAGAATTTTTTTGGGATGGCCTTAAATCTGATATTCAAAAGTTTGTGGCGGAATGTTTGGTTTGCCAGCAGAATAAAGTGAAGACAATTAAGACCCCGGGACTTCTACAACCTTTATCCATTCCAAGTCAACGTTGGGAGGAGATTTCAATGGATTTTATCACAGGTTTACCGAAGTCTGAAGGCAAGAATGTCATCATGGTGGTAGTTGATAGACTTACCAAGTATGCACACTTTTGTGAATTATCTCATCCATTTAAATCAAGTACAGTTGCTACTACATTTTTGGACAAAATTCAAAAGCTACATGGAAGCCCAAGGGTTATTGTGAGCGACAGAGATCCCATTTTTACAGGAAATTTTTGACGGAGTTATTTTCTTGTTTGGGTACTCAATTAGCTCATAGCTCATCTTATCATCCTCAATCTGATGGTCAAACAGAGATAGTAAATAAATGTTTGGAAGGATATCTTCGTTGTTTTGTATCTGATAAACAAACACAATGGGTCAAGTGGTTACCTCTCGTTGAATGGTGGTATAGCACTTCCTTCCATACTGCAGCAAAAATGACCCCATTTATGGCACTTTATGGATATCATCCACCATCGATTACATCATCTTTAAGGGAAAATTCGAAGGTTCAAGCAGTCGAAGATCACATCAAGCATCAGCAAGAAGTTCTCCAACTCTTAAAGGATAACCTTAATTTGGCACAAAATCGAATGAAACAACAGGCAGATCAACATCGCAGCGAGAGAAGTTTTGATGTAGGAGATTGGGCATTTTTACGGCTACAACCATATAAACAAATGTCCCTCAAGCAAGCTAAGAAGGATAATAAATTATCGCCAAAGTACTATGGTCCTTACAAGGTGTTGAAAAAGATTGGTACTATGGCATACAAATTGGAGCTTCCTGCTTCTTCGCGAGTACATCCAGTTTTCCATGTTTCATGCTTAAAGAAGGTTATAGGTGAAAATCTTCCAGTTCAAACAATATTTCCAGAACTTGATGAGGAAGAAAAAATCATATTGGAACTTGAAGCGGTCATGGAAACAAGAACTCGATAGCTACGGAATCGATCAATTTCAGAGTATCTCATCAAGTGGAAGAACTTACCCACCGAAGATTCTACATGGGAGGATGAGAATTTTATACAGAAGCACCCAGAGCTACTCAAGCATTGAGGACAACAAGACACACTTTTGTTGGAGAAGCAAGAGTCCTGAGAAGCAGGGAGAACCTTATTATTAAAGCATAACCTCTTTACTAGTATTGAAGCAAATTTGGCCCCAAGATGAAAAGAAGAAGAAATTTAAATAATATTAAAGGGTCGACTAGGATTACATTGTGGCCCACTAGGATTACATTATGGCCCCATGGACTCCTATATATAGAAAGGAGGTTTTGTAAATTGTATCATCCAAGAATTGTTCACTTATGTAATGTATTGGAGGTTTCCCCCTCGAAGTGGCTTATTTCTAAGGCGTTCATATCTCTTTTCTTCTATTTTTGGAGCTAGTTACACAACAGTATGGGAGAGGCAGACTGATTTTGTTCAACCTCATACTCTCGAACTACTTCTAAAGAGGAGTGGTAATGCGTCAGGTGAGGACAATGGTGGGAATAATAGCTATGGACACCGCACAAAGCACAGGGTTTGCTAGTGCGAATAGTTTTTGGGTTCTTGGTTACGGACGAGGACGGGAGAGAGGGGTCAGGGACTGTAGACTCAAGGAACGCGACATTAACCATGGGTTGAATGCGGGGAAATTCAGGACAAGTATGGGTGGCGTGACCGACGACATCACACAAGGCGCAAGGCTTTGCAGGTGGAGGAGGAACCGGGTCAGTCAGGGTGACGTTGTCTTTAGATGCCCCCTTGCGAGCTTTGCCTTTCTTTCCTGGACCTGTCACCACAGGGGTAGGTTCCTGCGGAGGTGCAGGGGGCATGGTAGCAATGGAGGAAGCGAGGGGGACTGGTTGAACCGGTTTCAAAGCAAGATAGGGTTTGGGGTGACCAAGAGGGGTAGCGGCTGGAGGATCAAGGTACCAGACGGGTATACCCAGGGTCAGGTTAGGGAGAGAGAGGGTGGCCATGATGGGGACTGAATAGACTCCGGGAGGGGGAGCCAGGAAAGGTATCTGACCAGCGGGGTAATGACTAGGAGGGACGACTCCGAGATGGTTAAGGCCTGGGGGAACTAATCCAGGGGGATAAAGGGGTTCAGGGATACCAGTTGTAGGAGAAGGGCCAGAAGGAGGAGGTCTGGCTGGCGGAGATGAAGGGCTAGGAGTGGGTTGCGGTGGGCGAGGTTGTGGCTAAGGTTGCTGACTAGCCGAGGCGGGTCGCTTAAGCGCAGCCCGAGACGATTGCATCATGCAAACATTAAATAAGATGGGATCAGGGATAGGAGGAGGAGGGAGACCAGGAAAATTTCCAAGCAAAGAGGAGTCTTTATAGATGCCGGGAGAGACACTGGTCAAGGAATCGACGATTTGCTTATTGGCTACAGAAGAGATGGTCGTCTCAGGGGAGGTCTGATACTTTGGCTCATGATAAGTCAACTGGTTTATGGTGACTATCTTTCCATTATGAGGAAAAGACATCTTGCGAAAAACCATGGATGGAACAGTAGACATGGCATAGGTGTAGCTTCTCCCCAATAGAATGATGTAGTCTAGAGGGGCGTCGATGACTTCGACGTCGACGCAAACAGTCTTACTGGCAAGGGTGATAGGACAATTATGAAAAAGGCCAATGGGCTAGGAGGCATGGCCATCCCACGCTCGAAGGGTGATCATGGAAGGGGCCAAGTCAGGAGATCCGAGTTGCTTCCAAACTGAAGCAGACATCACACAGGTGGATTCCCCCTCATCAATTATACACCGAGAAACGGTTGCATTCTGGATTTTGACTGGGATTTGGAAGGTGACGGAAGCAGGAAGAGGAGGATGTTCTGATTGATGGGCATCGAAAACAATCATTTGGTCATCAGCAGGATCTATAGCGCCCACGGCAGATAGCAAAGCCTTCTTTTGGGAAGGGCATGACTGGAGGAGTTCCAATGTGGAAATGGCAGCATGAGATTGCGCCAAATCATCTACTATGCTATAAGAATGAGCAGCTCGACCAGAAGCAGCATTTCGACGTAATGGTCCTTTAGGAATCTTGGTATGAACCTCAACTTTGGGTTGAGGGATATGTAAGGGGCCATTGGATGTCGAAAGAGGCTCTGTAGAACTGGAAGAAGGGGACTCAGGGGCAAACTGAGCGGGAGGCTTGGGGTACTGGCGAGACCGAGTTTGAAGGTGAAGGTTGACAGTTGGGGATGGATCAGAGTTCATCATGAGGATCTGGTAATTGGAGGAACCAGAAGGGGAAGGTTGAGTAGCGGCCTGTCCGTCAGGTGGCTGGCCAGCCACGAATCCTTGCTGAGGGAAAGGATCAGTAAACACAGTTGGTTGAGTAGTGGCCACATTAGGGGGAGCATGAGGGGAGGCATGTTGTCCTTGCAATGTGGCTTGAGACTCCCACATCTACCGCATCTGTGGTAAGAGGGGACAATCGTGGGTGTAATGACCATAAACACCGCAACACGAACAAGGCTTATTTGTGCGAAGAGGCCTGTCCGGCTTGGGCTGAGTGCCCTGTTGTTGGTTAGCAGTGTTAGGGTCAATACCTTGAGGATTGGGTCCACGAGTACCAGGGGAAGATTGGTTTGGATTGCCTCTCTACCTTATTTGAGAAGAAGGAGGATTAGTCACGCCCTGTTGTGCAAATATTTTCCCTGGAGGGGGTTGTAGGTGTTGTTGCGGGGTTGGAGGAGGCAAGGGAGGTGGAAGCGCATATGCTGGAGGAGCTGGCACACCAGGCTGCAGATAAGGGTAATGGTTAGGTTGGGAAACATTGAGGTAAGCAGGAGGTTGGGAAAAAGGATGAGGCATGCCGTATCCTGGATACATGCTACCTGGAGGGGGAAAAGTGCTAGAGGTGCTGGCCCCTCCTTGAGGGAGACCATAGCCCATAGGAGGTTGAGCATATGGATGAGAAAGGGCTCCAACGATACCGTCGGTAGAATGAGATGCCCTTGGGGCGTTAGCACCTCCAGGCCTAGGGAGGTCAGGAAGGACGGTATAAACATAACCAGACTGAGCATAGATCAGGTCATATTTCAAGGCTATTTGGAGGGCGGCTTCTTCGGTTTGAGGGAAATGGGAGGCGACATATTTTCTGATAGGGGCTAAGAGAGTGCGAAGGAACCAATCCATATAAACCTGATATTTGAAGTGGGGGGCTCGACATAAGCTCTGTCTTCTTCGCCATTCCTGGACATGGGTAGAAAGGCGGGTCGAAGAGGTTTGATTGAAGGAAGTCAAGAGCTTCGTACCAGTATCGTATCGGAGAGGGAGCTTGAAATAAGATAAAAAGGCTTGGGCAATGGTCGCAAAGGTGGTATGGGAAGAGGTGGCTTGGTCAACATACCATTTAGAAGCTTCACCAGTAAGCGTGCGTTGGAACAACCGAAGACGGATGGAATCGTCGGTAATGGAATTGGAGGAACACCACATGTGGAAAGATCGGACATGGTTGGTTGGATCTTCTCCAGCAAGGCCTTCGAACTTAGGGATGTCGGAGGGGAGCTTGGTTGGCATAGCAGGCCAACCAACATCGTGGCGGATAGGGTCATTGATCAACTGATTGAAATTGAGGAGGCTGAGGCCTGTGATGTACGGCAACAAGGGTGCGGCCGAGGTAGTTCCTGTGGCGGTTCCACTAGTAGTAGTTCCGAAATTAGGGCCAGGATTACCGCTAGCGTTAGGCCCTGGACCAGACATAGTGAAGGTGACAGGGGGAGAACCAGAAGTAAAAGGAGAACCCAATGAATCAGAAAAGGAGTCGGAGTGCAGACTCGGAGGAGGACTGGCTCGACGACGGCGGGACAGAGCAGGTCGATTGACCGGAAACTGAGGGTGAAGGCCAAGAAGTCTCCGGGAGGCGCGCCTTGGGGGCACAATGGTGACAACACAAACACAGCATGAGGGGAAGAAGAATGACCGAAAAAGGTAGGGAGGTGCAGAATCAAGTGATTACAATGTCGAAACAAGGGAAAAAAAGGTACAGTGTCAATTGATTTTAAAGTCTTTTCCTGGCGGTGTAAACCAGGCTCTTCTTCACTTAGGGTGAGTGTGTGGCGTGTGTTAATTTTAATTTTTAAACCCTTTTCGTTTTGAGAGCAAGAGAAAAAGTGTGCTGCGTAACTGAAAATAATGCTGCAAAAATAGTATATAATGCTGAAATTACAGAAAATTAACAGCTACTAGTGCATCGATTCAACCCAACAAGGCGGGTCTCTCAAAACTAATCTAAAAGAGGGAAAAAATCTAGTCAAAACACACTAAAAAGAGGCCGATAGATCTAGGGTCGAAAGGGACAGGGATCTAAAGGAGAAAGCTGCTAAAAAGAGGTGCAGATCACAGCCAAGAGGTAGAGGCAAGGTGGCTGGAAAAAAGGAGGAAATCAGAAAAAAGAAGAAAGGACAGGGAGGAGGTCCTAAAGGGAGGTCCAAAAAAAACTACAAGAGGTGGTTTGAAAGGAAGAAGAGCTGATTTAAAGGGATCTGAGAATGAGGGATCAGATCTGAAAAAGGGAAGGCTGAAACTCCGAAAAATCAGACACCGGAAACAGCTAAAACTCTTCCACCAAAAGTGGAGGGTACTGAAGCCCTAGGGGGATAGGTTCCCACTTATATGAGCAAAATAGATCAGAAACATGTCCAAACAGGTGGAGACAGAGGCTAGAAAACCTTGGCAGAAGCTTCAGCACAACCCAGAAAAAATGCAAAAAAACAGCAGAAAAAAGCACAGGTCGCAGGTTCTAACCTGTTTTCCTGTTCAGGTCGCAGAAAAGAGGCTGAAAAGTGCGACCTCGAGTCCAGGTCATAGTTTTTGGGCTGAAAAGTGCGACCTCCAACTCCGGTTGTCTAGGCGGTAGATTTGTGGAAAATTTGTCGTCTCAGTTGCAACTGATGTCTGTCACCTGCGCAATAGGGCCAGAAACACACGGAAGTTAGAAATTTTAATGTTTTAGGGTTTTATAGGTGAAAAAAAACATGAAAATAGGAAAAGAAAAAAGCTGAAAAGAAACCCTAGGGTCTGAAGTAGCTGGATATGCAGGAATATGAAAAATGACAACGGTCGTAATTGAAAACCCGTGTGGAGTCGCCAATTGTTAGTATGAATCTTTTGTCGAAGCATACGAAAAAATACCACTTTAGCTACGCATAACTTATAGCCCTAACATCAAATGTGGTTGCTAACATCTTCAGATCTGCAGTTAGTTGATCAAGACAAGTGCTGCAAAAAACCAGATCTATGCATAGAAAGACATTAAGCAGTAAAATCAAGAGTTTGCTCCATACATCCAATAGACAAGACAAGAACACTGTTTTTTGAAAGAATTTTTGTATTAAGGGCACCTGGGAGGAAAACAAGAAGGTGTATCCAATTCTCCTCAATGGGATGGGTTCTTGGAAGTCCTCAGCACTTCAGATCTAGAATCTCTCTCTTGTTGGTGTAGAAAACCCAGACAAAGATAGAACTCAAAGGGAGCTCACACAGCAAATAATGTAGAACATGACCAAGTGTATAGATCCAGAGTGATCTAATAGGCAACAAAAGGTGAAGAATGATAAGAAAAACCCTCCTATTTATAACAAAATATTGGGTCATTCTAGATCTTGGTGCATGATTAAAATAACATTAACCAAATCTAGATCCACCTTTTATGGAATATTTTATTATATTTGTTGAAGGGAAAAAGTATTTGACTTGGGTCAAATCCCTTTATTTGTGAATAGTAAATAAATAAATGATTTATTTATCATTTTAAGGAAGTGTTTGAAAGATAATCAAATAAATAATGATTTATTTAATTATTTATGGGTGATTTAGTCATATTTAACAAGGAATATTATTTAAATAAGATTTAAATAATTATTCCTAGAAAATAACAAGATAAATAAAGATTTATCTAATTAATTTCTTTGTTTTGGGTTAAACATGACCAGGAAAATCAAACAAATATAGGTTTGTTTAATATTTCCTTTTGTGGTTTCCTATTTAGACCATAAAAAACCTAATAAATGTGTTTTATTAAGTTATTTTACATAGTGAAAGCAATTTTACTTAGGGTAAAATTGATCTTACGTGGTGTACTTGGGTCCATCTAATGATAGTAGGTTAGATGACCAAAAAATGGTGAAACAAGGGGTTTTTCCTTTAGCAAGCCATCATACATGTTTTCATCCCCTTTAGAAATATGGAATGGAGTTTGTTTCATGGTTCTCTCCAATGCATGCAAAGTGTTTGATCTTTTGACACATAGAGATTCACAGTGATTTTCATCAAATTTTCTCATGAACCCTTTAGTGAATCCATCATATGATTCTAAATTTGCATGAAAATATGAAACAGAAAAATCATGATCCATACCTTTGAGTTGCAGCGCTGCTCCTCCAATGGCCTCATCTTCTTCCTCCATCCCTCCGTTAGTGCAAGTGGGCAATGGATTGCGCTGTGGATCTGCATGTGTGGCTGAATTCTCACACCCATCATAAGAATAGCTAGGGCTTGCTTCATCTACAAACCCTCTCAGAAAATCTCTCTAATTTTCCCTTTCTTTTTCTTCAAGGTCTTTAATGATACCCTCCAGGGTCTGGAAAAGAAGAAGAGAAGCCTCCTCTTCTGTCATTCCTCTTTTTTTGTTTTTTCTGTACATATCCTCTTCCAAATGAGGAGCTTCTCCTTCTAATGGCATTTTATCTTGGGCTGCACAGCTGTAAAGTTCCCTTCTTAGGAATATCAAAATTCTATTCCAAAGATTTACTGCAAGGGCATTTACTGGATATGTCACCTTTGAACAAAGGTTGAGATCCAGAGGCTACCTGGCCATCTGTAGAATCTATATATAGATTTTGAAATCTTCCTCCTTCAGGGATTTAGCACTTTGGCTTGAAGCCACAGGCTGAGCCAAAGATCATGCTCTGATACCACTGTAATGTTCCTTTTTCAGGAACTTCTGCAAAAGGGTCCTCAAGGACATTGTATAAGGAAGAAAGTGTGAAAATAAGCAGAAAGGGGGCTTGGATCCCCTTTTTAACTCACTAAAAAATTTTCTTCCAGAATTTGAGCTCAAAGAAATAATCCTAGAGGGCTTATACAGATCTCCCCAGGATAGATCTCTCAGAAAAATGCTCAATGAGAGAGCTCACAACAATACATGAACATAACCATGAATTTTAAATTCTGAATGCAACATAAGATGTAATATATTACACCCATCGTGTAAATTAGTGTATCATCAACAATATACATAAATTTAATGAGGAATGATCCCCTCATTCAATGAGAATCCACCTCCAATGAGTAAGCAATGAAATACAAGAGATGCAGCAACTACATAAAATGCCGGAGAGAAGTGACAGAACTGTCTCTAGGAGTTTATTTGCTGCTATAGATGAAAATACATGAAATATGACTGAAATATAGAAATAAATTCATAAGAAAATAAGAATGGGCTCCAATACAAGATTTCCAGCCAATCTAGGAGAGATTGCTAGAAATGACGAAAAATGTACAAATGTGACAAATATTTGTCACTGCAACTGAATCAAAATAAGAATGAGGCTATGGTAGATTTGATATGATAATTCCCTCCTCTGATAGTGAATCTAAGTAAAAGGCTGATCCCTTTACTCAGAAACAACTCCTTCTGATAAGCACAAATGGCTCTCCCAGCAACTGCCTCTGAAAATAATGCAGTTTCTGCCCTTGAATGCACTGTGAGAGATGGTGAGTGTTTGGCCTGGTGCCAAAGATTTGAAATGAAGCCCAGGAGTCTTCTCTGCTGCTCCTCCAAAGAAAATACAAGATCTCCACTGAATAATAAGCCAAAGAATGACTTTATGTGTTCCTATGTTGCTGCACCCAGCAACACAACGTTAATCTTTTGCATAAATAATGTCGTAGATGCAGAGAGAAGCTTGGAAAAATGCCAAAATGAGGAAATGAAGCTCAAATCCTCTCCTTCCTTGAGGAAGAGGTAGGGATTCCTGACCGGGAACACCCTTGGGTTCAAGAACCCTACAAACCCTGCTAAATAGCCCGGGGATGCAAGTCTTTGCAGACCCTACGAAAATGATAAGCCAATGCATAATGAAAATGAGCTACCATCTCCTCCTTATAAATCAAAGGAACCTTTCTCACCATGGGTCCCATTCACACTTGCTTCTAGCTCAAGCAAGTGAAGCCTCCACTAAAACTACGTTATCCAATTAGGTGCAATGTATCTGGACAGTTTTAGTTGACTTGGTCAAAATGACTAGATCAAGCATGATCTAATCCTGTTCACACCATGTGGTGCTCAATTCAGTTTCTTTATTATTTCTCCTTTCACACAAGGAGTGTTATTTCTCCATCAAAATGGGTTAAGGTGTCTCCTTGCCCATTTTATTAAACAAAATGAAAATATGCAAGCTATAATGTTCCTTTTAGCTTGAGGCTAAAAATTGGGAACATTACAAGGACACTAGTACCGAACTCTTGACTTCTTTTCATCAATCATCTGCAACCCACCTTTCCAATCATTTCCAGGAATGGTGGAGAAGAAAGAGCCTATGTTAATCTCCTACCTTCGAAGACTGTGTCTACATGGACTGGTTCCTTAGATCTCATTTTCCACCTATCGGAAAAGAAGTCGCATCGCACTTTCCTCAAACCAAAGAAGCCGCTCTCCAAATTGCATTAAAATATGACATGATCTACACTCAATCGAGTTATGTTTATATCGTTCTACCTGATATTCCTAGACCCTGTGGTGCCAACGCACTGGGGGCATCTCATGCCACCGACGATATCATTCGAGCGCTCTCTAATACATATGCTCAACCTCCCATGGGATATGGCTTTCCTTAGGGGGAGGCCAGCACCTCCTGCACTTTTCCCCCTCTTGGTAGCACGTATCCAGGATATGGCATGCCTCCTCTTTTTTCCCAAACTCCTGTTTACCACACTGTTACCCAACCTCCTTATTACCTGTATCCAGAGCCTGGTGCTCCAGCTCCTCTAGCATTAGCACCTCCTCCTCCCTTGCCTTCTCAACCCCTGTAACAACAGCCACCGGCCCCTCAGGGGCAGATGTATGCATAGCAGGGCGCGACTAATCCTCCTCCCTCCAAAAATAAGAGGAAAGGCACTCAAAATCAGTTTTCTCCTTGTAATCTTGGACCTAATCAAAGTAATGCTCTTAACACTATGAACCAGCAACAGGGCACTCAGCCACAGCAGGACAGGCCTATTCGCACAAACAAGCCTTGTTCTTGTTGTGGTGTTTATGGCCATTACATGCATGATTGTCCTCTTTTTCCATAGATGTGGCAGTTGTGGGAGTCTCAAGAAACTTTTAGAGGACAGCAAGCCATCCCTTACATTCCTCCCAATCCTGCACCTAGTCAACCAACTGTTCTTACCGATCCTTTCCCTCTACAAGGATTTGTGGCTACCCAACATCCTGAAGGTCAGGTGGCCACTCAACCTCTTCCATCTGGTACCTCTGATTACCAGATTCTCATGATGAACTCTATTCCCAGCTCATCGAATGATTTCATGATGCAATCATCTCGGGCTGCTCTCAAGCGGCTTGCCTTGGCTAGTCGGTAGCCTCGTCACCCTCCGCAGCCTACTCCTAGCCCTTCGATTCAGCCTTCAGGATCTTCTCCTCCTGGCCCTTCATCTGGTATCCATGAGCCTCTCTTCCCTCCTGGAATGGTTCCTCAAGGCCTTAACCATTTAGGAGACGTCCTGCTTGGCCATTACCCCTCCGGTCAGATACTGTTCATGGCCCCCCCACTAGTAGTTTATATGGTACCTGTCATATCCACCCTCTCCCTCCCTAACCTGGCCATTTGGATTCCCATCTGGTACCTTGATTCTCCAGCCGCTACCCCACCCAGTCAGCCCAAACCTTATCTTGCTTTGACCCTGGTTCAACCAATCCCCATGACTCCTCCCGCTACAACTGTGCCTCAGCCACCTCAACAAGAACCACCTTATATTGCGACCATTTCAAGTAGGAAGGGAAAATCTTTCATGAGGGCAACCAAAGACAAGGCCACTCTGAAAAATCCTGTCCCTCCTCGGCCACCTAAATGCACTGTCAGGTGTGCTTTATGTGATATTGTCGTTCATGCCACCCATACTTGTCCAGATATGACTCACCTTAAGTCCATGGTCAATGAGATGTTTTCGAAGCCTGAAATCCCCTTGGAGGATTCCAGTCCAATGAACAATGTCAGTGGATATCAGGCTTCGAAAACATCTTAATGAGGAAGTCCCCTTGGAGGATTCCACTGACATGTTGCCTGACCTCCCTTCAGCGATCACCATGGGCTCAACTTCGATAGATCCTTCATCTGCTTACTCTTTTATCACCCCCCATGACGTTGCGCATGTGAGTCTCTCTTCACATGATAATGAGTTAGGAAGTTATACCGTGTCAAGAGGTCTCTCTTCCTCCATTCACCCCATCTTTCATTCCGATGAAGACATTATGGAAGCTATGACCATACCTGACTTTCCATGGGAAGATATGCACCACCACACATACTTCCTCCCACAGCAGTCCCGTGACCAATATGCTGTGGAAAATAAAGACTTCATTCCTGATGAGGTCAATTGGTTTAGAAATCCCATCCCTGCACCTGATGCTTTCGAAGAAGGAAATATGGCCAATATCTCTCCTACCATTAAAATTGATATTTCTGACAAACCAGGGATAGAAGAAAATATCACCTTGGGTTCCAATAGCACCCTGGAAAAAGTTGAGGCTTACACCAAGCTATTGAGAGAATTTCGTGATGTTTTCGCCTGGTCCTATTCAGAAATGCCCGGACTTGAGCCTGCCATTGTTGAACACCATATCGATACATGGCCTGATGCCAATCCTGTCCATAAAAATATGAGACCCATTAATCCTTCCTGAAGAGAAGCTGTCGACGCCGAAATCGATAAGCTCAAGCAGGTTGGCTTTATCTATCCCATTGAATACACCACTTGGGTTTCTAACCTTGTTCCCATTCTCAAGAAACAAGGTACCATTCGTGTCTGCATTGAATTTCATGATCTGAACAAAGCTTGTCCCAAAGACAACTTCCCCACACCATTCATTGACCAAATCATTGATGAGTGTGTGGGGCACGAGATTCTATCCTTTATGGATGGTTTCTCTAGGTACAAGCAAATTTTTATCCATCGTGCTGATGAACTCAAAACTGCGTTCATTAGTTCATGGGGAACCTTTTCCTATCGAGTCATGTCATTCGACCTTAAAAACGCAGGAGCCACTTTTCAGCAGGCTATGTCTTATTGTTTTCATGACCTGGCTCATATTATCCTTGCTTACTTAGATGACCTTATTGAACATTCTAAAAATCGGGCGCAAAACCTCCACGATATGTGTACCATATTTCTCCTATGTCGCAAGTATAATATCCACCTTAACCCGTTAAAGTGTGTCTTTTGTGTGCCTGTAATATCCCGAAATAGGGATTTTCTACAACAAAAAGAATATATTAAGATATTATTAAGTTGGAGATCCAGAAAATAGACTCATATGATGTGTTCAAAAACACATATCCCTCAAATGAGTGAAACAACAACAAAAGAAGAATGTCTACACCTTCCAAAGTGGGGAAAATGCAGAAATTAGACCCTGAAAAACTTTATTTCTGAAGATCTACATTTTTTCTGGGTGAAATTACACTGGTTTCCCTTAACATATGATGTTAGGTCCCCACATACAAAATGGGATCAGGAATAAATCCCTTTTTATATGTTAAACAAACCTCCCGGCTTCCTATCAGCTCAAAAATAGCCAAATCCCATGACTTGAGTTATGTGGAAAAATACTGAAGCATGTACAACGTTATTTTATGAGGTTTTCTATACTATAATGATAAAATAGCATGGATTTGGAGTTATATGGAATAACATGCCAAGAAAATGAAGATATGACCTCCTTATTGTATTATAAAGCCAACCCAACAAGGGTGTCATGAAGGTACAAGTACAAAAAGAGCAGATCTGAATGTTCAGCTCAAGAAATGTAGTCTCACTGCAACATTACAGAAATATAGCTGAATAATACAAAAGAGGGATGAGAATCCGTCCTCTAGCTTTCTGGGAGAAGGGTTGGCCCTTTCCCTAGGAAACTAGCTCAGAATAAAGGGTCTTAACCTTGCTGCAACAACTCTATGCAAAATGACGCAGCTCCTGCAAGGGACTGCGATGTAGGAGATGAGAAACACTTTGGCCTACTTCCAAGATATGAAATGTGGTCAGAAATCTTCCTAGCTGATTTCTCAAGAGAAGGAAGGCACCCTCTACTGAGAAATAGACCCGGAAGTGGTGTAAGAATTCCCCACTGCAACACCCTGCAACTCAGCAATATCCTGCCACAAAAATAACGCTGGTACTAAAGAATGATGTTTGGCCTTAAGCTTGTATGTGGAGAAATACAGGACAAGCTCTCCCAAGATTCATCTCAAGGGAAGAGTTGGGATTCCTGCTCAGGAACACTCTGTGCTCAGCAGCATTGCAACCCTGCTAAACTGCAAGAGGATGCCAAGTCTAAATAGACAAGATCCAATAATCAAATACAAAGGATGCCTCACAAAGGCTACCATACTATCCATATATAGCAAGTGAAACTCTCCACATTGGGTCCCATCCACACGTGCCATCAAGTTGATGCAAGTTTTCCTCCACCAAAACTGTGCTGTCCATCAAGGAGGTTCAATGTACCTAGACAACTTTGTTGACTTGGTCAAAGTTGACTGAGTCAACATGATCCCATCTCTGTTCACACCCAAGGGTGCTCAAATTAGCTGCTTTTTATTAATCCTTTCACATTAGGAGTGTTATTGATCATTATAAATAGGTTAATGGGCCTCTGTACCCATTCATTCACCTACCTAGTGATAAAACAACTCTAATATTCCATTTAGCTTGGAGGCTAAAATTTTGGAATATTACAGTCCTCCCCTCCAAATTTTTTCTTGTCCTCAAGCAACTGTATAAGGAAATAAAAAATCCTCCCCTCCTCTTCTTCTGGTCTCCTCATCAAAATTATCCACCACTGCTCAAAATGATCTGCTACAAATCTGTCCTCCAATCTTTCCTCCCAAGCATGCAAAACCATATGGCTTACATCATAGAAAGATGGAAGATGTAAGTGGAACTCTCCCTATTGTCCAATGGCCTCCTCAAGGTAGGAGCGATGATGAACATGGGGAATATTATTCCCGATGAGTGACTTCCACACCCATGCTATCATCCAAATAAAGTGAGCCAATCCAGTTAGCTCAAAAAGATCCTCAACCCCTAGTTCGTACAATGTGTTGGGGCTCCATGGAGAGATTGGATCCTCCCACCCAAGTGGTTTCTCTCTCCATTCATGATAAGTATGGGTTTGTTGCTGCTCTTGGGCTGAAATATTCTGTCCTCCAAGAGTGGCCCAAGCTACCCCTCCAAACAAATAAACCATGAAGTGCCTCCTCCAAAAGCTCAGGTTCCCCAAATGGCTCCTCCCACATGAAGAAAATAGATGTAGTTTGGCAATCATGGGCTGCCCATTGCTTCTACTGAGACATGCATCATGCAAAGTAGGGAGAATCATACTCACAATGGGCATCTTCAACTCATATCCCACTCTCCAAACAAAGCTTCCCATGAACATAGAAATATCAGCAATACATGGAAGCAAAAACCAATAGAAACAAGTTGTCACATGACAACTAGAAAGTGGATCAACGTCCCACACAAGGAAATAGCGTAGTGCATTCCTTGCCTACATCAAAAAAAAAAAAACAAGTGCTTATCCAGCCACTTGTTTTCTGCCACAATCATCTCTCAAGATATAAACATGAAAGTACAAAATGGTGTCAATGGTGCACACCAAAAATCATGTGGCTTTCCCCACAAACCACCAATGAGATAGCCAATCTCAATGCTACAAATAGCTTCAAGTACATCATTATACAATATGCAAGGATCAGTAATCCTCCTTAGTAAAATATGCTTCTCATATAAAGGAAATAAGTACAAAACATAAAGCGAAATTGTACATTCTCCATCATGTACTTGAAGTCTTGAGCTGAAATGGCTCAGCTAGAAATTCTCCCTCACCTCCAAAGAGTAGGGAAGTGGATGTGACATCGTCTCTATCACCATATGGGCTATGCATCTCTCCATATGCTGAAATATGTCATGTTGAATGCCCTCCCAAATGAATTCCTCTTCCAAGGAAAGATATGCATCAAAATGCATGGGTAAGAAGTCTTCATGTGCTGCATGTATCAGTTTCTCCTTGAGCTTAGAAGCTCTAGTCAAGAAGACTCTTCCATAAGAGTATATGACCATATCATCCACCATATACTTTTCATCTCTACCAGGGTCATCAAGAATCACGCAAGCACCAAGATCCTTGGAGTACTCTACCAAGATTTGAGACCTCCATGGATCAATCCTTTTAAGAGACAGCGCTGGTGATTGAGCATGTGAAGCTCTCCTCATGCTGCTGCCTGCTACTTTGACATCCTTCATGCAAAAGTCTCCCTCCAAATTCTTCACCTCTCCAAAACCCAAGAGTGGTGAATCAAATGACAAGATCTCTCTTACCAACTCCTGATCTGGTGGTCTCCTCGGTGGAATGCCTCCATCTAGTTAGATATCAATGGTAAGAGAAGACTGTTCATATGGTTGGGCACCCTTTCCCTTGCCCTCACAGTGCAAATGAGTCCTCCTCCTCCTTGCATCAGCTCTCTGAAATATATAGGGGTTTGTACTCCTCATAAAATGATGATGTCCTGCCTCCCTACCTCCTACTTCCATCAATATCATCTCACAATCATGTTTCTCATTGATTCTACTTTTCCTTCCATATGTGAGATCTTGGGGAACTTCTTGCAATGACACAAGAAATCCTTCGGTTGGAGCATGTGCTCCTCCCTCCTCTACATGAGGCACTAGATATGCTCTAGATGTGACAACGCTGTAACCCCCATCCTTCTCTTCATCTTCAATATGAATAGGAGGTAACTTCTTAATAAGAGGATCCTTCTTTGCAAAAGGAACCTTCATGCCCTCTTGTCTAAGGTTATGAAACAAGGATCTTGCCTCTAGCAAGGTATCATGCAATATGTGATCTCCTCCAATAGGTTTCTGAAGTGGTTTTGAGTTTGTAGGTCCTCCCAACTTATGCAAAAGTTTCATTGGTTTGATTATCTCATGTTTTTTATCAAACCTTCCTATCAATCTCTTAGTGAACTTTGAAAAAGAAGAAGTATTAAATTTTTTCAATGAAAATGAATCAAACATCAACCAAGCATAGGCCTTACCTTCAAAGTGCAGCGCTGCAACTCTGATGGCTTCTTCTTCAGAAACTTGGTGTTGCTGCAAATAAGTATACAACTCCTCCACCCAATATTTGGTTGAACAAGTTGGGGATCCATCAAAGGTAGATAGAGAAAATATATCCATGTCATCCACCTTGATCTTGCAAAACTCTTTGAAAGTAATATGATCTCTAAACTTTTCAGTTTGAGACTCATACTCTTGCAGGAAAGTACTAAGAGTTTCCCTTCCCGGAATTTATTCTTCTTTCAGCTCTTCCATAGAAGATCTGGGCATTTGATTGCACTATGCACAATAGGGCATAGCTTCATGTCCACACCTATCATGTTCCAATCTAGATCTGGCTCTAGATCCAAACTCCTCAGGATATTTCATCTCTCCTCTCACCTTCTTAAGATATTCATTGATGCACTGCACAGATTTTGGAAGAAGCTTTGTAAGCCTATATTCCCTTTTTCCTCCACATAATGGAGTCTTATTTCTGTTCATATCTCCTTTTATTGATAGCTGCATGGCTGAGTTCCACAGGCTGAGCCAATATTGTAGCTTTGATACCACTGTAATATCCCAAAATAGGGATTTTCTACAACAATAAGAATATATTAAGATATTATTTAGTTGGAGATCCAGAAAATAGACTCATATGATGTGTTCAAAAACACATATCCTTCAAATGAGTGAAATAACATCAAAATAAGAATGTATACACCTTCCCAAGTGGGGAAAATGAAGAAATTAGACCCTGAAAACGTTATTTCTAAAGATATGCATTTTTATTGGGTGAAATAACGTTGGGTTCCCTTAGCATATGATGTTAGGTCCCAAAATACAAAAAGGGATAAAGAAGAAATCCCTTTTAATATGTTAAACAGACCTCCCGACTTCCTATCAGCTCAAAAATAGCCAAATCCCATGACTTGAGTTATGCAGAAAAATACTGAAGCATGTAAAACATTATTTTATGAGGGTTTCTATAGTATAATGATAAAATAGCATGGATCTGGAGTTATATGGAATAATATGCCAAGAAAATGAAGATCTGGCCTCCTTATTGTATTATAAACCCAACCTGACAAGGGTGTCATGAAGGTACAAGTACAAAAAGAGAAAATTTGAATATTCAGCTCAAGAAATACAGTCTTACTACAAAATTATAGAAATATAGTTGAATAATACAAAATAGGAATGAGAATCCATTCCTCTAGCTTTCCAGGAGAAGGGTTGGCCCTTTCCCTAGGAAACTAGCTCAGAAACAATGGTCTTAACCCTACTGCAACAACTCTATGAAAAATGACGCAGTTCCTGCAAGGGACTAAACTGTAGGAGATGAGAAATACTTTGGCCTGCTGCCAAGATATGAAATGTGCTTAGAAATATTCCTAGCTGATTTCTAAAAAGAAGGAAGGGATCCTCTACTGAGAAACAAACCTGGAAGTGGTGTAATAATTCCCCATTGCAACACCCTGTAACTTAGCAATATCCATCCACAGAAATAACCCTAGGACTGAAGAATGATGCTTGGCCTTAAGCCTGGATGTGGAGCAATACAGGACAAGCTCTCCCAAGATGCCTCTCAAGGGAAGAAGTGGTATTCCCGCTCGGGAACACCCTATGCTCAGCAGCACTGCAGCCCTGCTAAACAGCAAGAGGATGCCAATTCTAAACAGACAAGATCAAATAATCAAATACAAAGAATTCCTCACATAGGCTCCCATCCTTTCCATATATAGCAAGTGAACCTCTCCACATTGGGTCCCATCCACATGTGCCATCAAGCTCATGCAAGTTGTCCTCCATTAAAATTGTGCTATCCAGCAAGGAGGTTCAATGTATTTAGACAGCTTTGTTGACTTGGTCAAAGTTGACTGAGTCAACATGATCCCATCTCTGTTCACACCGAAGGGTGCTCAAATTAGCTGCTTATTCTTACTCCTTTCACATTAGGAGTGTTAGTGATCCTTCTAAAGAGGTTAATGGGCCTCCCTACCCATTCATTCACCTACCTAGTGATAAAACAACTCTAATATTCCATTTAGCTTGGAGGCTAAAATTTTGGAATATTACAGTGCCTGCCGCCCATCTTCTAGGCTTCATTGTGTCTAAATATGGTATCACTCTTGACCTAAAATTTCAAGCCATCCTTGAGCTTCCTATCCCCTACACTTTACACCAGTTACAAAGCCTCCAAGGCAAAGCTAATTTCCTTCGCCGGTTTGTGCCTGAATATGCCACCACTACGCATGGGTTCCTTAGACTTCTTTGCTCTAATATTCCTTTTGTATGGGATGTCTATGCTCAAAATTATTTTGATTCCATGAAGCATGCTCTCACATCCGCTCCCTTGATTTTTCCCCTGACTTTGATATGGATTTCATCCCGTAATCCTCCACTTCCCCCCACTCGGTTGCTGGAGTCCTTATTCAGGAAGATGACAACAGAATTGAGCATGTTATCTATTATGTCAGTAAGAACCTGGTAGGACCTCCTGTATCATACTCACACGAAGAAAAATTAGCACGTGCTATCATGTTTTCAGTTCAGAAACTTCATCATTACATCCTCATGCATTCCACCAAGGTCATGACTAATTCCAACCCCATCACCTTCCTATTGAGTCATCGAATCATCAGTGGGAAGTACACCCATTGGATCGTGATCCTCGAAGAATTCGATCTTGAATTTTTCACACAAAAAATTAAGAAAGGTTTAGCCTTCGCTGAACTCATTTCCGAACTACCTCCAAGTACGCAGGATCCTCAAATTAATGATAATTTCCCCAATGAACACTTAGTCGCCATTACCACCGATGACCCTTGGTATGGGGACATCCTCACTTATTTTCAAACTCAAAATTTTTCCCTCCATCTTGACCATGATGCTCGACGATGTATCTGAAACCAAGCCCCCCGCTACCTTCTTATCGGCGACGACCTTTATCATTGAGGTGTAGATTCTGTCCTTTGTCGTTGTCTCACACATGCTGAAGTAGAAAAAATCCTCAATGTCTGTCATAGTAGTGCTTGCGGTGGCCACCTCTCCGGTCTAGCCACTGCCTAGAAAATCATGCGTGCTGGTTACTTTTAGCCTTCTCTCTTTGGTGATTGCATTGAGGCAGTCAAACACTATCCCAATTGCCAACACTTTTCCCCTAAGGCACGAGCCCCTCTGGCTCCCCTCCATTCTGTCATCTCAGCTAGTCCCTTCTGTAAGTGGGCCATAGAGTTTATGGAGTGTCGACCATCATCGGCTGGTAACCATGAGTATATCATCGTGGTAGTTGACTATTTCACCAAATAAGCTGAGGCCATGCCAACTTTTGACAACATGGCAGCTACCACAATCCTCTTTTTCTTCAACCACATAATTGATTGATTTGAAGTTTTGAAAAAATTGGTCTGTGACCATGGCCGACATTTTGAAGATAAGATATGGCATGAGCTATCCTCACTGTTGGGATTTGAGCACCAATATTCCTCCTCTTATTACCCCCAAGGTAATGGCCAAGTTGAAGCAGTCAATAAAATTCTTAAAACTATGCTTCAATGGATGGTGGATAAGCACAAAACCAACTGGCACCTTATGCTCTTCCCTGCTTTGTGGGCCTATCGAACTTTTGTTAAAACCGCCACCGGGTTTACTCCTTTCCACCTCGTTTTTGGAGAGGAGGCAGTCTTACCGATCGAGTGTGAAATCCCTTCCCTTCATCTAGCCGTCAAACTTCTCCCTGACACCCAACCTTTAGAACAATGACTTATCATGCTTGAGCACACTTCCAAAGACCGTCGTGTTGCATTGAAAACCATTGAGGTGGCTAAGAAATGCAACAAAGCTCAATATGACCGAAAAGTCCACCCTCGTACTTTTCACGAAGGCAATCTTTTTATGGTGTATGACCAAGCCCATGATGTACTTGGTCATGGGAAGTTTGACTCATTATGGCTAGGACCTTACATCATCAGTAAGGATCTAGCTCAGGGAGCATATCTATTAGAGGACTTCGAAGGCCATCCCCTTCCTAATCCTCGCAATGCACTCTATTTGAAGAAATATTACCCTTAGCATTCCCTTATGGGAAGGCACATTTTATTTTCTTTAGGTAGCTAGCTGATGCTTTTTGTGATTTGATACTCCACCAAGACACATTCTGTCCAAGAAGCATCACTTCACCCCTCCTCAAAATCGAATTTCTTCACTTGCAACAATCGTACTGGGGGCACCACTTTGTCTCCATACTTTTCCACGCTCGTGTCGACTTTCGTCGTGAGTCACCATCTTTTACTCATGTTTTTATGGTCCCCATTGGACCTTTTCTATGTGGTAGCACCATCGATTCACCCTTGTTTAGAGCTTCCGAGTTGAGTCATCATTGCATTCATGGAGTCTATCCTGAGTCCTTTTGCATCCCGCTATAGTCCTCCATCCTTCATTGCTTGGTCTCTCTCTCGTGTCACACATTATGGCCTTCAGTCCCACTGTCCCCTATCCCTCATGATGTTTTGTCAGTCACTACTAGGTCATCCATGCCCTTTATGCTCTAACAAGGGAAGTCGTCCATTTGCTACTCAGTACCCCCCATCATTGGTGTCAGTCTGTCAATCGCTCTACTATTTTCTCTCGTGCCATAGATGAGGATCCCTTAGTTCCTCACTTATGGCAGACCTCCTTTTGTCGACATCAACTCATTCATTCCAAAATATAGGTCTAAAGGGCGGTGTACCTTAGTTCCAGCTTCCACTCTTGTTCGGTACCCCGGATTAGGAAAAGGGACTCCTAATTAAGGGCTTTCAATATAAAAATAACTTAGTAAACCACCTTTATTAAGTTGTTTATGGTCTAAACAGGAAGCCCCATGAGGAAATATTAAATAAATCTACATTTGTTTGATTTTCCTCAATGAATAGTTAATTAAACAACAATTTCATTAATATTCCTGGTTATATTTAACCCAAAACAAGGAAATTAATTAGATAAATCATTATTCATCTTATTATTTCCTAAAGAATAGTTATTTAAACCTTATTTAAATAATATTCTTTGTTAAATATGACTAAATCCCCCATAAATAATTAAACAAATCATTATTTATTTGATTATTTATCAACCACATCTTTAAAATGATAAATAAATCATTTATTTATTTATTATTTACAAATAAAGGGATTTAACCCAAGTCAAATTCCTTTTCCCTCCAAAAAATATAATAAAATATTCCAAAAAAGTTGAATCTTGATTTGGTTAATAAAATTTTAACTATGCACAAATATCTAGACTAACTCAATATTTTGTTATAAATAGAAGGGTTTTCCCATTCATTTGTCACCTTTTGTTGCCTAAAGATCACTCTGGATCTATACTTTTGGTATGACTATTGATCCACCATCATATTCATATTTTACCACCATTTTTTTCTGGGTTTCCTACACCATCAAGAGAGCGAAGTTTTAGATCTGAAGTGCTGAGGACTTACAAGAACCCATCCCATTGAGGAGAACTAGTAACACCCTTCTGTGTTTTCCTCCCAAGTGCCCATAATACAAAATTTCATTCAACATATTCTTATCTTGTCTATTGGATGCATGGAGTAAATCTTATTTTTTCGACTGTTTAATGTCTCCTAATGCATAGATCTAGATTTTTGCAGCATTTATCTTGATCACCTAACTATAGATCTAAAGATATTAGCAACCATCTTTGCTGTTAGGGTTGTTTGTTATGCACAGCTAAAGTGGTCTTTTTTCATACGCTTGAAATTAAGATTCATACTAACAATAGGAGTGAAAGGAATAGGTGGCAGAGCGCAATCAAGATAGGGAAGGAGCTGTTGCAATTGCGGAAAACCTGAAGATAGATGGCGGAGCACAGGAAGGTGACGGCACAAATGGTAGGAACGAGAGACAATGAAAAGGAAACAGAACTCCCAGAAACTAATCCAATGGTGGAAAAGAGATAAAAGGCAACATAACCTAAGGGAACATCTCAGTGGAAAAGGGGAAAAGACTAACAATGTTAGTTGGCAGGAGCATATAAGCAAGTTTGGAGTGACTTCAAGAGGAGCTAGTGGTGGATAGAGGGTTAGAGTCTAGGAAGTGCTCTGCGAAGCCTGTATGTACTGGATTGAGATGTATTGAACTTTGTGGAGTATGTTTTTTAATTTTTTGAGCTAAGTTAATAGAACCATACCAATGTTTTGTTGTGTGGTATGGGATAGGTGATAGTTGTTGATTGTTTTATGTTTGTCTATTTTAAAATTTTTAATTTGATGCTCAAAATGTGTATGGATGAACGATAACTTGTATTTAGTTGATATGTGATGAATGTGTTGTTTATGAAGCGATGAATGACTGGCCATTCATATTCTCTCCTCAGTGTTAATGGTCTAGTTTCTAATCCCAGTAAGGTCATGACACGCCTTAGGTGAGACTCCTTGCTCTCTTGAGTAGGGTGAAAATGCCAATTTTTTCCTAGACTACAACGGAATCTTGTTGGCTCTAAGCCTAGACCCAGGTCTTGCCTAGAGACCTCCTTTTTCACTAGAAAATTTTCTTCTTCTAGACCTTTTGCAAAACCACTATGCTTCGCCAGAAGTCATATACTTCATCATTTGAAAGAGAGTTGTGATTAAGGACAACGTATTAAATCATAAGAATCATATTTCCAAAAATATCCCACTTTGGAATTGATGGAAACCATGTTGGAGTTTGATCACCACAACTTATAGATTCATAAAAATTCTTCAAACACCACAAATACTCTCCCCCTTTGACATCGAGAGAAAAGGGTAGACAATTGCTCCCCCTGTGCACATGCAGAACCTTCATTTTATCAATAAAATACATGATTCTTTAAGTCAACAGAGTGTTAGGTCCCTATATCACTAGTATAGTCCCTTATTGTTGTTAGTGTCACCCCCTTATTGTTATTATTGTACCCTTGTAACCCCCATGTTGTTATTATTGTTAGGTCAGCTAGGATTACATTATGGCCCCATGGACTCCTATATATAGAAATGAGGTTTTGTAAATTGTATCATCCAAGAATTTTTCATTTATGTAATGTATTGGAGTTCCCCCTTGAATTGGCTTATTTCTAAGGCATTGATATCTCTTTTATTCTATTTTTGAAGCTGGTTACACAACATTTGGTATCAGAGCTTTGGATTCTAGGGTTTCGCTGCTCCAAACAGGTCATCGTGGCATTTTCACTATAACTTTTTTTCTACTAATTTTCAGAAGCTAAAATGTTTAGGGTGCGAAGTTGAAATCCTGAGGAATATCATCAATAAATTTTAGATCTTGGTTCAAAACATTTTTGGAGATATGATATGTGGAAGTTAGGTCTTTTGTCAGGCTCCTAAACAGGTCATCGTGGAATTTGCGCTGTAAATTTTTTTCTATGAAGTTTCAGAAGCTGCAATTTTTATGGTGCGAAGCTGAAATTTTCAGAAACATTTTCAAAAAATTTCAGAGCTTGGTTCGCAATATTTTAGGAGATATGATCTATGAAAGGTAGTGCTTTTTCAGGCTCCTGAATTTCATCTCAAAGAGGTGATCGTGGGAAAATCTTCATAAATATCTCTCTCTGAGCATCGGATTGGAGTGACGTAAAATGTTGTCGCAAGTATAAGGACTTTAGTTTCTTCGCTATCAATTTTAGAGCCAAAGGGTGAAACAGTGACACGTGGCAAATCATACAAGTTTGCTCTACTAAACAAGTCCAAAATTGGGTCATTGTGGGAGATTGGACATAACTTTGTCTTGAAGAGTCAAAATCATATCAGACCTATGGCATTGGAAAGAAGCTTCAGAGGGCTACTAGAGGGATGAATTTCAGATATTTAGGTTCCGCAATTATATATATAATTCAATTTAAATTTCGAGCTCCTCAAAAGCAAGTAAAAGGTGTGTATTTTTTTTCCAAATTGCATAAGTCTTGTTTCAAGAATCAAGTTGAATTGATTGCAAGGGAATATTGTAGAATAGATATTAGTTTTGGATTCTAAAATGGCCCCTAAAAAGAATTCAACACCCATTAAGCCTTTGGAATTCTCTACTATGACTCATGAAGACGAATAATGGTAACATGACATATCAAAATTACAAGAGCAAGTGCAACAAATTTCGCTCTCGCAAAGAGCAACAAAAAATGACATGGAAGTTTTGAAGAAAGGCATGGAATCTAAGATAGATGGCATGGAATCTAAGATAGATGGCATGGAGGTTGGCATGGAATCTAAGATGGATGACATGGAAGCTAAGATCGATGAGAAAATGGAAAACATGAAGAATGTTCTAAAAGTAGACATGGAAGGTTTGACAAAGTTGATACAAGAAATGTTCCCTAATGGTGAAAAGATAGTAGAAGAACCTCATGATGAGAAAAAAATAAATGTTAATAATGATTTCATAAACTCTAATGTTGGCGAGAAGAACCACCATATTCCAAAAATGGATATGAGGAAGTTTGATGGAAAGGATCCTGCAACATCGATACTACAAATGGAGAAATATTTTGATCTCCATAATGTGCAAAACACACAAAAGGTACGCATTGCCACTGTACATTTAGAACAAAATACATTTGTATGGTATCGATGGCTTTGATCCAATAAAAGAATTGTCACTTGTTCAATTTTTACGAAGGAAATGATAGCACATTATGAGGATACAAAGAGCAACACCTTCTTTAGCCAATTGATAAATCTCAAACAAAAGGGTTTAGTGGGGCAGCACATTGAGGACTTCCAAAAATTGAATATAAGGGTAACTGATATTCCAGAGGAACACAGGATTGATCTCTTCATGGGTGCTTTAAAGGATAACATCCAACATGAAGTTCGCGTTTTGGAACCTGATTCATTGGAGAAGGCATTCAGGTTGGAAAGAAAAGTTGAATGTAAAATTATGGCGACAAGGAAGCCTACCACTCAATTCTATAAAGAAGGAAATGTTGCTACGCCTAGATTTCCACAACATACAAGGTTGACACCACAACAATTGGAAGAAAAAAGAGCAAAAGGGCTTTGCTACAGTTGTGATAGAAAATACACTAAAGGTCATAAGTGTTCTGAGAAGAAATTATTTTACATAGATTGTGAAGAAGAAGAAGAAAATGAACAAGAAGAGGATATACACCAAGAACCAACCCTAGAAGAGGAAGAACTGAATCCGACCATATCGTGTAATGCACTAGCAGGAATTACCACTCCTCAAACTCTCAAGACAGAAGGACATATCAAGAAGAAAAAGGTGATAGTGTTGATTGATTCAGGTAGCACCCATAATTTTATTCATTGTAAGGTAGCCAAGGAATTAAATTTTTTCCTATACCCAGCACCAGAATGTCAAGTGATGGTTGCAAATGGAGGAACTATAAATTGCTCTAGAAAATTCCATAATATCAAGCTAACCATGGGGGAATATGTATTGACTATTCCAATGCTTTCCATTCCTATGGGAGGTGCTAATTTTGTACTAGGAGTACAATGGTTACAATCTTTGGGGATGGTAGCTTTTAATTTTCAAGAATTTTTCTTGAAATTTTTTTCAGAAGGAAAGGAAGTAGAATTACAAGGTATTGCAGGGAAGCCAGGAAGAATAATAAGCTCTAATGTCATGACAAAGCTTCTAAAGAAAGAACAATGAGGCGTAATTGCACAATTATGCTCACTAGAAGTTCCAACATCAAAATCATCTATTTCTGCAGATCTCCAACAAGTCTTGGACAATCATTCCAAGGTGTTTGAAACTCCTAAAGGACTCCCACCTATTCGTGATCATGATCATGCTATTCATTTGATTCCAAGAAGTTTTCCTCCAAACATCAGGCCTTATAGATATCCTTACGTCCAAAAGAGCAAAATTGAACGTATGATTGCAGAAATGTTAGAGGCGGGTATAATTCAACCTAGTCAAAGTTCTTTCTCTGCTCCTGTAGTATTGGTACACAAGAAGGATGGATCATGGCGCATGTGTCTGGATTATAGGGAGCTCGATAAGCTCACCATTAAAGATAAATTTCCCATTCCTGTGATTGATGAATTATTGGATGAATTACATGGAGCAATTTATTTTACCAAGTTGGATCTTCGTTCGGGATATCATCAAATTAGAATGAAGACTGAAGATATTCCAAAAACAGCATTTCGAACTCATGAGGGTCATTATGAATTTTTGGTCATGCCTTTTGGCCTTACCAATGCACCTTCTACATTTCAAGAGTTGATGAATTCCATTTTCAAACCCTTCCTTAGAAAATTTGTGCTAGTATTTTTTGATGATATACTAATCTACAGTAGGTCTTGGAAGGATCATGTTGAACATGTTGACAGGGTGCTCAAACTATTGCAGGAGAAACAATTATATTCAAAAACATCCAAATGTTTCTTTGGAGTACAAGAGGTGGAATATCTGGGTCATATTGTATCTCACGAGGGTGTTAAAGTAGACCCTAACAAAATTAAATCCATTAAGGAATGGAAAGTCCCCACAACCATAAAGCAGTTGCGAGGATTTCTCTAGTTAACAGGGTATTATCGCAAGTTTGTTAAGAATTATGGGAGAATAGCAGCACCTCTAACAACATTATTGAAGAAAGATGCATTTTCATGGACTCCTGAAACAACTAAGGCCTTTGAACATCTTAAAGAGGCAATGTGCCTAGCACCGGTCTTAGCTACGCCAGACTTCACAAAAACCTTTATTGTGGAATGTGATGCCTCAGGAAATGGAATTGGTGCAGTTTTAATGCGGGAAGGAAGACCCATTGCTTTTGAAAGTCGTCCAATCAAAGGAAAGTATTTACAGAAACCTATTTATGAGAAGGAAATGTTAGCAATACTACATGCACTAAAGAAATGGCGAACTTACCTAATGGGAAGACACTTCAAGGTAAAAACTGATCATGATAGTCTTAAACACTTTTGGAACAAAGACTATCGTCAGAAGAGCAGCAAAAATGGGTCACAAAGATGTTGGGTTATGACTTTGAAATAATCTACAAAAAAAGAAAGCTTAATGTTGTTGCGGATGCACTCTCAAGAAAGAATGAAGAGGTGGAAGCATTGCTTTGTGCCATTTCTATTATCCAACCAGATTGGATAACCGAAGCAAGAGATGAATGGAAGAAGGACAAAGATGTATGGACACTCATTCAAAAGTTGCAGCAAGATCCTAGTACATCTGATACATTTAGTTGGAAAAATGATTCCTTATGGTACAAAGATCGCTTATATCTTTGTAAGAATTCCCAACTAAAACAAAAGATTCTTCTGGAATTGCACACTTATCCTTTAGGAGGACACTCGGGATTTTTAAAAACTTACCGCAAGGTGAAGAAAGAATTTTTTTGGGATGGCCTTAAATCTTATATTCAAAATTTTTTGACGGAATGTTTGGTTTGCCAGCAGAATAAAGTTGAGAAAATAAGACCCCAAGACTTCTACAACCTTTATCCATTCCAAGTCAACGTTGGGAGGAAATTTCAATGGATTTTATCACAGGTTTACCCAAGTCATAAGGAAAGAGTGTCATCATGGTGGTAGTTGATAGACTTACCAAGTATGCACACTTTTGTGCATTATCTCATCCATTTAAAGCAAGTACAATTGCTACTACATTTATGGACAGAATTCAAAAGCTACATGGAAGCCCAAGGGTTATTGTGAGCGACAGAGATCCTATTTTTACTGGAAATTTTTTGACAGAGTTATTTTCTTGCTTGGTTACTCAATTAGCTCATAGCTCATCTTATCATCCTCAATCTAATGGTAAAAATGAGATAGTAAATAAATGTTTGGAAGGATATCTTCGTTGTTTTGTATCTGATAAAAAAACACAATGGGTCAAGTGGTTACCTCTCACTGAATGGTGGTATAACACTTCCTTCCATACTGCAGCAAAAATGACCCCATTTATGGCACTTTATGGATATCATTCACCATCCATCACATCATCTTTAAGGGAAAATTCGAAGGTTCAAGCAGTGGAAGATCACATCGAGCATCAACAAGAAGTTCTCCAACTCTTAAAGGATAACCTGAATTTGGCACAAAATCGAATGAAACAATAGGCGGATCAACATCGTAGCGAGAGAAGTTTTGATGTAGGAGATTGGGTATTTTTACGGCTACAACCATACAAACAAATGTCCCTCAAGCAAGCAAAGAAGGATAATAAATTATCGCCAAAGTACTATGGTCCTTACAAGGTGTTGCAAAAGATTGGTACTATGGCATACAAATTGGAGCTTCCTGCTTCTTCGCGAGTACATCCAGTTTTCCATGTTTCATGCTTAAAGAAGGTTATAGGTGAAAATCTTCCAGTTCAAACAATATTGCCAGAAATTGATGAGGAAGGAAAAATCATATTGGAACCTGAAGCGGTCATGGAAACAAGAACTCGACAGCTATGGAATCAATCAATTTCAGAGTATCTCATCAAGTGGAAGAACTTACCCACTGAAGATTCTACATGGGAGGATGAGAATTTTATACAGAATCACCCGGAGCTACTAAAGCGTTGAGGGCAACACTTTTTTGAAGGAGAGGGGCATGTTTGGTCCCTATATCACTAGTATAGTCCCTTATTGTTGTTAGTGTCACCCCCTTATTGTTATTATTGTACCCTTGTAACCCCCATGTTGTTATTATTGTACCCTTAAATTATTATTGTTAGGTTGGCTAGGATTACATTATGGCCCCATGGACTCCTATATATAGAAAGGAGGTTTTTTAAATTGTATCATCCAAGAATTGTTCATTTATGTAATGTATTGGAGGTTGCCCCATCGAAGTGGCTTATTTCTAAGGTGTTGATATCTCTTTTCTTCTATTTTTGAAGCTGGTTACACAACACAGAGTATGACCTTTCCTATCACCAAGGACACAAAATTACATCAAGGATCCAACCAAGTGGATTTTCATATTGACTCAACTCCCCAACCAAGTGGGTTTACAAATTTGACAAAGACAATATTTACATCAGAGGTCTCAACAAGAACTTTATATCAAATTACAAATATGAACCTTTTTTTAATAACCAAGACCAAAGAATCTCAAACATGAGATCATAACAACAACCAACATAGTGCCAACAATGCAATATTTTCAGCAAGGAAAATGCTCCCCCTAAACATGTGAATTGTAAACAACTTCAACAATCAATTCATCAAAGCATATTCATAAAAGAAAGGAACTATATGATGAATACTAAAACAACTGATTTTACCCATCAATACCACAGACTGTTCTGAAAATTGACCCATAAAATTTCTATCAGTAAAAACCATACACGGCTTTATACGTAGAAACTCACGTATATATGTGACTCATCTTCATGAAACTTGTATACCACATTTTAATATTCTAAAATCAATAATATTTGATAAGTGATGCAGAGACAACTCCCAAATTCTGTCTAAGATATTCAAATGCTTCCCTGGGAAGAGGTTTAGTAAATATATCAACAACTTGTTCTTTGGAGGGAACCTACTCCAATTTAATATTTTTCTCAAGCACTTGTTTTAGTAAGAAGTGATACTTGATAGGAATGTGCTTGGTCTTGGAATGAATAATAGGATTTTTCGTGATACTGATGCCACTTGTATTATCACATAAGGTGGAGATGGGAGGAGAACACTTAATTTCAATACCTTGAAATGTTTGCATCATCCAAAGAAGTTGTGTGCAACATGATGTGGTAGCCACATATTCTACTTCCGTTTTAGATAAAGCAATGGAACTCGGTTTCTTGCTAAACCAAGATACTAATCAGGGCCCCATATAGAATGCGCCACCACTAATGATTTTTCGATCATTAACATTTATAGCCCAATCTGCATCTATGTAAGCATGAAGAGTAATATCAAAATTCTTTGGATACCATAGTCCAAATTCTTGAGTCCCTTGTATATATTTGAACATTATTTTTACAACCTAAAGGTGTGACTCCTTTGGATTAACATGGAATCTTCCAACAATCCCAACTGTGTGCATAATGTCTGGTCTAGTCCCGGTCAGATAAAGAATACTTCCAATCATAGATCTATACTCTGGTTGACTTACCATGGGAGAATCATCATGATAACTGAGGTCACATCCAGTTACCATTGGAGTGCTTACAAGTTTGCAGTCTTCCATCCCATATTTCTTTAGGATTTTCTTGAGATATTTTTCTTGTGATAGAAATATGCCATTTGTTGCTTGTTGCACTTGTAAGCCAAAAAAGTATGCTAGTTCTCCAAGTAATGAAATTTCAAATTCTTGCTGCATAACTGAAGAAATTTTTTGACTCGTGGACTATTCATTACTCCCAAAAATGATGTCATCAACACACACAACAATAATTAACAATTTATCATTCTCAATTTTTGTGTATAAGTTATTGTCAGCAAATTCTTTTGTGAAACCTTGTTGTTGAATAAATTTTTCAAGACAATAGTACCATGCCTAAGTGGCCTATTTGAGACCATATAGAGCCTTTTTGAGTTTGAAAACAAAATTTTCATCATTTCCCAGAATGAATCCTTCTATTTGTTCTATATAAACTTCTTATTCCAGATCACCATTGAGGAAAGTAGATTTTACATCCATTTGATAAACTTTGAATTGTTGAAAACTTGAAAAAAGCAAGAAACATTCTTATGGCTTCAGGTCTGGCTACAGGTGCAAATGTTTCTTCAAAGTCTATACTTCCTTGTTGAGCATACCCTTTACAAAAAATTCTAGCTTTGTTTCTAATAACATCTCCATTTTCATTTAACTTGTTTTTGAATATCCATTTTGTTCCAATAACATTTTTATCATGAGGTCTTGGAACCAACTCCCAAGTATGATTATTCTCAATTTGATCAAGTTCTTCAATCATGGCCTGAATCCAACATTCATCTTTACTAGCTTGATTTAAATTATGTGGTTCAATAGTGGATAAGAATTCTAGATAGCTAGGGAATCCTAGAAGAGTTCTTCTTGTTTGGACACCTGATCCCTTTTCTCCCAATATTTGATATTTTAGATGATTCTTTTGAACATACCTGGATGGAGCCATTTTTGGTATATCTTCTTCTGGTGCTTCATTGGGTTATCCTTCTATATTGTTGTTATTTTATAAGGGAAAATATACATCATCATCATCTTCATTTGTTGTTTTTATTTTCATTTTGGGAGTTGTGAGAGACTCATCAATTACAACATGAAAACATTCAACAATATTTTGAAGTCTTTTAGTGTAAAATTTATATGCTTCACTTCTAGAAGAGTAACCAAGAAATATTCCTTTATCTTCTGTAGGCTCAAACTTACCAAGCTTTTAATCATTTTTCTTGATAAAAATTTTTCCTCCAAAAACTATAAAATACTTTACAGTGGGAATATTACCATACCAGCGCTCATAAGGAGTTTTATCACTATTCACACGAGCATGAGCCTTGTTGAGAATATTTACTGTAGTATGTGTTTCTTCTCCCAAAAATGTATCGAGAGTTCCAGATTCATCAAGCATAGCACGAACCATCTGCTGAACTATTCTATTCATCCTCTCTGCCACACCATTTTGTTGTGGAGTTCTAGCTATAGAAAAATATCTTTTTATGCCATATTGTTCACAGAAATCAAATAATTCATTTGATATGTATTCTCCTCCTCGGTCAGATCTAAGACATTTGATTTGTAGATCTAATTCATTTTCAACCAAATATTTTAAGATCTTAAATTTTTCAAATGCTTCATCTTTATATTTCAATAAACAAATCCAACATTCTAGAAAAGTCATCAATAAATAGAATATAGTATTGTTCTCCATGAGGTGAATTTTTCCTTACAAGAAAACATAGATTAGTATGTATAAGTTCAAGAGGCTTACTTGCTGATCCTTCTTTGGCATTAAACTGCACCCTGGTTTTCTTACCAAATTGGCATGATTTTCATATGGTAGTTTTAGGTGGAGTGATGTTGGGTAGATCATGGACAACTTTGAGTCTGCTAGATTTACTTATTTGAGAGAAGCTCAAATGTCCCAATCTTATGTGCCATAACCAATTTTCTGTAGATTTACCTAAATAGTATTGCTCTTGGCCACCTTTCAATATATACAAATTGCTTGGAGTTCTAGTTCCTTTTATTATGGTTTTTCCCGTGTCAAGTTCACGAGCTACACATTTTGAGGTAAAGACAACTTCATTTCCTTGATCACACATTTGACTTAAACTCAACAAGTTATGCTTTAATCCATCCACATACATAACATTGTTATCTTTAACCTTTTGTTTTAGAAAAAAATAACCCTTACCTTTAATGATAGCAGGAAAGTCATTTCCAAAAGTAACATTCTTTTCCTTCTCTAAATAAGTGTATGAAAGAAGTTTATTTTTATCACCTGTCATGTGTTTTGAGCATCCGCTATCAATGTACCATTAATTATCTTCTCCTTCTGCAAATAAATCTTTGCCACAACTTTTAACCTGTAAGTCCTTCTTTTTCCATACCTTGGAGTTTGTGGGTATATGTTCTTTTGGTTGATGTTTTCTCCTACATTGAGATTCTTCATGTCCAAAGTTATTGCAATAGGAACATTAAATTTCTTCCTAAAGAGGATAAAATTTGTTATAAGTATTCTTATTTATTCTGGTCTCATTTCTTTGTTTTCTTTCTTCTCTGGTCATGATGGTTGTGTATGAAACACATTGAGCATCTTTATGACCAAAATCATGACATGAGAAACATTGTCCATTAAAGAAGAAATTTCTATGGTCATGGCTCCTTTTATTGATGTTTACCTGTTGATTGATATTTTTGTTATTTTTCATCCTTGAACTGAAGTGATCATGCTTTACCTTGGAATTCTCTTTGTTCTTTTTCTGAGTGACGAAATGTTGCTCGCTGGCATTAGATGCATTTAGATAGCTTGGTGCTGAAGACTAAGAATATTCTCCAATATATCCAAGACCTGTCTTTACAAGAGGAGAGTGTTGTACCTTGATAATTTCATCTATGGTTTCATATCCTTTAGCAAATCTAAGATTTAAAGTTTTCACTTTCTCAATTCCCTTTCTTTGAATTACTATTTCACATTCTAATTTTTCATTGTTCTTCTCCTTTTCTATAAGACGATTATTTAGAGTTTCTATAGCTATTTTGTTTTCTTCCAAACATATTTTGAGTTGATTGATTTCTTCAATAAAATCATTTTCTTCCAAGGCATCCATAAAAGTATCTTTAACCTCACTAGAGTATTTTTCAAATTCCATGAGAAGTTTAATAACTTGATCAAATTCTCCATCTTCACTATTTGATAGAAAATCACTATATTTATGAGTATAATATATTTTTCTAATGATAAAATGTTTCTTATTCCATTTTTCTAATTCATTTCCTTTTTTCATGATTATCTTTCTGAGGAAATTTAGTTGCGTAATGACCAACTCTTCCACAAGAAAAGCATTTGAAGGGAAGCTTACCTTTGAACCTTCTAGTTCCAAGTTGAAGTTTATTTACAATATTTATCTCATCTCCTTCTAATAGACACCCTGATCCTTCTTGTTCTTCCATTTACTTTCCTTTTGCAGTAGCTATAAAATCAGCTTCTTTGACTTTAGATGGACCTCCTTTCCTCATTTCACAAGCACTCAGAATCCCATGAAGTTGAACAATATTTAGAGTTTGAATATCCTTCTTTTCTTCAATTGCAGACACCTTTGACTCGAATTTAGGAGTTAGATATCTTATGAATTTTTCTACTAGAGTGGTTTCATTTATAGTTTCACCAAGGTTTTTCATATGATTTACAATCTCATCTAGATGTAAAAAGAAACTAGAAATGCTTTCATCATTATGCATTCTGAGTTTTTCATATTGAACTATAAGAGTTTGGAGTTTAGCACATTTTACCTTGGCATCACCTTCGTAGCTCAGAATAATTTTGTCCCATATCTCCTTTTTTATATTTAACTACATAAATTTGAGAAATTATGATTTAGTCAGAATCCCTAGTAATGCATTGACAACGTTTGCATTAGTTTCATAGTTTTTCCTTGTTGCTAGATTTGCTGGAATTGAGGTTGGATATTGATAACCGCCTTCAACTATAGCCCATAAATTTTCTCCAAGAGACTAAAGATAGGATCTATTCCTTGTCTTCCAAAAGATTAAATTGTTTTTGTTGAAGAGTGGGGGTTTGATAGATGTCGTCCCATCTTGATTGCTCATCTTGGATGATCTTCCTTCTAGTGATTAAGCTTCTACTGAAGGACCTACTCTGATACCAATTGTTGGGAAAAATACTGAGGGGGGGGGGGGGGGGGTGGGGCAAGTGAATCAGTATTTACAAAAATCACAATCTTTTTCCTTTTATTTTACATATTTCTATATGCGAATTTGATTAGCCCAGCTAGCGTATGTATGCGGTTATCCTAACTGAAACTTGTGTATACCAAAATAACTTTACTTTTCAGATAATTATTCAGAAACATTCCTTAGCCAAGATCATCAGTTATGCATAATATATTTAAGCAGTAAACATGTGGAGTACTAACAGAGTAAATCATCACACATGAACACCAAGATTTAAGGTGGAAACCCAAGTCAGGAGAAAGCCACTGCTGTTGTCATATTTTTCTTTAATGTTTATTATATAGAAAACTGCTTACAATATTTGTACTTATGCAAACTCATATCAGTATGCATGAAACTACCTACAGAAGGCTACATCCTTCTCTCATTCTCTAGCTCCTACTGGAAGGGAGCCCCAACCCCCTGATCTCATTTACCAGCCACTACTCGAAGGGAGCTACAACTTCTTGACTAGAACACCAGCTTCTACTGAAAGGAAGCTTCTACTTCCTTACTTAAGGCTTCAACACTCAGACCCACTGTATACCACATTTCATAAATTTTCACACTCGATCCAACAACTTCAACACAGCTTGTAATATAGATGTAATATTCCAAAATTAATTGGAATATTAAAGTTTTGTTTTGTCACTTAGATAGATGAATAAGTGGGTAGGGAGACACATAAATCTCTTAATAAGGAATAAAAACACTTCTCATGTGAATGTAGATCATCTTTTCAGTTGAATAAATCACCCTTAGGTGTGAACAGCGTCTAGAGCATGAGGACTAGGTCAATGTTGACCAAATCAACAACGCTGTCAATTAGGAGGAGTGTATGCATGAGAGTAGCTCCTTTAATGAGTGGGGACAATGTTGAGGAAGCTCACCAAGCATAAAAGGAAGAGGATGGAAGCATTAGAAGACATGGATTTTTATTATTTATTTTGATCTTTTTAGATCTAGATTTGTCATGTGACATATCTATGCATGATTTTGCTGTTTAGTAGGGTCTATAGTGATGTTTAGCACAAGGGTATTTCAGAGCAGAAATCCCACCCTCATCTTCAGGGGACTTAGAGTGCCTACTCAAGAGAGGTTATCTCAAGTTTCATTACTAGTATCTTGCATTTGTCCAAGCTTCATCTTTCTTCTATAGTGCAGTCTATTCTAAATATGTGTTGTGTTGCAGGGGTGTAGCATTGAGGGTTGTAAAACCCCATTTCTGAGCTAGTTTTCTATTGGAGGGATCATCCTTTAATCTAGAAGGCTTGTGAGGAAGTAATTGGAGAATCATTTACATATTTGGCTAGATTAAAAGTAGCTACTATCAGCTGCAATAGTGGGTTTACTGCCCTAGTTGGAGGAGTTGGGTTTCCTATGTAGGGATCAACCCTTCATTTATGAGATCTATTGGAGGAGGATCAACCATCTCATAAATCATATCAGTCACCTCCTATTAGTGATTCGGTTGTAGTGGTTATTCAGCCCTAGGGGCCATATTTGTTATTTTTGTATTGTGTGTATTTCCGGAAACCTTTTCTAGGTTGTCTTGGAAATCTGTTTTGGAGCAGGGACCTCTATTATTAACACTTTTGGAGCATTTTATTAGCATCAATATATATTTATATTTTTCAACTGTTACTCTTTCATAGAAAACATAGTTATAGCATTCCAACATTACTTATATTGGCGACATTTTACATTTTGAGGTATTATTTCATGGGAGGCTTGTTTCCTCAATCTTGAGTGATATTTTCCTCAAGATCTTGTACCTATTTGCTGTTATAATCATAGTGGAATGGCGGTATGGTTGTCTCATGTATTGATCTATTGATATTTTTTCATATTTCCAGTTTTATGTCTTGTATTGCTGCTCTCCCAATTTTGGGATATTACAGTGGTATCAGAGAATAATCTTGGCTCAGCCTATGTACTTCAGCCATTATGTCATCTAGAGAGGCTTCTCATAGAAAGGATAAGATTTTCAAAGGAGATGGAGGCAAGAATCCATTATCAAGAGGAAAGGATTTCTCAATAATTCTTCTTCAAACTATGAAGGGCATTAATAGAGACATCAAAGAGATGTGGATGGAGAGATATCATGATTTTCCAAGAGGGATTGTAAATAAATAAAGCTCCATTTTTTCAAATTATGGGTGTGAGCATTCAGCTACACCATTACATATACATCTTGGTACCATGCCTACATTATTAGCAAGAGAAGAAGAGTAGAGAGATACACCAAATGAGGATACTCTTGATGACTATCTCCAAGAATATGAATCTCAGTCTAGAATATTCAAGGAGAATCTAAACTTCCAAGGGTTTTGTAAAATCAAAGAAAACATGAGACTCAGTAACCACAATATAAGAAAAGGGTGCATGCATCACACTTAGGGTATATTCTTTCTTCCTACTTTTGATGGGTCACCCAAGTGCACATCTAAGGCTTGGGTAAAGAAGTTAGACACATATTTTCAGTTGCATCAAGTTTCAGAAGAGAAGGCCATTACAGTAGTAGCACTGAATCTTGAAGGTAAGGCTTATTCTGGGTGGTTTTATGAATCTTCTTCATTAATTCATGAAAATATATCTATTTATGCAAATTTCACTAGGAGGTTAGTGAAAATATTTGATCAAAGACATTCAGAAACTTCCTTGGGTGAGCTAGCGAAACCCAAGAAATGAGAACCTTTGTGTGAGTTGGAAGGATCCATGAAACCAACTCCATTTCAGAATATTTCTGAGGGGGTTAAGGATTTTCAAATTTTTTTCCAAGGACAAAGGCCCCACAAAGGATCTGTTAATGATGAGGTATTCTCCAATGATGAGGAGAAGGAAGAGAAAGAGCTGGAAAGAACTTCCAAAACTATGATAGCAGGAGGAGATCCACCACCATTTGGAGATGGAGATGAAGCAATTGCTTTAACTAGAGGAGCTCTTGTATCTTGGAAAAAAATTCCAAAGGATCTCACATATGAATATCATGAGAAACATGTGTTATTATTGATGACCAGTGAGACTAAGTAGTGCAAGAAGTATGTTCCATCATTGACCATAGTTTTGAGGATATACACTATGATAGATCACTTATTTGTGATTAAGACTCTTGACACCAATATGAATTTGGGTGTGGATGGATCAATTACATTGGAGAAGAACACCTTAGACTATGAGATCTTGCAGAAGGTAGGAGAATATGAAAAGGATAACCAACATCAAGTGATTGGGAACATACACACCCATCCATTTTAGGAAGTTTATGCACAGAAGTAGGAGGATGATTTATGTAGTAAGGGTAGGGACAAATCAAGTCACTCACATATAGAGCCTTCTCTAGGACTTGATGTTTCATTACAAGGAGGCATTCCACCAGGGAGACCCCCTGATTAGAATATGATCAAAGAGTTCTCTCAACATGGTGCATCATTGATATATTGTCCTAAGGAAGGAGCCTTGAAAGGAGATAGCACAAAGCGAGGAGAACGTTTGATGGGTTCAAAGGAGGGATGATCAATTTTTTGATATGGACATTACCATCTCCCACTCAACTATTTGCGCTGAAAGATGTTGATTCAGGAATCTGTGATGGCACAAGCATGGTGTCAAAGGGCTACTCCATAGTCTTGGGGAAGAAAATGATACTTCCATACATGAGGAACATTTCTAAACATAAAGGTTATTGACACTATTGCATGTATTGGCCAAGCTATGGAAGTTTTGGATGGGAAATACCTTCCAAGAGGAGGTTGACCTCCATGTAGTTCAAGCTTGTCTTGGCAAGATCAAATGCAAGGGAGATAGCAAAAGTGGGGTAGTAGTACTCCAACATGTGACTTTGGCACTGAGCATGTCAAAGAGGAAAGCTATGATGTGACAGGTGTTTCATTTCATATTTCAACAACACTGTCATTGTTGGGGACCATAGATCCATATCGGGAGTCCCAAATATTAGTGGAATATTCCAAGAACCTCTTCACATGTAAGGTTCTTGATGGGAAAGTGACAGATGGGGGATATAGAGTGGTTGATGGATTCATTTATTTTCATGATTATATCTACTTGAATAGAGGCTCCAAGCTCAAGGAGGAGATTCTACATGCAACATATGAGGCACTCTTTTCAGGGCATGTATATTTCATTGAGTCCTATCACACCATCATCGGAGGATTCTATTGGGAGGATCTCAAAGAAGATGTGCACCAGCATACTAGGAGATATATAGCTTGTTTTTTGTATGAGGAGGAACTCAACCTCCTTGCAAGGTTGTTACAGCCACTTTCCCTTTTGATGGAGAGATGGGAAGGCTCATCTATGGACCTCTTCACCAACTTTCCTACAATATATGGTAAAGAATGTGTTTTGATGCTTATTGATCACCTAACCATGTATGATCATTCCTTCGCCATACATTTTCAACACATTGCTCGATAACAGAGAAAGCCTGTCTTTGGATTTCATGGTCCTTTTGGGACTACATATAATGATGGGATTGGCCACTTTCTAGAGGGATTTGGGAAAGACTTGTTTTTCGTCGTTCATATTCAGCCAAAGCCTAATTTTCTCTACTATTTTCAAGCTTTTGAGAATCTTATGGTAGCAAGAAAGTGGTTGTATGGCCACTTATCATATCATGTTTTGAGATAGCAAGAAGCAGAACAATGTTGGTCTCACTTGAGGGACTATTGTCACCATCCAGCATGTTATATGACACATAGTCCATTTTTCTTTTGGAGCCCTTATGGTGATGACATTCTATTCACTATATGTGGGATGGATTGGGCAAGAGAGGCTCCTGGAACCAAAGAGTGGGATCATGATAGTCCAGATATATTTTGGCTTCATGAGGACTATATTATTGCAGCCCAAGATCAGCAGCTCCAAATTTACCATAAATGGAGAGGGAGACAACATGAGTTGAACAATTTTATCTCTCATTTTAAGCCATGCAACCCCTACACATTGCAGAAGCAGGGGATTTGTGTTTGTTTCTATGAGATACCAAGGATGGCTCACTTTTCTTGGATGATAACATTGAGATTGGACTTTCCCATTGGCAAGATTTTGCATTATCCTTATAGTTGCTTGAGGAAAGGCAACATTTTTTAAGGGAGGAATGTAATATTCCAAAATTAATTTGAATATTAACATTTTGTTTTGTCACTTAGATAGATGAATAAGTGGGTAGGGAGACCCATAAATCTCTTTATAATGAATAAGACCACTTATCGTGTGAATTTGGATCATCTTATCATGTGAATAAAGCACCCTTAGGTGTGAAAAAGGGTTAGAGCATGTAGAATAGGTCAATGTTGACCAGATCAACATCGTCGTTATGGAGCTAGTGGAGGTTTATTGGAGGACAACGCAATCAATTAGGAGGAGTGTATGCATGAGAGTAGCTCTTTTAATGAGTGGGGCCCAGCGTGAGGAAGCTCACCAAGCATAAAAGGAAGAGGATGGAAGCATTAGAAGACATGGACTTGTATTATTGATTTTGATATTTTAGATCTGGATTTGTCATGTGACATATCTATGCATACTTTTGATGTTTAGCAGTGTTTGCAGTGTTTTTTAGCACAAGGGTGTTTCCGAGCGGAAATCCCACCCCCATCCTCGAGGGACTTAGATTTCCTACTGAGGAGAGGTTATCTCGAGTTGCATTACCACTATCTATAATTTGGCCAATATTCAACTTTCTTCTACAACATATTCTATTCCAGATATGTGTTGTGTTGCAGGGGTGTAGTAGTGGAGGCTTGTAAAACCCCATTTCTGAGCTATTGTTCCATTGGAGGGATCATCTTTCATCCTCGAGGCTTGTGAGGAATTCCTTGGAGAATTATTTCCATATTTTGCTAGAGGCCAAGTAGCTACCATCAGCTACAACATAGTTTCCCTCAAGTACTACGTTATTTTAGAGAGCAACTGCAGTAGTGGGTTTATTGCCCTAGTTGGAGGAGTTTGGTTTCGTGTTTACGTATCAGCCCTTGATTTAGGATATCTATTGGAGGAGGATTAGCCATCTCATATATCAGATCAGCCACCTCCTATTAGTGATTTAGTTGTAGTGGTTATTCAACCCTAGGGGCCATATCTACTAATTTTGTATAGTGTGTATTTCCAGAAACCTTTTCTAGGTTGTCTTGGAAATCTGTTTTAGAGTAGGGATCTCTAGTCTTAGAAATTTTGAAGCATTGTATTAGAAACAATATATATTTCTATATTTCAGCTGTTAATCTCTCATGAACAACGCAATTATAACATTCTGACATTTCTTTTATTAGCAGCATTTTACATTTTGATGTATTATTTCATGGGAGGCTTGTTTCCCCAATCTTGAGTGATATTTTCCTCAAGATCTTGTACCTATTTGCTGTTATAATCATAATGTAATGGCTCTAGGGTTGTATCATGTATTTATCTATTGATATTTCTGCATAATTCCAGTTTTATGTCTTGTATTATTTCTCTCCCAATTTTGGGATATTACAATAGATCAACACTATCAACCATAACCCAAAATTTAAACATAATAGTTAGATCATTGTAACCAGAACACAGTAATAAACTCAGACTTCTAAATCAACATGCAAAACCAAATTCAACCTTGATCATTCATCTCATTAAAATTATATTCTACTTCGCTTCACTGTAACTTGCATATATACGCGCTTTCCTTCACACCAACATGCGTATAGATATGTGAATACTGAATTTCCAAAATTTCAACAAAATCAGAAATATATCTGAGGCTTTCAGTCATATATATTTTTAGATTTACAGAACCCTTATTCAGTCAGCATCATTAATCATATTTAATCACCTATTGACCAAATTTTTACATATTCTACTAGCAGCATATACAATATTCAAACAACCCAGATCTATATGAAGACTTCATTGACAGACATAAAAAATATAGCAGCAATAAACATATAACCTCTCCATCAAGATTTAGAAACGACTGACTTCCATACGCATTTTTCCTGAAACAAACCCGCGTGTATATATGCTTTCACTGTGATGAACAAGCATATAGATCTATAAATATTCAACGTTGCAGTAAGTTTTAGATCTATAGACTTACCCAGATTTTTCGCTTTAGCAATCATGTGCCAAGTCACAGATCTAACCATCTCATATATAGATCAAGAAAATACATAGTCATTTCAAGTCTAGATATCTTGATCCATCATTATATCCATGGGTGCATCAAAATTTCAAATCAACCAATAAACAAAACCCATTCCATGCATATATACTTCAAAGATAAGTATTCAGTTAAAACCCTTACACATGCACACACATGTACTATGAACTTCTTCTCCTTATATAGGTTTAGCCTTTATCAATACCATGAGGCAAAACCACACAAGTGCATATGGTATTTTTGGACAGAATCAAATAGATGACATCATGCTCAATATTGTGGGCTAAAATCATGGTAATGTCCCCTAGTATCATAATTTTAGAGCACAAAAGGCATACACGACTTGGGTCGTTCTTGTCTATGTGTATACGTGACTTGGACTGCATGAACTCACATATAGAATCTTCAATTATTAATATTAACCATCTTCTGCTTGACTACACTTTTCTTCTTCTAAACCTTCTGCAAAATCACTATGCTTCTCCAAAAGTCATATACTTCATCATTTGCAGGAGATTTTCCATCAAGGAAAAAATATGCAATCACAATAATAATATTTCCAACAATCCATATCTTATAACATTGTGATTGTACACTTCAAAAGACACACGAAGCACCAGTAACCACCAGACCAAAAGGCACCTACTATGTTGGGACCTTTTTCCTCTTCTTACAGTTGCTTCATCAAGGCACACCTTAAGAAAATTAAGACTCTCTAAAACTAACCACTAATTGAACTCAGTAAATTATCCCCACAGGGGCCACAAAATAAATTATAGTTCAGGTTAGGGCCATTGGGGGCTAGGCATCCAATAAGCCACCATGGTCATACTACATTTTGAAACATATATGTTGACTGTTTAGGGAGCTTAAAATCCATCTATCTACCCACATAATAGAATTCACAAGTGCTACAGAGACCCAATTCATAGGGGGTTAAGATTAGGCCCAGTGCATGCAGTAGTATTTGGGGCTACCTGACCCATTTAGTGTTCGATAATGGTAGCCAAATACCAAGAATCTCAAGACTCAAACGCTCGTGTGGGATGATGATACTTTAGTGGAAAAATCTAGGTCATCCTTCCCTATAGTTGATGGTGAAGGCAGCACTAGATCCTCATACCTTTACCTTGGTCGATTCTTTAGCTACTGGAAGATGTCGCTAGTTCTTTCAAGACCTTAGTCCCAGGACCCATTAGAAGATACCTTCGCAAGGCACAGTTACATTTGAGAGTGTGACGATGATTATTTATTTTTAGGATTTTTTATTATCATATGCAAAACAACCAAAACCATATTTTTTCTTGCTTGATCACATAGCATTAATCTAAAGGAAAAACTTACCTTTATTTTTCACTTTGTATTATGTATGTGATCATATTCGCTTTGGTAATATCTTCCTCCTCTCGGAAAACTAAAAAGTATTTCCAAAATTAACTAAGTCAACACCATAACGGACCCAAGGGGACCTTGTCAATCTAGATGTCTTTTGGACCTCCCCACATTAGAGGGAGGAGTGTCAGGTATTTTTCCATTTAGGCGTCAAAGATGACACACTACCACCCTTATTGGATCATCCTTGATTGGGGCCTATTTACTTGGAAACCCCCAAGGGTCACCCAACACCACACACGTGGGAACCCCAACAGGGTCACCACACACAACTCCTCCTACAACCCCTAGAGGGAAAAGGAGCGCTACCCCTCCGGGGAATCAACAGAAACAAAGAAAGGTATGTCACAGGGTAATATTCCCCGCACATGCCCCATACATCATCACACTCTGTGTAATATTTCTATTTTAATAGGAATATTCAATTTCATTTCTTTTTCTTTGCTCAAAGAATAATTATGTAAACGAGGGTCAAAAACTCCTAATTAAAGAATAAATACATGCCCAATGTGAACAAAGGTAAATCAGGTCTATCTTGATAAAATCCACTTGTGTGTGAAACAGGATTGATCCATTTGACTGGGTCAACAAGACCAAATCACAACACATTCCAGATGCATTGAATCTCCTGGATGATCAGTGTAGTTCTAGAAGGAGGTCATCCATGTGAAAAGGGTTAAATGAATGAAGGTGGCTTAGGGTTTTGGCAAGCTCTCATATTATAAAAGGAAGGGAAGGCAACATATTGAGGGGTCCATGATTTGATTTCTGAATTGCTATCTGTTTAGACAAATATATTTCTTGGCTGCTTAGCCTAGATTGCATTGGGATTTCCTGTTTAGGGCTTCCATCTCTTCCCATTGAGGAGCTCTTGGGAGAGCTTGTATTGCTTTTCCACTATCAAGTTGGAGACCAAGCTTCTAATTCCAAATGAAACGTAGATCCAGTGAGGATTTGCTTGCTTTTGTAAGCTGCAACAAGTGGAATACTAGATCTGTTCAGATCTAGCTTGTATTGGAGCCTCTTCTTAGTGAGTGTGTCTTTTAACCTCTTGGAAGAGTGCATCCATTGTTGGAGCTTCAGTTTTTTATCTTGAAATCAAGCCAAAGTGTTATAAATCACCATCTACGTAGTTCCTTGAAGAGACTACATCCTTTTTGCAAGCAGAGTTGCAGTGGGGTTTTCTTGTATCAGCTTGGAGGAAAGATCTCTGGTGAAAGCGAACCTTACCTTCACTGTTGTGATCCATGGATTGGCCAACCAATCCATGTTAATTTCAGATATGATCTATTTTGTATCATATTCTTCAGGAATTTCTGAATATTACTGTAGATCTGTGGCTTAGATCTCAGATCTACTCATTGATATCCATATTTTGCTGAGATCCCCAAGGGGAGTGTAAATGAGGGCCTCTTTGGCTTACAGATATGTAATAGATCTATTTTTTTGCATATGGATCTGCTCTAGATCTGATATATAATAAAACATATCTTCATCCCTTTGAAAATTATGCCGTCAAGATCTTCAATCTTAATACATGGTGCAGCACCTCTATTGTGAGGGTTTATTCATGTTAAACCTCTATTTTTCTATTGTATATTGTTTGATCCATATCCTTGATCCACTTTATTGATTTTTAGAGCCTATTACATCTAACACCTTCAGAAAATCACGTTTTCTGTGCTTGAGTAATTTTTGCATACTCTAGGTCATGGGAAATCAACATTTTTAAGCCATTTCGGGAGTGGGGGAACTGTTTAGCTTAGCTAGAATGATTTTTTTAAGCTTAAATTTTGTATGGGAGTCCCTCATGACCCAGTATAATAGATACAACCATTTCTTGCCTCTGTTTTTATGTAGATTCTGAAAATAACCATTTTAGGGTTTAAATCACTGTTTTTCCCCACTTTGGGTTGAAGGGATAGATCACTTTCCTTGATTTTGTATATATTACTGTTAGAAAATGTTTTATCAACATATCCCATGCATTATTAACCTACAAATTCTCTAATACAGTGTTTATATATTGTTGCAGTCCCTCATTGGACATTTATCGAGCCATACTAGGTATGGGAGGCCTCTTTGCATCACCTAGTTTGTTTGGTTTCAAATATGCTATTGTAATTGGGTATTATATTATCTGATATAAGGAATCCAAGGGCTGATATTGTTTTATGAAGCACACATCCCTCAAAAATGCGTTTTTCAGGCCTGTTTTGTTGAGCAGTCCGTTTTGGGGATATTACACTCAGATCCCTGTGTTTCAACAGTACACAGTGACACCCGATACTTATTTTTATTTATTAGCATCATTAAACCTCCTAGATATATCAAAGCTAACTAATGATCCCATTGCACATAGCCCCAATTGGCCCTCCATGCCCCCGAATCTCCCCTTGGACATTCCAAACTTGGAATGGAAGCAAGCAGAAGACCCTAGAAATCATATAATGAATTTCCACCTATGGTGTTCGTCCAATAGTACTATTGATGATACTATTCGACTGAGATTGTTTCAAGGCACCTTAGTTGGTGTTATGAAACCAGCTCCAGAAATAGAAGAAAAGAGAGATCAACGCCTTAGAAATCAACCACTTCGAGGGGGAAGCCTCTAATACATTACATAAATGAACAATTATTGGATGATAAAAATGACCAAAACCTCCTTCTATATATAGGAGTCCTTTTAGTCACAATATAATTTTAGGCGACCTAACAATAATAATTTAAGGGCACAATAATAACAATATTGGGGTTACAAGGGTACAACAATAAATATAAGGGGGTTACACTAACAAAAATAAGGGACTATACTAGTAATATAGGGACCTAACATGTGCCTCTCCTTAAAAAAAGTGTTTTCATCAATGCTTGAGTAGATATGAATGATTTTGTATAATATTCTCATTCTCCTGTATAGAATATTAAGTGGGTAAGTTCTTCCATTTGACGAGATACTCTGAAATTGATCGATCTCGTAGCTGTTGAGTTCTTGTTTCCATGACTGCTTCAGTTTCCAATATGATTTTTCCTTCCTCATCAAGTTTTTGAAAACTGGATGCACTCGCGAAGAAGCAGGAAGCTCCAATTTGTATGTCATCGTACGAATCTTTTGCAACACCTTGTAAGGACCATAGTACTTTGGCGATAATTTATTATCCTTCTTAGCTTGCTTAAGGGAAATTTGTTTGTATTCTTGTAGCCATAAAAATACCTAGTCTCCTACATCAAAACTTCTCTCGCTGCGATGTTGATCTTCCTGTTGTTTCATTCGATTTTGTGCCAAACTAGGTTATCCTTTAAGATTTGTTGAACTTATTGTTGATGGTCAATGTGATCTTCCACTGCTTGAACCTTAGAATTTTGTCTTAAATAAGATATGATGGATGGTGGATGATATCCATAAAGTTCCATAAATGGGGTCATTTTTTCTGCAGTATGGAAGGAAGTGTTATACCACCATTCAGAAAGAGGTAACCACTTGAACCATTGTGTTTTCTTATCAGATACAAAACAACGAAGATATCCTTCCAAAAATTTATTCACTATCTCAGTTTGACCATCAGATTGAGGATGATAAGATGAGCTATGAGCTAGTTCAATACTCAAAAAAAAAAAAATTCCATCAAAAAATTTCCAATAAAAATGGGATCTCTATCACTTACAATAATATTTGGGTTTCCATTAGCTTTTGAATTGTTTCCATAAATGAAGTAAAAATTGTACTTTCTTTAAATGGATGAGATAATGCAAAAAATTCTTCATACTTGGTAATTTTATCAACTACCACCATGATGACACTCTTTCCTTCAGACTTAGGTAAACCTATGATAAAATCCATTGAAATATCCTGCCAATGTTGACCTAGAATGGATAAAGTTTGTAGATGACCCAGGGTCTTAATTGTCTCAACTTTATTTTGCTAGAAAACCAAACATTCCACCACCAACTTTTGAATATCATATTTAAGGCTATCCCAAAAAAAAAAATTCTTCACCCTATGGTAAGTTTTTAAAAATCCTGAGTGTCCTCCTAAAGGAGAAGTGTGGAATTCCAAAAGAATATTTTGTTTTAGTTGGGAATTCTTGAAAATATATAAGTGATATTTGTACCATAATGAATAATTTTTCCAACTAAATGTATTAGATGTACTAGGATATTGCTGCAAATTTTGAATGAGTGTCCACACTTATTCATCCTTCTTCCATTCATCCTTTCCTTCAGTTATCCAATCTTGTTGGATAATAGAAATGGCACAAAGAAATGTTTCCACATCTTCATCCTTTCTTGAGTGCATCTGCAACAACAATTAGCTTCCCTTTTTTGTAGATGATTTAAAAATAATAACCCAACATATTTGTGACCCATTTTTGCTACTCTTCTGAAGATAGTATTTGTTCCAAAAAAAAATTAATACTATCATGATCAAATTTTACCTTGAAGTGTCTTCCCATTAGGTAAGGTCGCCATTTATTTAGTGCATGTAGTATTGCCAACATTTCCTTGTCATAAATAGCTTTATGTAAATAATTTCCTTTGATTGGAAGAATTTCAAAAGCACTGGTTCTTCCTTCTTGCATTAAAACAACACAAATTCCCTTTCCTAAGGCATCACATTCCACAATAAAGGTTTTTGTGAAGTCTGACGTAGCTAAGACTGGTGATAGGCACATCGCCTCTTTAAAATGTTTAAAGGCCTTAGTTGCTTCAGGAGTCCATGAAAATGCATATTTCTTCAATAATGTTGTTAGAGGTGCTTCTATTCTCCCATATTTCTTAAAAAACTTGTGATAATACCCTATTAACCTGAGAAATACTCGCAACTGCTTTATGGTTGTGGGGAATTTCCATTCCTTAATGGCTTTAATTTTTTGAGGGTCTACCTTAACACCCTCGTGAGATACAATATGACCCAGATATTCCACCTCGTATACTCCAAAGAAACATTTGGATGTTTTTGCATATAATTATTTCTCCTCCAATATTTTGAGCACCCTGTCAACATGTTGAACATGATCATTCCAAGACCTAATGTAGATTACTATGTCATCAAAAAATACTAGCACAAATTTTCTAAGGAAGGGTTTGAAAATGGAATTCATCAACCCTTGAAATGTAGAAGGTGCATTGGTAAGGCTAAAAAGCATGACCAAAAATTCATAATGACCATCATGAGTTCGAAATGTTGTTTTCAGAATATCTTCAGTCTTCATTCTAATTTGATGATATCCTGAACAAAGATCAAAATTGGTAAAATAAATTACTCCATGTAAGTCATCCAATAATTGATCAATCACAGGAATGGGAAATTTATCTTTAATAGTGATCTTATTGAGCTCCCTATAATCCCGACACATGCGCTAAGATCCATTATTCTTGTGCACCAATACTACTGGAGGAGAGAAACAACTTTGACTAGGTTGAATTATACCAGCCTCTAACATTTCTGCAATCATACGTTCAATTTCTCTCTTTTGGACATAAGGATATCTGTAAGGCCTGATGTTTGGAGGGAAACTTCCTAGAATCAAATGAATACCATGATCATGATCATGAATAGGTGGGAGTCCTTTTGGATTTTCAAACACCTTGGAATGATTGTCCAAGACTTTTTGGACATCCAGAGAAATAATTGATTTATATGTTGGAACTTATAGTGAGCATAATTGTGAAATTACGCCTCGTTGTTCTTTCTTCAGAAGCTTTGTCATGAAATTAGAGCTTATTATATTTCCCATCTTCCTTGCTATACCCCATAATTCGAATTCCTTTCCTTCCAAAAAAATTTTGAAGAAAAGTTCTTGAAAATTAAAAGATAATGTCCCCAAAGATTGTAACCATTGTACTCCTGGTAAAACACCAACACCTCCCATTAGAATAGAAAGAATTGGACTATTCAATACATATTCCCCCATGGTTAGCTTGATATTATGGAATTTTCCAGAGAAATTTATAGTTCCTCCATTTGCAACCATCACTTGACATTCTGGTGCTCAGTATAGGAAACAATTCAATTCCTTGTCTACCTTACAATGAATAAAATTATGGGTACTACCTGAATCAATCGACACTATTACATTCTTCTTCTTGATATGTCCTTCTATCTTGAGAGTTTGAGGACTGTTAATTCTTGTCAATTCATTACACAACATGGTTGTACTCATTTCTTCTTCTAGGGTTGCTTCTTGGTGTGTATCCTCTTATTTTGAAGCTTCTTGTTCATTTTCTTCCTCCTCTTCACAATTTATGCAACTAATTTCTTCTCAGCACACTTATGACCTTTAGTGTATTTGATATCACAACTATAGCAAAGCCCTTTTTATCTTTTTTCTTTCAATATTTGTGGTGTCAACCCTGTAGGTTGTGGAAGTCTAGGAGTAGGAACACTTCAATCCTTATAGATGTGAATGGTAGGCTTCCTTGTCACGATAATTTTACATTCAATTTTTCTTTCCAACCTGAATGCCTTCTCCAATTAATAAGGTTCCCAAATGTGAACCTCATGTTGGATGTCATACTTTAAAGTCCCTATGAATACATCAATCATGTGTTCCTCTGGAATATCAATTACCCTTATATTCAATTTTTGGAAGACCTCAATGTGCTCCACCACTGAACCCTTTTGTTTGAGATTTATCAATTGGATAAATAATGTGTTGCTCTTTGTATCCTCATATTTCTCTGTAAAAATTGACCAAGTGATAATTTTTTTACAAGAGAAAAGCCATCGATATGATACAAATGTATTTTGTTCTAAATGTAAAGTTGCAATGCGTACCTTTTATGTGTTTTTCACATTATTGAGATAAAAATATTGTTGCATCTAAAGTATCCATGTTACAAGATCCTTTCCATCAAAATTCCTCATATCCATCTTTGGAATATGGTGGTTCTTCCATCCAACATTAGAGTTTATGAAATCATGATTAACATTTATTTTGTTCTCATCATGAGTTTCCTCTACTATATTTTCACCATTAGGAAACATTTCTTGTATCAACTTTTTCAAACCTTCCATGTCCACTTTTAGATGATTCTTCATGTTTTCCATGTTGTCTTTCATTTTTTCATCGATCTTAGCTTCCATGTCATCCATATTAGCTTCAATGCCAGCTTCCATGCCATCCATATTAGCTTCCATGCCATCCATCTTAGCTTCCACGCTTTTCTTCAAAACTTCCATTTCATTTTTTGTTGATCTTTGCGAGAGGGAAATTTGGTGCACTTGCACTTGTAATTTTGACATGTCATGTTGCATTTCTTCATCTTCATGGGGCATATTAAAGCCTTCTGGAGGCTTAATTGGTGTTGAATTACTCTTAGGGGGGATTTTAGAAGCCAATACTGGTATCTGTTCTACAATATGCCCTTGGAATCAATTCAAACTGATTTTTCAAAAAAGACTTATGCAATTCGAAAAAAAATACACACCTTTTTCTTGCTTTTAAGGAGCTCGATATCGAAACTAAATTATTTCTATGATTGCAAATATTCAATATCTTAAATTCAGTCCTGTAGTATCCCTCTGAACATTATTTCGAATGCCACAGGTCTAACCTGATTTGGATTCTTCAAGGAAAATTTATGCCCAATCTCTGACAATGACTTAATTATGGACTAGTTTAGTTGAATGAACTTGTACGGTGTGCCATCTATCACTGTTTCCTCCTTAGGCTCTGAAATTGATATACAAGAAACTTTAGTATGTTTAATTGCGACTACTTTTTATAGAATTCCAATCTGACACTCAGAGAGTGAGTTATGATGATTTTCCCACGGTCACCTCTTTGAGATGAAATTCAAGAGCCTGCAGAAACCATAACATCCACCGATCATATCTCCAAAAATGTTGTGAACCAAGATCTAAAATTTCTACAGGAGGTTCCTCAAGATTGCGGCATTGCTCTATATAAATTTCTTCTTTAGAACCTTCTTAGAAATAAAATTATAGCGCAAATTCCACGATGACCTGTTTTAGGTGAAATTCAGGAGCCTGAAAAAGCCCTAACTTCCACAGATCATATCTCCAAAAATATTGCGAACCAAGATCTGAAATTTTGATTTGAAGTTACTCAGGATTTTTTCTTCGCTCTGTAAAAATTTCAACTTCTGAACCTTCATACAAAAAAATTTATATCTAAAATGCCATGATGACCTGTTTGGAGTAGTGAAACCCTAGAATCCAAAGCTCCGATACCAAATGTTATGAAACCAGCTCCAAAAATAGAATAAAAGAGAGATCAACACCTTAGAAATCAGCTAGTTCAAGGGGGAAACATCCAATACATTACATAAATGAACAATTCTTGGATGATAAAAATGACCAAAACCTCCTTCTATATATAGGAGTTCATGGGGTCACAATATAATCCTAGCCTACATACCAATAATAATTGAAGGGCACAATAATAACAATATTGGGGTTACAAGGGTACAACAATAAAAATAATGGGGTTACATTAACAACAATAGGGGACTATACTAGTAATATAGGGACATAACAACCAGACCTGCCGCACAATGGTATGTGGAGCATCCTTCTGCTTCCCATGGAACCTTTAGCACCCTCACGATTTCATTCCTTACATATTTTCGGTTACCCATCCACCATGACTCGGGGATGGAGTTATTGACCCATTTTAGGCAAACTCCAATTGTCCATATCTTAGACCATCTCCATGAATGGTGACAGTGTCGAAGTTTGTGCAAAGAAAAACTCGATGATATATTTTTATTGGACCTATTTTTGAGAAATATCACAGTAGATATTTCAAAATATGTGGTGACCCAAGGACCTACCTTCGATGAGGATTCCATTAGGAAATACCAGCAACTCAAACTTATATACACCTATTCATGATACATATAAAATTTCCTTCCTAACACCTCGTGCCTGCAAATTTCTAAAGATTTTCTAGGCATGTCGAATACTACAGATGGCTTGATCGGGTCATTGACCCAAGGTCACCTAGGGCAACAGTATCCAGTACCAAGGATAATCATATGATTCTAACTAGAACATCACGCAACCTAGAAACCACCAAAGTCAATCTTCACCTTTGCATAATATGACAAATATGGTGTCATCATACCACCAACAGCAGGTAGGATCATACCCTCTCTCGCAGGGGACCCAGTACAGAGCTAATAATGCTGACAGAAGAGATCCCCCCAGCAACCATACATGAACAAGGGACAGGGGAACCTGGTTGATTCACTCTCTTGAGTTGTTGAACTTTCCACTCAGGGAGTTACCAGATGTGTCGAATATTGCAGATGGTTTGATCGATTCTTTGGCCCAGGATCACCTAGGCAATAATAATCATTACCTTGTAGATTCATGGAGTTACCATGCGCATCAAATACCACAAACGGTTTGATCAGGTCTTAGACTACAACGTATGCTTTCATTTCAAGATGGTATCATATTTCAAAACTGTTGCACTTTGTTAGATTTTGTTGAAGACCCATGCTATCATAAGCATCTATTTCAACAATTCTTAAATTGGAAGGTCCCCAATCATAGACCCATGCATACAATGAGAATTTACTCTAAAAAACATGACATACCAAGATTATGCATACGAGCACTACATTCAACCTACTTTCAAAGAAAAAATTCCCCTAAGAGTGTCAACAATCGTCATCATCAACGAAATAGTAGGTCACTACCACACAAGTGACATAGATAGAATCTCTATCTGTCAGATAAAATTTAATTAGCCAAAGCATCATGAGCATGGGACATGCTCGCCTCATGGAAATATTGTATTTATTTTATATCTTGCAGGTTTCCAATAGAACATGGTCCCTCTCTTACTCACAGCAATGGGTCTGCAACCTCAGGATTCACGTAAGTTTCTCTCTCTCTCTCTCAAAACGGATTATACAGAAAATAAACTATAATGTATTTTGGCTATACAATTCTTCCTATACCTCATACATTAGGGGGAACCTGTTATCACTGGAAAATTGTACAAGTAAAATACATTAGGAAATGTAAATCAGAAGGATTTAAAGGGAAGAAACACTTTACATAATTTGAAAAATTTAACTTTTCCTAAGGTCAAGCAGGCAAATTTATCAAATAGCACACGGAAAGCACTGAACCGAAGCGATCCGCGTAGCCTTTTCTTCGATATCAGTGAATATATTCATGGCTATCCATCAAATATATGTGTGATCCTGGGTATGGTGGAAGTTCGCCATTCGAGACCACCTAGCACACTTGAAGAAGAAGATTCCCCACTCAAGAGAGCCAAGTACAACCGCCTTGGAGCCACCTTGAGGCCTCAAGTTTAGCACACAATGGAATCAACCTCCCACTCTTGTGTCAACATCCACATTGTACCAAGGGAGGGAGGGAAATTTGAAATTTTCATATAAAAGACCACCATGGGAAGAATAATGTAGAACACATTGTTATGTTGGCCAAATTGCTTGAGAGAAAACCAACATTGTGTTGTCCAAGTAGCAAGGAGTGGAAGGATTCAGTTGTTTTCCATCCAACACCTCAATCCAAGAGAACAAGTTCACCAAGTGTCTGTTACTCTACCATCTATCAAGGATAGAAAGAGGCTTACAAGAAGCTTGAAGGGAAGAGCCCTCCTTTCCTTAAATATTAGAGCTCCATAGATCTAAGGATTCATTGCAAGTGTTTTAGCATCCTCTTCTCTTATACCATAAACAACTAAGAAAAGGGGAAGAATTCTCCATTTGCATTATTAGTGTGTTTGACTCGATTGGCCTTGTTATTGTATTTGTATTTTTGTTTCTTGTTTCTTGTTTCTCCTCTACTGTAGCATGCTATGTTCTTTACTTAGTTTACTACATGTTATTTTTTTCCACTAACAATCTAGAAAACCAATTGACCTAATACTTTCTTGTAGGAAGGAACCCTCCCCTACCAAGCACAGTGCATTTTGTTCGCCCCTGTGTCGAATGCACTAAAACCAGATGGATATGAATTTTTCTACCATACCAATTCTCGGTCAGCAAAGGAGATTGTATGGGGAGACCTTTATGAAATTCATGGTAAGTAATCAAGTTAAGCCACACAACTATCCTATTTATTCTGTCCATTCATATTTCAACTCTTTCATTATCTATAATGATGAAGACATCAATGATCAGGTTTTTAATTCAGAGATTGATATCTTTGAAATAGACGAAAAAAAAAACAATGGAACAAGACACTCAACTTATACCTCTTTGGAACATGGACTTTGATGGATCTTGTAGCAAAGAGGGTTCTAGAGTAGGATTGTGGGTTTAAAATTCAGGAAATAATCATGCTGAAGGAAATTCATACAAGCTTAATTTTAAATGAACTAATAATATAACTGAGTATGAAGCATTAATACTAGGATTACAGTTATTGAAAGAATTGTTTGCTAAAATAATTTCCATTCATGGGGATTATGAGCTAATCATAAAACAAATAAAAGGAGAATACTTTCAAAAACAGTACCTTAGATTAAGATCATACATAAATGTTTTGATGGACTTTCTAGAGAGTTTTGTGGAATATGACCTTTCTGCAATCCCTAGAAATCAAAATATCCTGGCTAATAGCCTTTCTTTTTATGGTTTTACCTGTAAAATGCCTCATCCCAATCGAAAATACACAGTTGAAGTGAAACATAGGCCAACTGTGTTGGCTGTGGAGCCTGATTATCTTGTTTACTTTGTATCACAGCATTGGACCCTGTACCTTAAAGGGGCGGTAACGCCACTTTGTAATGTCATCAGTGGGGGGTCCGGGGGAAGGCGCGACGCACCGGAGCCCCTGGTGGGGATTTTCGGGGAGTAGCGCCCCCGAAGCTAAAACCAGATGTAAAATTGCCTTGTAAAAGTTAGTAATTTCTAGTCAATCTGGGTCGTTCATTAGGCAAATGATCTGACGGTAGAAGTTATGTTTAGATTAGGGTTTTTTTCCCTAGAAGGCAACCCCTCATTTATGGATGAATTGGGTAAGAAGAATGATATGGGAATGCTATACAGTGATAGCCAAAGTGATATTCATCTTGCAAAGAACTTAGCATTTCATTCCAGGACTAAACACATACATCTCAATTACCATTTCATACGGTTAGTATTGGAAGATGGAGAGTTGAAGCTGGAAAAGATACTCACTAGCCAGAATCCTGCAGATATGCTAAAAAAAGTTGTAACCAGGGAGAAACTGAGAACATGCTCAGTTTCAATCAGTCTTCAAGGATGACAATGAAGATGACAAATAGCCAGGTCCAAAGAGGAGTCATTTTCCATCAAATGAAGCAGCGGTGGAGTTGCTACAATCAGTCTCCAAGTGGGAGATTGTTGGGTGTGGAGCCTGATTATCTTGTTTACTTTGTATCACAGCATTGGACCCCTGTACCTTCAAAGGGGAAGCAACGCCGCCCGTAATTAATTGCTGCCGTGGGTGGTCCAGGGGGGGCGGCAACGCTTTTCGGAGCCCCCCCTGGCGGGGGTTTTCGGGGGCAGCGCCCCCGAAGCTAAAAATAGATGTAAAATTGCATTGTAAAAGTATAGTAATTTCTAGTCAATCTAGGCCATTCATTAGGCAAATGATCTGACGGTAGAAGTTATGTTTAGATTAGATTTTTTTGCCCTCGAAGGCAACCCCTCATTTTTATGAGGGCATTGTATTGCGGCTGTGTATTGTATGTGTATTCTCGGAGCAAGAAACAGAGAGGGAGTCTGTGAGAGAGAATAGAGGATATTACAACGGATCTGCTGTAGGTTTTGTCTCTTCAATTTTTGCTAGATAATAGAAAGGAAAGACTGGCTGTTCGGGGTGTACGTAGCCCAAACTGGGTGAACCACGTATATCTGTGTCTCTCTGGTTTTATGTGTTTTGTGTGCTTGTATTTTCCGCATATTTTATGTGTTGCATTGCTCCATAATATATAATTTTCTAACAAATTGTTCCAAATATTGTTAGATATTGGAAAGTCATGGCAATCATAAACAAATTGAGAATTATATACAATATAAGGATGAGTTTGAAGAATATAATATAGATGTAGAGTGTGATTTATAAGATAAAATAGTTATGAATTTTTATTTAAAGAAATAGTTAGACAACACAGATGTGAAAACACTTGTAGATAAAGTTGTAAATAAAGTATAATTTATTGAAATATATCAAGAAAAAGAAGAATTTGAAATACTTCAATTAAGAGATAATGTTTTTCCTAGAGGTTTGGTTCCATTAGTAGAATTTTTTGATTTCAATGATGTAGCTAAGAAACCTAAGATTTAGCCCATATGGGAAGATGTAGAGGAATGTAACATAGTTAGTGAAAAAGACCCAAAAATGATAAAATTGTCCAAGTCATTACCACCTGCTAAGAAGCAGAAATACATTTATCTATTCAAATAATTCACTGATGTATTTTCCTAGAGATATGAAGATCTAAAATCTTATGATACTAGTATAATACAACATAAAATTCCAATTAAAGAGGACTAGAAACCCTTTAAAAAAAAAAATTGAAGAATAAATCCAGTACTGATGCATTTAATTGAGAAACAAATCAAGAAAATGTATGATGCTAAGATCATAATTCCACTTAGGTAATTTAAATGGGTTTCCAATATATTACCAACAAGGAAGAAAACAAGTGAAATCAGATTATGCATATATTTTATAAACCTTAATAAAGTCTCACTAATGGAAAATTACCCTTTACCTAAGATGTACCACATTTTACAAAAGGTAGTTGGATCTAGTAGGATTTCTTTGTTAGATGGTTTCTCAAGTTACAACCAGGTTTTGGTCCACCCTGATCATCAGGAAAAGACAACTTTTACTACTCAATGGGGTGCCTTCATGTATGTGAGGATTCCTTTTGTATTAATGAATGTTGGAGCCACATTTCAGATGGAAATGGATATTGCTTTTGCTGATTAAATTGGAATATTTATTGCTATATATCTAGATGACATCATTGTTTATTCCAAAACTGATGAAGAAATTTTGTTACATTTGAGAAGCGTTTTTGAGAAATTTATGAGGTTTGGAATTTCACTTAATCCTAAGAAAACACTTTTTGGCCGTGAAGAAGGAAAAATTCTAGGTCATATAGGTCATATCATTTCCAAAGAAGGTATTAGGATTGATCCCAGTAGAATTGAAGCCATCTTGAAAATATGTCATCCTATAAACATTAAATAACTTCAATCATTTACTGGAAAAATAAACTTCCTAAGAAGATTCATTCCCAACCTGGCATAACTCCTCAAAAAAATAACAAACATGCTAAAAAGGGATTAAAAAATAAGATGGAACATTGAAGCCATGTAGCCATTTGACCAAGTAAAACAAGCTCTAAAAAAATCACCGTCTTGATCAGTCCAGATTTTACAAAATATTTTATAATATTTTCATTTGCATCTGAACACACAATTGAAGCAATTATTTTACAAAAATAAAATGAGGGATATGAGAAACCCATTGCATTATTTATTAAAGCTTTAAGAGATGCTACATTTAAATCTAACATAATGGAAAAAATGTATTTTCCCTAATAAAAAAAATTAAATATTTTAGAGTATATATTCTCCATTCTCATATGATTGCTTATGTACCAAATCTTGTGGTTAAGGATATTTTGACTCAAAATGGACCATATGGTAAAATATGTTAGTGGATTGCCATTATTCTTGAATATGACATAGAAATAATAACCATCAAGCTCATTAAGGGACAGGGACTAGCAAAATTGATGGTTGAGTCTATATTTCATGCATTGGATATCAATTTTGTAGTTTGATCAAGAGGAGCAGGAAACTCCACAAATATATGAGGCTTGGAGAAATACATCCACTATCCTCTTCCCAACACAAAAGGATCCTCATAGCCACTGACTATTTCACCAAATGGATTGAGGCCACACCCTCAAGACTAGCAATTGATGATGTGATCATCAAATTCCTAGAAATCAATATACTATCAAGATTTGAATGTCCAAGTAAGCTTATCACAGATAATGCATCAGATTTTAAGTCAAAGAAAATGATAGACTTCTACAACATATGCCATGTCACTCTAGGAAATTAAAAGGCTTATTTCCCTCAGGGTAATGGGTTAGTTGAATCTTCAAATAAAATTTTGGTCAACATCATCAAAAAGTTGTTAGAAGGTAACAATAGGTCATGGAACAACAAGATGGTAGATACACTTTGGGATGATAGGCTTACCATAAAGAAATCAATTGGCACGTCTCCATACCAATTGGTTTATGGGATGGATGTTTTTTCTCCATATTCCTTTAGGAGTTCGAGTTATGAAGAAAATTCAAGAATTGCAGGTCGAACCAAATGATACTCAGAGAAGGATAAATCAAACCATTCAATTGCAGAAATCCAGGGAAGAAGTCTATCACAAAACACAAGTTATCTAGGAGAATTTCAAAAAAAAAATTGACAGAAGAACCCAGGAAGATGATTTCAATTTTGGTGATAGTGTTTTACAGTGGGATTCCAGAAGAGAAGACAAAGGAAAGAATGGAAAGTTTGATAATCTATGGAAAGGACCATCTATCATATATGCATTCAAAGGTTATAATGCATTTTTTCTCAAATATTTGGATGGAATACAAATGGTTGGTGGACCTCTGAATGGCAGGATGCTGAAGCATTATTTCTCACAAGAATAGATGTATTTCTTAGATAAGTCCATTATATATATCATTTTCTTTACTATTTTTATTGGGTAACTTTCTGATAGAATTTGAAGCTCGCGGAGAAGTCCCTAGGCTTTTGATTGATGTGCTACCATAATTAATACACAAAAACAAATAAATCATATGCAGACATTGCTGAAATAGAACATTCAAGGCTATTGATCAAAGGTTCTTGGCACCTCACATGGAGAGTTCCATCCCCAACTGGAGCCACTGTTAGGGTCCTAGAATTTATAGGATCTCAAGGTAATTAGATATTTTATCTCAGTTATTTGATATTGAAAACAATATTTCAAACTGAAAATGATTTCCAAAAAATATATAAAAGAAAATGAAAAGAGGGTATTTAAAAAAATGAATAAAGAGACAAAAGAAAAGAAAAACATTGATAAGAATAAAAGATAAAGATGAGAACCCCACAAAAGAAAAAAATAAATAAATAATATTCAAAGTGTTGCAAATTTAAATTCTACTACTTTGGTGTCACATATTCCCTTTTTTGGTGTCACATATGACAAGGCTAGGATGGACTTCTAGAGTTAGGAGCAAATAGGTCACAGGTACATGTTGGTGTCATCAGCGGGCCCAAGGGATTTTTGGAGGAGTTTTGAGGAGTTTCTATGTGGTTGGGTGGAATTCTCTTGATGTATTCCATGATTCAATAAAATTGTCTTTCGTTCTGGTGCATTCATACAAATTTCAGAAAATTGAGTTATTTTTGGGCTCAACTCAGTTAATTACGCTCAAGCTGGAATTTCGAGAGGAATACATGATAGAAAAACTTATTGTAATAGCTCATTGGAATGGGGATGAGGATACCTACATGGTGGGATGGTTGGAAAATATTTTCTATGACCGAATGAGATGTTCTAGCCGATTTACACTTTTCTACATTAAAAAAAAATATTTTAATAAGACGGAAAAGTGCTCCATGAATAAAATAATAATAAAATAAGGCTCTATAAGGATTCAAGAGATCTATAAATTAAATGGAGGAGGCCATTGAGGGATATCTTTAGAGTCGATCATTTTCTTATGTATGAGAGGTTTGAGAATGTGGTTCTCTACTTCATCCGTAGCCCTAGGATGGAAACCCTTGGGTGATTTGTTGTGTGTTGGACAAAAACCCAAATCTCTTTGAGGGGACTTCATTAAGAAGTTTCACACAACTTCAAAGATATTGGAGTGAGGATCATTCAGATCTTCAACGGGTGCTTCAGTGGATTCAGTGGTAGCTGTTTTCGGAGGGAGAGTGCAGTAGTTCAGTTTTGGATGTCAGTGCAGTGCAACATTTCATATTGATGGCCAGTTCTACATCTCCACTCTTTTTCGGTAGATGTATTTATAACCCCACTTATTATCTATAATAAAAATGTTGAGATTCTTCCTATTCGATGTGTTGATAGATTGTAGTGTTTATGTGTTTATTTTTCATGGAAATCTTATGTTTATTAATTCAGTAATTTTATGGTAAAATGCTGGGTTAGTGTGATTTCAGCAAAATTAGTAAACTATATTCCAGTGGTATCAGAGCTGGTATTCTTGCCAACCTGAGGGTTTATTAGAAACCGACTCTGAGCCAAGTCTATGAGGGCACATTCCTAGGGTTTTCAACACCAGAAATCTTCTATTCTTTGAAAACAAAAATCAATTTCATTTTTATATATTGTGTTTGAGTCAAGTAGAGTTGTTGTGATAAAGACATTTACCCTTATTGTTGTAGCAATTTTTTTGGCCCAATTGACTCAGTGTTTGGGATCAAAGTTTGGAGTAATGATATCAATCGCTTGTTACTGATCCCATCTATAGTAGCAAATGCGGGTGTCAATATAACTCTCCAGTCAAAGCTACGAGCCAGTTTGTAAAGGCAGAGCCTATCCTTGCTGAAAGACTGAGTTAAATTGTTGGTTGAATTTCATGCAAGGCAACCCAAATTCTTTAGCCTTAGATTCAAATTCGCATACGAAGGCTTGCGTCCAAGTAAAATTATTGAAACCGTTGTCCATGGGGTTGATTTTATTGAATCCTGAGTTGTTGATCGAAGTGGCTGAGGACGTGGCCAATTGAGTAGTCGCCGCTAAAAAAAAATAAAAAAATAAAAATCAAAAATCAAAAATTCGCATAGAATGTTGGTGTGGGCCACAAAATTATTTTAAGGAGTGTGAATAATTGGTGTGGGCAATGAATTTTGTTTATTTCTTTGTTTTTAAATAAGGCATAAGATTAATTTGTCATCTATTTTTGCAAGGTCCATGAAATATTATTTGAAGGCTGTGAATAAAATCGTTTTTATTTTAAAACATGAAGGGCCGCATTTTCTAGACTTTATTGAACCTTTTCTTTCTGAAATGGACAAGGGCATTGTTATTCATCAGTATTTTTGCTATTTTATAGATGACTAAATAATTTTCCTAGATTTCTAAAAACAAGATTCATGAATATTATGAGTTTTAGAAATCTCACTGCTTTCATTATCCTTAAGATAAATTTTTCACTATTCTACTACTCTACCATTCCATGGTTAGCATGTCACTCCTAGAATACCCCTCATGGGCTTATTTCACTCATATTTGTCTCATTTTCACACCCACAACCTTATTACTCTGTTTTTCCCATGTTAAACCTTTTCACTTTCCATCTATGTTTGCCAAATAGCATACCCTTTCCCATGTTCATCAAATGCATCAAGCATTGATGGTCTTAAAGCTACCTCTATAGGCTCTTTAAATAAATAAATTACATTGGATTTTGGATCCTCAATACATCTATATGTCAAAAAAATCTGTTTTTCATACTTTAAAACCATAATCCAATGCTCTTAGTCAAAGAGCCTCCCACTAGGTCACTAAGCTTTCATAGGTTGCAGGGTTATCCTTGGTGTACTAAATCAATGTTCTCCATGTGACAGAAGCTGAATCAAAATGATAAAATTTCATGCACCTATTTGTCCAAATCAGATCAAGAAAAATTCAAGGAGGACTGCTTTGGCAAGGAAAAAATTATGCAAAAGGACAGTTTTCCATTTTGACATTTATGCAGGAGTGTCAAGGTCGCTATCAACAGAAAATTAGGTAAGATAAAAGGCTAGCTCCTCACTAAAGGACATCCACAGCAAAGGAGGAAGCAACCTATTTTCAAGAAAAATCTGGGTTTTTAGAACTGATTAGACCAGCAATGTGCCAAGCAAGGAGCCAATGCAGAAAACCACAAGAATAGAGGCACACAATCAAAACTAGGCATGAAATGAAGATTTTTGGAAATTATTAATGAAGAAGGGAAAAAGGTGAGAAAAATTGAACATAAGTGAATGAACTTGAAAGGGCTATAGAGAACTTAGAAAACAACACTAATGATTCTTCTCAAGCAACCCAAAAACCTAAGATTTTGGAAAGACAGGTAAGGCAGATGAAATGAAGATAACAGGCCTCCAAAATGATAGTAGAAGGCTTTAAATGGCTGTTGAAGGCGACTTCAAGGATTTGCCAAGGTAAAAATGCTTCACTACCTCAAAGGGAAAGAATGCAAAGAGTATCAATGAGGGAGGTCAAGTTTTCAACAGCAGTCAATTTCCCGCAAATGGTCAAAGGAATAAAAACCTAGGGTTGAGTTTCAAGATGAGAAAATCAAGCTAATCATGAGGTCACTTTTAATTGACTAAAGTTGTCAAAATCTAAGAATTTCAGAAGGGACAAGATCAGTATGACATGGCACCTGCAAATCAGAAGTGGCTAAAGGGAAATGGCATACATGGTTATGAAGAAAAAGAACGTGTTAGAGATATTTTTATTATGCCTCATTGCCCAAATCAGTAAGGAGGAAAGAAAACATGTTCTCATGTAACTCACACTCAGAAATGTCAAAAAGGGATAAAAACATGTTTTCAGTTTCTCAGTGCAAGAAAAAAGAGGTTTGATAGTGCCAAGACCCTCAAGGTTAAAAATGACCTTTTTCATTTCTCCAGCAACCTACCATCAAAGGAAGAAGAGATACTTTGAAAATATTTCAAGTCACCTGCAATAAAAGGTCAAAAAGATATCAAGCAAAGTGATAATGTGAACAAAAAACTCAAAACATTAACAAAAGTGGGTTTTCAAGTTTAATTTATTTTCCCTAAAAATTATAAAGGACCTCCCTACACTCTTCATATCTTATTTTGCATTTGAAAAGAGTGAAGAGCCTTAAAAAGGAAATTTTCTAAGTTTAAGTAAGAAATTCTAGGCAAGGTTACCGGTGCTACGCTTTTGAGCCAACGCTGCTCTCACAGGAACCGGCGTTGCGCGAATAGGATTTTTTGCAATATGCTTTTGCACTGTGCTGTGAAAATAGCTGAATGCGATGCACGTATATGTGAGAATTGTGCCTAGGCAAAATCGACACACCCAGAAGCCTGGTGCTACTCTCAGAGGCCGACCCAATAGGCTCGGCACTGCGCATAGGAGCTTGACAGGCCTGCATGTGGGTAGTGCTGTGTACACAGGACCCGAATAGCCCATTTTTCTACCCAACGCTATGATTAGGTGAAAAAGGCCTCTTTTTCTTGCAAATTTCCCTCGAAAGGCCAAAGGTACCCCTCTAGGCCATTTCCAAGACCCTGCAAAAGAGTTGAAATTGGTAAGTGGAAATTTTTCCTCCTCCTCAAGTGGCTTTGTTTTTTAATGATTAAGGGAAAATTATCAAACCCTAATGCCTAAATGAACCCTACGTCTTCATGGAAAACACCTTGTCTTGACCTCCCAGCAAACAATTATCTATCAAATAGTGTGAGTTAGTGTAATTACAAATCAATTCAAGTTAAGCCCTCATCAAGCTCAAAGCAACTCAGTAATAAACCCACGTGCATATCACTCATTTGCAAAATTTTCCCTCACCATAATTTCTATTCACTCTTACTGCCTAAGTTTCACAAGAAGACCCAATTTTGTCCAAAAAATATCCCTAATCACCATGTTAGGAGAAGAAGGCAGTGTCAGCAGTGAAGGAGGCCAAGTGCCTATAAGACCAAAGCATAAGGGAGGTAAGTTCAATATATTTTAACCCCATAGCATAGTGGATATTACTTCATCTCCCATGATTCTCACATGCTTTCAGAATGTGGGGTGTTTGTGAGAAAGTCGGAAAAGTGCATAGTCACCCTGAACTCACTAGGTTGTTTTTCCTCAAATTACACAATAAACAAGTAAGCCTTGCAGGGGTATATTTTCAACTATCAGTAGATGCCATCTCTAAGGCTACAAATATACCTACTGCTGGTGAAAATGGTTCAAAAAATCAATATTAGACATGAGCTATTATGAGCCATTTGTCAACACTAGATATAGAGAAGGCTGCAAGGCTATTTTCCCTTTCTCACACTTACTAGAGAGGTATGCAACCCTAATGAAGGTCATCATGAAATAATTTACCTGTGAGGGGAGATACTCTAGGCTCTACTCCCACCATGTCAGATTACTCATGCATTTAACTAGGGTCAAGATGCTTCATTATCCCTATTATTTGTATAGGAGTATAGACAAGATGTCTTATGTTGTCCGAAAGAGAAGTTATACATAGAAAATGCATAGTTTGTTCCACCACTCCTTGATCAAGATGGTGGTATTACATTAACTGGAGAAAAAAGGAATACCTTGGGACGTGTGCATAGCTCATGAGATATTCGCAAGCCCATGGCCTCATCATCAGCCTAGTTTACCCTCATCATCTCATCCTCCTCCCTCCACTCCTCCATCACCTCCTACAGATCATGCCTCATCATCTACACAAATAGCCTCTCCTCAAGAAAACCTCCCTTCCTCACCTTCTCCTGATGCATCAGAACAAGAAGGAAGTGGTAGTGAGCAAGACACTAACAATGAGGGTGAAGGTGACAATGAATTGGTCCAAACTGAGGTGGAGGTAGATGATGAAGAAGGGTCAGATGATGAAGAAGAGGTAGATGATGAAGAAGAAGTAGATGATGAGGAAGAGGAAAGTAATGAGGAAAAGAATAATGACCAAGAGGTCAGCAAGGAAGAGAAAGAAAAGGGCAGTGATGAAAAGACAGATAAAGAGGCAGATGCAGAAGATGACGAAAAAGAAGTAGATAGTGACGAAGAGGAAAATGATGAGGAAGAGAACAATGAACAAGAGGTCAATAAGGAAGAGAAATAAAAGGACAGTGGTGAAGAGACAGATAAAGAGGAAGAGGCAGAGGAGGATGATGAAGAAGAAAAAAAAATTAAGAGGCAAGGAAAGATAATGAAGAAAAGGGCAATGAGCAAATTAGTGATGAAGAAAATAGTGACAAAGAGGACAGTGACAAATAGGTCAACAGTGACAAAGAGACAAATAATAATGAAAATAGTGGACAAGACAACAAGGAAGAAAATAGTCATGATATTCATGACAACATTCAGCTCCACAGTGATAATGAGGATGATGACAGTGCAGAAGATAAAGAAGAAAGTAGTCTCAATGATGAACAAAACAAAAGTGAAGAAAATGCAAAGGGTGATAATGAAAATGATGATCATAGCAGTGAAAAGGTAAGCATCTGCAATGAATGACAAAATGAAGATTTTGATGGAAGTAGAAAGGATAACAGCCATGGGGAAGACACTAACAATACCACAATCACACCTCTTTCATTGACATATAAAAGAGGGCTGAGGCTTGTGTTTGCTACCTCCAAAAGGCAAGGGACCATGCCATCCACCTCATCTCAACCACATGAAAAAGGTAAAATAAAGGTAAAGGTAGAAGAAGAAGATCATGAAGTTGAGAGGGAGTTTGAGATCATTCAGATGGAAAGTGATGAGGAGAATGAAACAACGATCTCAAACTTGCTCATCCAGAACAAAAATTCACTCATTGAATACCTCCAAGAAAATCTTAATAAGGCCAAGAGTGTAAATGATGCCCTTGACATGGAGAAAAAGTATCTAGGAGCACAAATTTCAATTTATGAAGCTAGATCCATCAAAGATCTGAAAGAAGTCCAAAGGGCACAGGTAAAGTTAGAAGAGTTCATGGGCACTTATGAAGAGAGTGAGGTGAAGGAAGACAGTCTAGGAGGAGACCTAGAACCATGGCATTGAAGAAGGCATTGGCAAAGCAAAGGGAACAAGAATTAGCCCTAGCAGAGTAGCTCACTCTAGACGAGTTTTTGGCCATGGAGATAGCAAATGACGAGGTGCCTTGGTTGGAAAGATCCAACATACACTTGGAGGCTAAGTTTAAGAAGAAAAATCAAGATCTTGATCTCCAAAGGAGGATGACCAAGCATTATGCCCAGAGATGCCAAGCTACAAGGGCTAAACTCAAGAAGGCCCAAACCAAGATCCAGGCACTAAAAGAGGAAAAATGCCAATCTAACCTTGGAATTTGTCACAAGCTTCTCTACCGGTCTCTCAAAACCCATGAGGCACACATCCACCAAATTTGAGAGAATTTTGACAATTATTGGTTTTTTGTAAATTTGGAGGCCTATAAGCACAACACCCCTAGCACTACGATTTTTCGTTAGACATCCTCAGAGGGAGAAATTTTCAGTTTTTGAATCCTCATGTATAGTACAATATGATCACCAAATTTCAGAGCATTTGGAGCATTTGTGACCCCTCAAAATGTTAAAAAACAAATCATTTTTCACCTTTCTACCCCATTCTCAGGCTTGGTGCTACGCTTATAGAAGTTTTGGAAATTTGGCTTTTTGGATAGGCTACAGGAGCTCAATCAGAAAACCAAAGGTATATGTGGAAAGTAGACTCAGCAGGATTTCTAACGGGCCATCACGGGGAAAATTTCGACATCGGGAGGTCACCACAACTTGGCTGTAAGTGGACCTATTTTCTGCCTATGAAGGTGTTGCGCTTTTAGGCCTCATTGTGTGTTTTTGTCCAAAAGTCAACAAAACACACTCATTAATTGAAAAATGATATTTTAATGTTTTTTTGAGGAAAATCACTCTAAAATTAAGTGCTAGGAGTTATTTTGGCATTTATTTCATGGGATATTTTATGCCTTAGGCCTTGCATGGTCTCTTGGGCATTAATGACATTTATGAGTGATTTTGACATTTTCCAACCCTATATAGGGTTTTTGCCCTCCTTTTCTAAATAAATATAGCATGAGGGATTCATTGTAAATTTTGGCATTTTATGACTCTTCGAAGCAATACATAGTTTTTTTTGGAGATTAGAGAAGAAATTGGTGTTGTGTAGTTTGTGAATGGCTTGTCTTGATTGATGATGGAGAAGGCTTCTTGTAGGATCCTTGAGATTGGTTAATGGTGATATGCTTCTATTCAATTATTTTTTTCTCATGTATCATTGTGTTTCATCCTTCTTTATTGCAGTAGGACAAAGGTTTTAGACTAGGAAATGTTTTCAAAAGCACCTTAGCTCTGTTTGTTCTTCACTACCTCTATGTTTTCCTCTGCTGGGAATTTTTAGAGAATTTTGAATTTCTCTCTAGACCCCCCAAGCTTGTTTATTTCATGAATGGTTTAATACAATAGGTATCAAAGATTATTTATGGTTAGCCCTGCTTGTTTGATGTCTATAAAAACTATTCTTGATGTCTCTCTCCAAAGTACCATTGATTAGGTTTTCCAAAGAGTCTATGTTTCGATCATACCCTTTGTCCATGCTTGAATAATTGTTTTGGAGATCTTCATAGCTATGATCAATGATGTTTAAGCATTCCCTCTTCTTTGATTAAATTTTTCTGTGTATCTTTAATGTTTTCTAACCTTGAAGTTGAAATCACTAGAAGTTAAATGAGTTTCTCACCTTCTATATTTCATTGGATTGTATGTCTGAAATGCTAATTTGCTTAAGTTGAATCAAAGAGTTATTGGTGTTCTTGTCTATTGATTTCTTCTTAATGCTAAATAGTGTTGGGGTCTTTCCTTGTTTTTAAGTACATGATAAGGGATTCTTAATTTCCCTTTTTCCTACTTTGTTCACAAACTTGATGTTCATTTCATTTCAAAAAAACCTTGAGAATCCATCTGACCAATGCTAGATTTTCCCCGTGATCCACCCTGATTTACTATTGAAACATTCTATGACTTTTATTTGGCTCCATAGCCCAATTAATTGAAGATTTTGTCACTCTATCTATTCTACTTGATCATCTTACCCAACCAAAACAAACAAACAAACCCTACACTTAACAAATATCCTAAAATCAAAACCCTAAAAGAAAAAAAGTTCATATCCTTTGCTCAAATAGAGAGAGCCCTCTCTGAATCCAAGAAGGCTAGGTCCTAGGACTCCAAATACTGGTCTAATGTTACCCTGGGCATTTTATCTCACCAATCTAAAAAATCACAAGAACCTAACATAATGGCGATCACGACGGGACCTTCTGAGTCAATAACCATATACATATTCCTTAGGACTTCAGAAACCCTTATTACATAACATCTATTAATTTACACCAAATCATAGCCTAACACAATTGGCAATCAAGGTGAGAGGCTTTCTGAGATTAAGCGACAATCTAAGCACTCCTTAGAACTTTAGAAACCCTTATCAAATCATATAGAACTCAAACTGTTAGCCAAGAGTAGAATCTGACTGCTTCACCATCCTAGCAAAATGATGAGTCAACTGGAGAACACTCATAGAAACCTTAGGGCTACATAAAGGAACTCAAAAAACCCAAAAACATCCCTAGATTAGTTTTTTTATCGGTTATTGGTGGTGGAAAATAAACATACATCCTTAAAACAGCTAAAAATATCCACTTGGAGACTCCACAAGCCTCCAGTAGGCCTTATAACTTTAGTAGTGTTCTTCTATTTCCTTAGGATTGTGTCAAATCAGCCCTAATAGGTTTAGAAGCCTAGTCACACACTGTGAGTTTAGCAAACATTAAGAGAGGTCAGCCTTCCGAAAACAGTCATAAACTTTTAGCCTGTCTATACCTTGGGTTTGAAATCTGGCTTCACAAAGGATCAGTACTAGATCTCACCTGAACCTAAACCCTCCCACTATAGTTGATGATCCATAAAATATTTTGTGACAAAATTATAAAACTGGAAACTAAAATATTGTTAGGACCATTCATAGAGAAAGCTCTCTCCCTGAACATCTTACAGCCTTGCAAGACTCCCAGTTTGACTTGCACCATACAAGAAATATTTTCATTACCAAGTCACAAAGTGGGATTGACCAGACTGGTCTTGAGCCCCTATATTTGCAACGGAGTTCAAGCAGAGAAGCCTCTCCTTCCATTCCTCCTAAATTTCAGCTTCTCCATCACTTTAGCTCTTTTCATACCAAATATGCTCAAAACCAGTTTGTTGGTCCAAGTACCTCTACCACCCACATCCACACATCCATTGTTCAAACCACTCCACTTCATCCTCCACCCCCTCTCACAAACCCTCCCCTTGTAAATCATCCTTGGATCCCATTCACTCCCATCATGATAGCATGGTATGCCCCCCTGGCACTGCCACAACCTTTGTTACCTTTGCCACATGATTACCAGTCCAAATTCCCTCACTTTTCTGGAGCTAAATCCATCATTGCCCAACATCATGTAGATAGGATAAATGATGAATTTGATTACATGGAAATAGAAGAGGAAACCATTAAAGTGAGGATCTTTGCACAAATTTTAGGAGGAGAAGCCAAAAAATGGTTCAAAATCTTGACTCCTAACACCATACATGATCTCCCTTCCCTTTACCAGAAATTTATAAAAAAGTGGGAAATCAAGAAAAACCCTCTCCAAATCCTCTCATAATACAAAAAACTCAAAAGAAATATCGGGGAAAGTGTCCAAGACTATTGTACCAGGTTCAATAGTGTTTACAATGCCCTCCCACCATACATGAAACCCCCACAAGGCTTAGCTTTAGCAAAATTTCCAGAGGGTTTAGATCTAGACATGGTCTATCAACTAAGAGAAAGACAACCCTTGATTTTAAAATACATGCAAAAGGGAGCTATAAGTGTAGAGGCCAACCTGATTGAAAAGAGGGCCAGGATGAGATCAAAAAAGAGAGTCACCTACAAAGATGAAACAATGGCCCCAACCTCCTCATCTAATGCCAAGATTGATAATTTAGTGAGGGTAATGAAAATAATGATGGAAAGAATAAATTTGAGTGAAAGAAGACCTCCTAGGGAAAACCAAGCAAATCCCCAAAACAGAAACAAGAATCCAAACTTTAGAAGAGACCCTCCCCTAAAAACACCAAGAGATATTGACAAACAAATCAGGCCCCCTTTCTAAGAAAATTATGTGGATTAAGAGGGAAGAGAGTCTGAAGAACCTGTAGAAAACCATGTAAACTTGATAGGTTCTGACAATTAGGGAGATGTTTTTCTCACTGAAGAAGAACAAGGTTTATTTTCCTCAGATCAAATTGAAACAAACTATCAGGATTCCGAAGACTAATAATCGAGATTTGAAATGCCATAATGGAAGTCCATAGGAAATATGAAATTAGGATCAAAAGGAACCAAGAAAACTCCCAAAACAAAAAATAAGACATTGTTGTTAGGAAGACACCTGAAAAAAATCCTAAGAAGATGTAATATTCCAAATTTGGAACAGCTAGCAAGGCATGACTGGAAAATGAATTTTCTAGGAATGGCTACCACAAGTTTTGAAACCAGCACTTGGATCCCTTATATCTGAGTATCTAAGTCCTAAATCCAAGAGGATATCAAAAAAAAATCCTTCTAGGTGGGGCAAACAGGGCTCCCACACCTAGTATGGCTTGATAAATGCCCAATGAGGGACTAGAGCAATGTATAAACATATTAATGGATGTCCAGCATTAAATAAGCTCATAGGATGTGTTAAAAACACATAGCCATTAATTCAAGCTACAAAAGAAAACTATACTTCATTTTATGAGCCAAAAGTTGGGGAAAACAACAATTTATGCTCTAAAAAGGTTAATTTCAGAGATGAGCATAAAAATAAGGGAAATTTATGGTGGGATCTCGTAGCTTAGGTCATAAGTGACTTAAATATCAAATTTCAACCCAAAAAAATGAATCTAGCTATGTTAAACAGATCTACCACTCCTGATATAGCTTAAAAATGCCCAATCCCCATGATTTAATTACTACAGAATTTACTGAAGCACAGGTAGCATTATTTTCTGAAGGTGATGGATGAAATATGGTATGGAAATTATAAAATCAGATCTATAGCATGGTTCATACAATGTACAGTGGATAAATAGAATATTTAAGGAAAGAATCCCTCAAGATTGAGGGGCTGCAACAACATATTGAGACTGCTAAGCTTGACAACGTTATTTTATGGGCTGAAGTAGATGTATATGGCATTTCAGATCTAGAATAGATATGTGTACAAAATATAGATACATATCAGATCTGTACACTAGATGAGCTCCTCTACAATTTCCCCTTGGGGTTTTGATCAAAACATGAAGGTACAGGAGTAGAACTGAGATCTAGAATTACAAGTCTGCAACAATATTAAAAAATTATGTAGTAAATAAATACATAATTAAATACTATCTGAAACAAACATGGATTGGTTGGCCAATCCATGGATCACCACAGTGAAATGGAGAATCCTATCACCGGAGATCTCTCCTCCAAATATCAGTCAAAACACCCTGCAAATTCCCTCTTGCAGATAATGTATTATGGAAGGGAAAACTCTGTTGTTATATTCAATAGTGATAAGGCCTGATGCCTTGATCTGAAAATGTAGTTCTGATGATCCAATACACTCTTCCATGAGGTTAAAAGACACAGTCACTAATAAGAGGCACTAGATTTGCGTAGATATGAATATATCTAGCTTCCACTGCTGCAACTTAAAAAAATAATAAAACCCTCAACAGGATCTGAATTATGGTTAGAATATTAATCTTGGCTCAAGCCTGATAGTGGAAAATATAGAACAATTCTCCTCCAAGAGTTACTCAAGAAAGGAGGTGGGATTCCCGACCAGGAATGCCCAAGTGCTAAACAACACTATTCTCAGCTAAAAAGCTAGAGAATGAGGGTTCTCTAAACAGACAACACCTTCAGCAATATCAAATGATCAACCCCTCTCTTGGTGTCCTCATCCTTCTTTTATAATGTGGGAGCCTTGCCAAACCCTAAACCATCTTGATGAATTAGCCTCATTCACATGAGTGGCCTCCAACATGGACTGCGCTGTGCCTTTTGGAGATACATTGCACCTAGATAGCGCTGTTGATTTGGTCCTGTTAACCCAGTCAATTGATCCAACCTCTTTCACACTTGAGTGTGTTTATGAAGATAGCTCAGATTTAGCTTATTTCACATTGAGCATTGATTTATTTTGTTATTTAGGAGTTATTATTGACCCTCCTTTACAATTTTATTCAATAAACAGGAAACAAAACAAAAACTAAATATTCCTATTAGCTTGGGCTAATTAGGAATATTACAATCCTCCCCCTTCAAAGTGTTGCTTGACTACAAGCAACTGCAAGGTAGAGAAATATTCTCCCTACCTCTTCTTTTGGGCTCATCAATGGATCCAACTATGGCTGAAAATGATAGGCAATGAATCTATTCTCCAATGAGTTTTTCCAATTGTAAGATAACAAAGTGTACATCATGAAGAAATGGAAGGTAAAAGTGGTGATCTCCTTGTTTCTCAATGGCCTCCTCAAGGTAGGAGTGATGAAAACATGGGAAGTCTTATTCCCAATGAGTGACTCCTCCACCCATGCAATCATCCAAATGAAATGAGCCATTCTAGGTAGCTCATCATAAGAATCTTCAACCCCGGATCAATGAAATGTGTTGGGGCTGAATGGAGAGTTTAGATTTTCCCATCCAAGTACTTTCTCCCTCCATTTATGGTAAGTATGTGGAGGTTGCTGATATTGGGCTGAAATGTCATGGCCTCCAAAATTGGCCCAAGCCACCCCACAAAATGAATCAACCATGAAGTGCCCCCTCAAATAATGCATGTTCTCCCAATGGCTCCTCCTACATGGAGGAAAGAGGGGTGATATGGCAATCATGGCGTGTCCATTGTTTCTCTTGAAACATACATCATGTGAAATAGGGAGAATCATAATCCCAATGGGAATTTTCAACTCAAAGCCCACTCTCCAATCAAATCTCCCCATGAGAAAAAGCATATCAGAAATATATGGAAGTAAAATACAATGAGAACAAGTTGTCAAATGACAATCGGAGAGTGAGGCATAGTTCCACTCATGGAACCAGCGAAGTGCATCCCTTGCTTGCATCAAAAAAAGAAATAACAATTGCTTCACCAGCCACTTATTTGCTGCCACAGTCATCTCATAAGATGGAAATATGAAGTTACAATGTGGTGTCAATGGTGCACACCAAGAATCCTGTGGATTCCCCCACAAACCACCGTTAAGGTATCCAAAATCATTGCTACAAGTAGCTGCAAGTACATCATCATACATCATACAAGAAGGAACAATCCTCCTTGATACATCATGCTTCTCAAACAAGGAAAAGAAGTACAATACAAAATGTGAAATTATACCTTCTCCATCATGTACTTGAGATCTTGAGCTGAAATGGCTCAACTAGAATTTCTCCCTCACCTCCAATGAATAGGGAAGTGGCTATGACCTCCTCTTCATTAACATCTGGGCTATGCATCTCTCCATATGCTAAAATATGTCAGGCTGGATGCCCTCCCAAGTGAACTCCTCCATCAAATGGAAATATGCATCAAAGTGCATAGAAGAGAAGTCCTCATGTGCTGCATGTAGCAGCTTCTCCTTGAGATTAGAAGATATAGTCAAGAAGATCCTACCATAGGAATAGATGACCACATCATCCACCATGTATCTATCATCTCCATTCGGGTCATCAAGAATTATGCATGCACCAAGATCCTTGGAGTACTCTACCAAAAGTTGAGACCTCCAATAAGGATCAATCCTCCTAAGAGACAATGCTCGTGATCTAGCATATGAAGCTCTCCTCATGTTTTTGCCTGCTACTTTGACGTCCCTCATGCAAAAGTCATCCTCCAAACTCCTCACCTCCCTGGAATCCAAGAATGGTGAGCCAAGAGGCAAGATGTCTCTCACCAATTCTAGATTTGGTGGCCTCCAAGGTGGAATGCCTCCATGTAGTGAGACATCAAAATATGAAGTGGAATGCATGTATGAGTGGACTGATTTGTCCCTCTCTTCTCTGTGCAGTACAATCTCCTTCCTTTGTGTAGAATTATTCTGAAATAAATAAGGGTGAATGCTCATCATCCCTTGATGTTGATCCTTATTCTCTTCCTCTCCTCCCATCTCACAATCCACTAGTGCTACTACATGTTGCTCTGAAATTGTGTTTTGGTTCACACACAGCATAAGAAGTACTGGGGATTTCTTCATTAGAAGAAATCCTTGAGGGATTTTCATGTCTTCCCCTTCTCATTCCCCTGATTTATTCTTTCAATTCATGCATGGATTGAGAGAGAGTTTTAGAAAACTCTTCCCTTCAAATCCTTTGAAGTAAAGGGGTTTCACCCGTCTTCTCTTTGTCATCTATGTAATATTTCTTCTGTCTTCTTCTTTGGTACCTTTCCTCCTTGATAGTGAGAGGTCCCTCCTCTTACAGAGACATATTATATCTGCAATAAAATCACATGATGTGCCAAGAAATATGCTTCGATACAACTGTAATATTCCAAATCTGGAACAGCTAGCAAGGCATGACTGCAAAACGTATTTTCTAGGAATGGCTGCAAAAATATTTGAAACCAACACTTGGATCCCTTAGATCAGAGTATCTAAGTCCTAAATCCAAGAGGATATCAAAAACAAATCTTTCTAGGTGGGGCAAACAGGCCTCCCACACCTAGTATGGCTTGATAAATGCCCAATGAGGGACTGCAGCAATGTATAAACATAGTAATGGATATGCAACATTAAATAAGCTCATAGAATGTGTTAAAAATACATAGCCATCAATACAAGCTACAAAAGCAAACTGTACTTCATTTTATGAGCCAAAAGTTGGGGAAAAACAACAATTTATGCCCTAAAAAGGTTAATTTCAGAGATGAGCATAAAAATAAGGGAAAGTGATGGTGGGATCTCGTATATTATGTCATAAGTGACTTATATATCAAATTTCATCCCAGAAAAATGACTTTAGCTATGTTGAACAGATCTACCACTCCCGATATAGCTTAAAAATGCCCAATCCCCATGACTTAATTACTACAGAATTTACTGAAGCACAAGCAGCGTGATTTTATGAAGGTGATGGATGAAATATGGTATGGAAATAAGAAAATCAGATCTATAGCATGGTTCATACAATGTACAGTGGATAAATATAAGATTTATAGAAATAATTCCTCAAGGTTGAAGGGCTGCACCAACATATTGAGACTGCAAATCTTGACAACGTTATTTTATGGGCTGAAGCAGCTGTATATTAAATTTCAGATCTAAAATAGATCTGTGTACAAAAGATAGATCTATATAAGATTTTTACACTAGATGAGTTCCTCTACAATTTCCCCTTAGGGTTTTGATCAAAACATGAAGGTATACGAGTAGATCTGAGACCTAGAATTACAAGTATGCAACAATATTCAGGAATTCTGCAGTAAATACATACATAAGTAAATCATATCTGAAACAAACATGGATTGGTTGGCCAATCCATGGATCACCACAGTGAAAGGGAGAATCCTATCTCCGAATATCTCTCCTCCAAATAGCAGTCAAAACACCCAGCAACTTCCCTCTTGTATATAATGTAGTATGGAAGGGAAAAATATGTTGTTAGCCTCAGTAGTGACTAGGCCTGATGCCTTGATCTGAAAATGCAGCTCTGATGATCCAATACACTATTTCAGGAGGTTAAAAGACACACTCACTTAGAAGAGGCACTAGATTTGCCTAGATATGAATAGATCTAGCTTCCACTGTTGCAGCTTAAAAAAAAAATCAAACCCTCAACAGGATATGAATTTTGGTTGGAAGATGAAGCTTGGCACAAGCCTAATAGTGGACAAGATATAACAACTCTCCTCCAAAATCTACTCAAGAAAGGAGGTGGGATTCCCGACCAAGAACACCCAAGTGCTAAAAAACACTATTATCAGCTAAAAAGATAGAGAATGAGGGTTGTTTAAATAGAAAATACCTTCAGAAATATCAAATGATCAACCCCTCTCTTGGTGTCCTCATATTTCTTTTATAATGTGAGAGCCTTTCCAAACCCTAAACCATCTTGATGAATTAGCTTCATTCACATGAGTGGCCTCCAACATGGATTGTGCTATGGATTTTGGAGATACATTGCAGCTATAAAACGTTGTTGATTTGGTCCTATTGACCCAATCAATTGATCCAGCCTCTTTCACACTTGAGTGTGTTTATGAAGATAGCTTAGATTTAGCTTGTTTCACATTGAGCATTGATCTATTTTGTTATTTAGGAGTTATTATTGATCCTCCTTTACAATTTTATTCAATAAAAACAAAAAATGAATATTCCTATTAGCTTGGGCTAATTAGGAATATTACAGAAGATAACAGAAATTACCAACACCATAGCTAATAAAATTGATCCAAACAGAGACAAAAAAAGCCAGCCAAGTGGTGACACAAGCTGCCTTGGTGCATATACTAGTGGCCCTGAGAAAACTCTTTTGTCCAAAGTCCCAAAAGAGAATTAGTAAATTAAACTTGTATAAAAAATTATGGCTAATAAAACTGATGTAAATATGTCCAAAACACAAGTGCCTTTCAGTTTTGAGGTAGAGATTGCTGAAATCAAGATCACCATGCCTCGAACTGAACTGATAACCCAAGATATGTACAGGTCCCAAGTTCTGAAAGTTTTAAACATGGGAACTGATATCTATACTTTAAACTTGACAGATGACAAACCTGAGCTGTTGTTTGGACCTGAAGTAGAAGGAAAATACCAAGAAGGAGACATTCCCCCTTTCTATGTTAGCTTAAACATACATGACAAAATCTTACATAATGCCATTCTATACTCAGGTGCCTCTCACAGCCTCATGCCAAAGGTAGTGATGGAGAGATTAGGCCTAGAAATAACCAAGCCTTAGAAAGACTTGTATTATTTCAATTCAAGCGGAGTCAAGTGTTTGGGCCTAATCAAGGATTTATGTGTCAATCTAGCACAAACCTCGGCTAAGGGCCTACTCATGGACATAGTAGTAGTTGACATTCCCCCTAACTATGGCATGATTTTATCTAGATCTTGGGAAGCCAAGCTTCAGGGGAACCTCGAACTTGACATGTCATATGCTACCATCCCTATTTTCAACCAAACAAGGAGATTGTACCAGGAATCACACTTGAATTTTATGGTTAGCAGCCAAGAAAGACCAAACAACACACCTGTTTATTCCATCCATTCGGATCTTGACTCATTCATTTTATATAATGAAGAAGACATGGATGAAAAGTTAAATGAAATTGAGATAGATCTGGACATGCCTCAACAGTTAAATCATGCACTACATGAAGAACTCAATAGCTTATACTTTAGCAGCCTGGTACAACAACAACATGATGGTAAAGAAGAACTTAATTTTCTCCAAACTGAAAATAAAATTTAAAAACCAAAACCAAGCTTAGAATCTAAACAAGATTTCTCACATGAAGAACAAACATCACAAACAAAACCATCCCCTTCTTCCAATATGCTGAAATACTTTCATAATACAGAGTTTTCTAGGAACCTGAATCAAAGGAATCTTAAGGTCTTTCCATACATAGAAAAATCATCATCAAATGGTTTTGTCACTTCAGAAGAGTTGTTGAATCCCAAAAATGTTGCTAGGGACCCTAAAGGAGTATCTACCGAGACGGATATAGAGGAGTATAATGTAGGCAACCTAGAAAGACCCAAAATGATTAATTTATCCAAGACTTTACCACTTCACACAAAACATAAATACATAAGACTGTCCAAAAAGTTTCAAGATGATTTTGTATATAGTAATGAAATACTAAAGCCTTGTGACACAAACATTATTCAAAGAAGGTTTCCTTTCAAGAAAGACCATCAACCTTTTGAGAAAATTGTGTCACTAAGAAAGAAAAAAAAGGGGTATAGGCTATGTGTAGACTTTAGGTACCTAGAAAAACCCTCCCTAAAGAAAAAATCCCCCTTTCCTAAGATAAATCATACACTAAAAAAGGTAGAAGCTTCTAACAAGATGTCATTGCTTGATAGTGTTTTAGATTACAATCATGTGATAATACTTCCAACTTATCAGCATAAAGCCACTTTCAAAGCACCCTAGGACACCTACATGTTTGATCAAATGCCTTCTGAGTTAAAGAGTGTTGAAGATACTTTCCAAAGAGCCATGGCTCATGTTTTAAGTTACTTCACTATGTTATACATTGATGACATCATTATCTATTTTGAAACTAATGAAGAATACCTTTTCCACCTAAGAAGGATCTTTGACAGAAGCAAGGTTTGGAAGAAAGACTCAAAGAGAAAATACAAAGGAGAGAATGGATTGTTTGAAAATTTTTGGAAAAATCCTTACACCATGCACTCAAATGGAGTTAATAAGGTTTTATGTTTACAAGAGCTGAATGTAGAAGAGTTATTTGGAGATCCTGTCAGTGAGAGAATGCTCAAACACTATCTTTGTCAAGATTCCTAGTTTCAAACCAACATTCATTATACATAACATTGCATGATGAGAGATCATAAAGACAAAAACACAAAAACAAATAAAGAAGGAAAAATAGGGCAGATTTGAAAAGAGGTACAACCCCATACCTAAAAAAGATTAATACTTGAAGTGTGCAAGCCTAAATGCCACTACTTGTTCAAAAAGAGTCTTGTTCAATCATCTAGCCAAATCATGGATGAATATGTTTTAAATTTATGCTGAAAGGTTAGTGAAATAAGGCTTGTTGGATCATTTAATCTTGACTTGTCAATAGGAATATATTAGGAAGAAGTGATACTGGTTCTCCATGCTCAAACCTGAGCCAAAGAGAAAGAAGGGATGGCTTAACAAATGATAAATCATAGCCCTCATGATTTCTAGTTTTTTTTGTACAAAAATAAGGCCTGTGTGCAGCTTGTTCTAATTTCACAACCCATTGTAAATCAGATAGCTTAATCCTGGTTTAAACATGTTTTCAATTTAATTTCGGTAGATTAGAGAATGAAGCTTCTCAAACAGCTTAATATTGATAGATGGTTAGTCTAGGTAGAGAATAAAAGAGTTCTCTAGCATAATCTGAACTCTTGGAAGTAATAAGGGTACCAGTAAATAGATTTGTTTTAATTTCAAAAGAAGATAATGTCAAGGGTTTTCCAATCCAAGTGCACCCACAAGAAGAAAAAATGATAGGCAAAGGTATGATGGGTATGTAGAGATGAGTTTGAAGAAAACATGTCTCCCATATTTTAAGATCATAGCTTTAAAAGAAACATCAACAAATGAAAGAAGAAACAATTTCCCAATGGATGAGGCACTGGTCTTCATAAACTCAGAGATTCGATGTGTTCTGGACACCTCCTAAAAATGAGTTGTCATTTCCAAGTGGAGCCACTGTTAGTCATCAATATTTTTGCTCTTTTATAGATGACTAAATACTTGTCCTAGATTTCTAAAAACAAGATTCATGAATATTGTTAGTTTTATAAATCTCACTACTTTCATTATCCTTAAGATAAAATTTTCACTATTCTACTACTCTACCATTACCTGGTTAGCCTATCACTCATATAAGACCCCTGATGGGCTTATGCCACTCATCTTTGTCTCATTTTCACACCCATAACCTTAGTACTCTGTTTTTCCCATGCTTAACCTTTTCACTTCCCATCTAAGTTTGCAAAACAATGAGCCCTTTCCCATGTTCATCAAATGCCTCAAGCATTGATGGTCTTAAAGCTACCTCTGTAGGCTCTTTAAATAAATCAATTACATTGGATTTTGGATCCTCAATACATATATATCTCGAAAAACTCTGTTTTTCATACTTGAGAACCATAATCCAATAATCTCAGTCAAAGAGCCTCCCACTAGGTCACTAGGGTTTCATAGGTTGAAGGGTTATCTTTGGTGTACTAAATCACTATTCTCCATGTGCTAGAAGTTGAATCAAAATGAGAAAAGGTCATGCACCTGTTTGTCCAAATCAGATCAATAAAAATTCAAGGAGGACTACTTTTCCAAGGAATCTATTCTGAAAAGTGACAGCTGTCCATTTTGACATTTCTACAGGAGTGTCAAGGTGGCTATCCATAGAAAATTAGGTAAGATAAAAGGCCAGCTCCTCAATAAATGACATCCACTGCAAATAAGGAGGAAGCAACCTATGTTTAAGGAAAATTAGGGTTTCTAGAACCGATTAAACCATCAATGTGCCAAGCAAGGAGCCAATGCAGAAAACCACAAGAATAGGGGCACACCACCACAAACCGACATGAAATGAATATTTTTAGAAAATATGAATGAAGAAGGGAAAAAGGTGAGAAAAACTGAACAGAAGTGAATGAAATTGAAAGGGCTATAGAGAACTTAGAAAACAACACTAATGATCTCAAGCAGCCCAACAACCTAAGGTTTTGGAAAGACAGGTAAGGGAGATGAAATGAAGATAATAGGCCTCCAAAATGATAGGAAAAGGTTTTGAAAGGTTGTTGAAGGTGACTTCTAGGGTTTTCCAAGGTAACAATGCTTAAATCCCTCAAAGGGAAATAATGAAAATAGTATCAGTGAGGAGGGTCAAGTTTTCAAGATCAATCAATTTCCCTCAAATGGTCAAAGGAATAAAAGCCTAGGGTTGAGTTTCAAGATGAAAAAATCAAGCTAATCATGAGGTCACTGTTATGTGACTAAAGTTGTCAAAATCCAAGAATGTCAGAAGGGACAAGATCAGTATGAAATGTTACCAGCAAATCAGAAGTGGCTAAAGGGAAATGACATACATGGCTATGAAGAAAAAGCACTTGTTAGAGATAGGTTTATTATGCCTCACTACCCAAATCAATAAGGAGGAAATAAAACATGTTCTCATGTCACTCACACTTAGAAATGTCAAAAAAGGATAAAAACATGTTTTCATTTTCTCAGTGCAAGAAAAAAGAGGTGTGACAGTGCCAAGGCCTTCAAGGTTATAAAATACCTTTTTCATTTCTCCAGTAAGCTACCACCAAAGGAAGAAGAGCTAATTTGAAAAGCTTTCAAGTCATCTACAATAAAAGGTCAAAAAGATATCATTCAAAGTGATAAAGTGACCAAAAAACCCAAAACATTAGCAAAACTGGGTTTTCAAGTTTAATCTATTTTCCTTAAAAAGTATGAAGGACCTCTCTGCTCTCTTCATATCTTATTTTTCATTTGAAAACAGCGAAGAGCCTTCAAAAGGAAATTTTCTGAGTTTAAGTAATAAATTATGGGCAAGGTTACAGGCGCTATGCTTTTGATCCAGTGCTACGATCATAGGACCTGGATTTACGCAAATAGGAGTTTCCGCAATGTATTTTTTCACTACATTGTACGAATAGCTGAACGTGATGTGTGTACAGGCGAGCGCTGCGCCCAGGAAGACCTAACACACCCAGAAGCTCGGCGCTGTGCTCAGAGGCCGATCTGATAGGCCTGGCGCTGCGCGTAGGAGCCCGACAGGCTTGCACATAGGCAGTGCTGCGCACACAAGACTCGACTAGCCGAGTTTTCTACCAGGTGCTGTGCTTAGGAAAAAAAGGCCTCTTTTGCTTGCAAATTTCCCTCAAAAGGCCAAAGGGACCCCTCCAGGCTGTTTCCAAGACCCTGCAAAAGAGTTCAAATTGGTAAGTGGAAATTTTTCCTCCTGCTCAGGTGGCTTTTTGTTTTAATGATTAAGGGAAAATTATCAAACCCTAGTGCCTACATGAACCCTAGGTCTTCATGGCAAACACCTTGTCTTGACCTCCCAGCAAACAATTATCATTCAAATAGTGTGAGTTAGGGTAATTACAAATTAGTTCAAGTTAAGCCCTCATCAAGCTCAAAGCAACTCAGTCATAAAACCACCTCCATATCACTCATTTGCAAAATTTTCCCTCACCATCATTTCATTTCACTCTTCCTGCCTAATTCTCACAAGCAGGCCCAAGTTTTTCCAAAAAATAGCCCTAATCACCATGTCAGGAGAAGAAGGTAGTGTTAGCAGTGAAGGAGGCCATGTGCCTATAAGGCAAAAGAAAAAGGGAGGGAAGGTCAATATATTTGAACCTCAGAGAATAGTGGATATTACTTCATCTCCCATGATTCTCACATGCTTTCAGAATGTGGGGTGTTTTCAGTTTTGTGAGAAAGTCAAACAAGTGCATAGTCACCCTGAACTCACTAGGTTGTTTTTCCTCAACTTACACAATAAACAAGTAAGCCTTACAGGGGTATATTTTGAACTATTATCAGATGCCATTTATAATGCTATAGGTATACCTACTATTGGTGAAATGTGGTTCAAAAAAGCAATATTAAACATGAGATATTATGATCCATTTGTCAAGACTAGATACAGAGAAGGCTGCAAGTCTATCTTCCCTTTGTCACACTTACTAGAGAGGTATGCACCCCTAATGAAGGTCATCATGAAATAATTTACCTATGAGAGTAGATACTCTAGGATTTACTCCTACCATGTTAGGTTACTCATGCATTTCACTAGGGTCAAGATGCTTCATTTTCCCTATTACTTGTATAGGAGTATAGACAATATTTCTTTTGTTGTCTGAAAGAGAAGTTATACCTAGAAAATGCATAGTTTGTTCCACCACTCCTTGATCAAGATGGTGGTATTACATCAGCTGGAGAAAAAAGGTATACCTTGGGATGTGTTCATAGCTCATGAGATATTCACAATCCCACAGCCTCATAATCAACCTATTTTACCCTCATCATCTCATCCTCCTCCCTCCACTCCTCCATAACCTCCTACAGATCATGCCTCATCATCTACAAAAGTAGCCTCTCCTCAAGAAAACCTCCCTTCCTCACCTTCTCCTGATGCATTAGAATAAGAAGGTTGTGGTAGTGAGCAAGACAATGACAATGAGGGTGAAGGTGACAATGAATCAGTCCAAAGTGAGGCAAAGGCAGATGATGAAGAAGGGGAAAATGATGAAGAAGAGGCAGATGATGAAGAAGAAGTAGATGATGAGGAAGAGAACAGTGACCAAGAGGTTAGCAAGGAAGAGAAGGTAAAGGGAAGTGATGAAGAGACAAATAAAGAGGTAGAGGAAGAAGACGATGAAGAAGAAGAAGATGATGAGGAAGAGGAAAATGATGAGGAAGAGAAAGAAAAGGGCAGTGATGAAGAGACAGATAAAAGGGTAGAGGCAGAAAATGATGACAAGGGAGAGGAGGATTATGAAGAAGAATAAAAAAATGAAGAGACAGAGACAGATAATGAAGAAAAGGGTAGTGAGAAAGCCAGTGATGAAGAAAACAATGACAAAGAGGACAATGACAAAGAGGTTAATTGTGAAAAAGAGGCAAATAATAAAGAAACCAGTGGACAAGACAACAAGGAAGAAAACAATCATAAAATTCATGACAACAGTCAGCTCCATAGTGATAATGAGAATGATGACAGTGTAGAAGATAAAGAAGAAAGCAGTCTCAATGATGAACAAAATAAAAGTGAAGAAAATGCAAAGGGTGATAATGAAAATGATGATCACAGCTATGAAAAGGCAAGCAACTGCAATGAAGGACAAAATGAAGAGTTTGATGATAGTAGCAAGGATCACAGCCATGAGGAAGACACTAACAAGACCACAATCACACCTCTTTCATTGACATATCAAATAGGGACAAGGCTTGTGTTTGCTGCCTCCAAAAGGAAACGGACCATGCCATCCACCTCAGCTCAGACACTAGACAAAGAAAAACTAAAGGTAAAGGAAGAAGAAGAAGATCATGAGGTTGAGAGGGAGTTTGAGATCATTCAGGTGGACAATGATGAGGAGAATGAATTAAGGATCTTAAACTTGCTCATCCAAAACAAAAATGCACTCATTGAATACCTCCAAGCAAATCTGAATAGGGCCAAGAGTGTAAATGATGCCCTTGACATGGAGAACAGGTAGCTAGGAGCAAAAATTGCAATTTATGATGCTAGAGACATAAAGGCCCAGAAAGAATCCCAAAGGGAACATGTAAAGTTAGAAGATTTCATGGGCACTTATGAATAGAGTCAAGATGAAGGAGGACAGTCTAGGAGGAGACCTAGAACCATGGGGTTGAAGAAGGCATTGGCAAAGAAAAGGGAACAAGAATTAGTCCTAACAGAGCATCTCCCTCTAGATGAGATGTTGGCCATGGAGATAGCACATGATCAGGAGCCTTGTTTGGAAAGAGCCAACATGCACTTGGAGGCTAAGTTGAAGAAGGAAAATCAACATCTTGATCTTCAAAGGAGGATGACCAAGCATTATGCCCAGAGAAACCAAGTTGCAAGGGCTAAACTCAAGAAGGCCCAAACCAAGATCTAGGCACTAAAAGAGGAAAAAGGCCAAGATAAACTTGTAATTTTGCCACAATATTCTCTACAGGTCTCTCAAAATCCATGAGGCACACATCCACAAAATTTTAGAGAATTTTGATAATTTTTGTTTTTTGTGAATTTGGAGGCCTATAAGCGCGCGCATCACCCCTGGCGCTACACTTTTTACTCAGACATCCTCAGAGGGATAAATTTGCGTTTTTGGAATCCTCATGTCTATTACAGTACACTCACCAAATTTAAGAGCATTTGGAGCATTTTTGACCCCTCAAAAGGTCAAAAAACACCTAATTTTTCACCTTTCTACCTCATTTTCAGGCTTGGCACTGTGCTTACAGAAGTTTTGGTAATTTGGATTTTTGGACAGGCTACAGGAGGTCAATCATAAATCCAAAGGTATATTTGGAAATTTGACTCGACAGACTTTCCAACAGGTCATCACGGGGAAAATTTTGACATCGGGAAGGTCACCAAAACTTGGTTGCAAGTGGACCTATTTTCTGCCTATGAAGGCGCTACGCTTTTAGGCCTCACTATGTGTTTTTGGCCAAAAGTCAACAAAACACACTCATTAATTTAGAAATGATATTTTAATGTTTTTTGAGGAAAATCATTCTAAAATTAGGTGCTTGGAGTTATTTTGGCATTTATTTCATAGGATATTTTGTGCCTTGGGCCTTGCATGGTCTGTTGGGCATTAATGACATTTATGAGTGATTTTTACATTTTCCAACCTATCTAGGGTTTTCCCCCTCCTTTACTAAGTAAATAGAGCATGAGGGCTTCATTGTAAATGTTGGTGTTTGATGACTCTTTGTAGTAATACATAGTTTTTTTTGGGGGATTAGAGAAGAAATTGGTGTTGTGGAGTTTCTGAATGGCTTGTCTTGATTGATGATGGAGGAGGTTGCTTGCAAGATCCCTGAGCTTGGTTAATGGTGATGTGATTCTATTTATTTATTGTTTTCTTATGTATCATTGTGTTTCATCATTCTTTATTGCAGTAGGACAAAGTTTTTAGACTAAGAAATGTTTTCAAAAGCACCTTAGCTATGTTTGTTCTTCACTGCCTCTATGTTTTCCTCTGCTGGGCCTTTTTAGAGAATTATTAATTTCTCTCTAAACCCCCCAAGATTTTTTATTTCATGAATGGTTTAATACAGTAGGTATCAGAGATTATTTATGGTTAGCCCTTCTTGTTTTATGTCTATAAACATTGTTCTTGAGGTCTCTCTCCAAAGTACCATTGATTATGTTTGCCAAAGAGGCTATGTTTCGATCATACCCTTTGTCCATGCTTGAATAATTTTTTTTGAGAACTTCGTAGTTATCATAAATTATGTTTAGGTGTTCCCTCTTCTTTGATTAAAGTTATATGTGTATCTTGAATCTTTTCTAACCTTGAAGGTGAAATCACTAGAAGTTAAATGAGTTTCTCACCTTCTATATTTCATTGGATTGTATGTCTGAAATGCTTATTTTCTTAAGTTGAATCAAAGAGTTATTGATATACCTTTTTTATTAATTTCTTCTTCATGCTAACTAGTGTTGAGGTCTTTCCTCATTTTTAAGTACGTGATAAAGGATTCTTAATTTCCCTTTGTCCTACTTTGTTCACAAACTTGATGTTCATTTCATTTCACAAAAACCTTGAGAATCCATCTAACCAATGCTAGATTTTCCCTGTGATCCACCCTAATTTACTATTGAAACTTTATATGACTTTTATTTTAATCCATAGCCCAATGACTTGAAGATTTCCTCACTCTATCTATTCTACTTGATCATCTTACCCAACCAAAACAAACAAACAAACCCTACACTTAACAACTAGCCTAAAATCAAAACCCTAGGAGCAAACAAGTTCATATCCTTTGCTAAAATAGAGAGAGCCCTCTTTGAGTCTAGGAAGGCTAGGTCCTAGGACTCAAAAGACTAGTCTAATGTTACCCTATGCATTTGATCTCACCAATCTAACAAATCATGGGAACCTAAGATAATGGTGATCACGGTGGGACCTTATGAGTCTGTTAGGGTCCCGTGATTTGGCAGATTGGCTAACCAAATGATAGGGTAACATCAGACCAATATTTGGAGTCCTAGGACCTAGACTTCCTAGACTCATAGAGGGCTCTCTCTATTGTCCAAAGGATGTGAACTTTTTCTCTTCGGATGATTGATTTTGGGCTAGTTATTTAAGTATAGTTTGTTTGTTTGTTTTGGGTTGGGGTAAAATGATTAAGTAGGATAGGTGGAATGAGAGAACATCAAATTAATAGGGCTATGGGGTCAGATGAAGTCAAGAGTGTCTAAATGATGAAGCAGAGTGTATTGTAGGGCCGATTTAGAAAGGTTAATGGATCCTTTAGGTGACGCATGAGGTGAACATTAAGTGTGGTGAAAAGACTAAGAAGTCTTATATATCAATAACTTGAAGAAATAACTCATGAGGTCTGTCAAAGAATTAATATCTATGAACAATACTCAAACTGATAAACATACAAGATGAACAATCTAGTGGTACATAGAAGCATTAGAACTCCTAACTTTTCAAAATCCACCTTCAGTTTTTTGAGAAAACACATAAGATAAACAAACAATTCAATAAATATGAAGAGGGAAATCCTAAACAACATATATCAAACTATTGGGAACTGTGAAACAAGTTGATGAGCATGAGAAAAGGTCAAGATTGAAACAAGACCTCTTTGGATTAACCTAATCAATCAATATTCCATAGGAAAGCTTCACAATAATTCTTTGAAAACTTTTAAATAAGAAGGGCATGCCATGAATCATATTTATAAGCTAACATACTAGTCATTCATGAAACAAAGAACAAGTTTTAGTGGGCCTAAGGAGAAATCAAGAATTCCTTAAGATGACTAAAAGAGGAAAACATCAAAACTATAGAAAACAGGAGGTTTGAGGTTCTTCCATGAGCGTATCTCAACCTATACTTTTATGATCTATAGAAAGCAAGAAGACTGAAACAAAATGAGGACAAGAAAACACTAACAAGTTAGAAAAACATCACCATTCATCAAGCTATGGAATCCTACAAGCAAGCTTCTCCAACATCAAGCCACACAAGTCATTCATTCACTTCATAAAACCAAATATATTCTCCAAGCTCACAAACCATGTATTTCTCTATAACACATCATGTTAGTATGAATCTTGATTCGAGGTGTACAAAAAAATACCACTTTAGTTGTGCATAACAAACAGCCCTAACAACATAAATGACTACTAATATCTTCCGATCTGTAGTAAGATGATCAAGACAAATGCTGCAAAAATCTATATTTGTGCATTAGAGGAAATTAAATAGTAGAAAAATAATATTTACTCCATAGATCCAATAGACAGACAATAATATATCCAATGAAATTTTTATTAATGGCACCTGGGAGGAAAACAAAAGATGGTGTTCCCTATTCTCCTCAGTGGGAGGGGTTCTTGTAAGTCCTCAACACTTCAGATTTAGAATTCCTCTCTCTTGATGGTGTAGAAAACCCAGACAAAGATGGAAAAATATGGCTATGATAATGGATCAATAGCCAAACCAATAGTTGAGATCCAGAGTGATATTTAGGCAACAAAAGGTGACAAATGAATGGGAAAACCCTTCTATTTATAACAAAATATTGAGTTAGTCAAGAGATTGGTGCATAATTAAAATATTATTAACCAAATCTAGATCCAACTTTTATAGAATATTTTATTATATTTGTTGGAGGGAAAATGAATTTGACTTGAGTCAAATCCCCTTATTTGTAAATAATAAATAAATAAATGATTTATTTATCATTTTAAGGATATGGTTGAGTAATAATCAAACAAATAATGATTTATTTAATTATTTAAGGGCGAATTATTCATATTTAATAAAGAATATTATTAAAATAAGATTTAAACAATTATTCTTTAGAAAATAATAAGATAAATGATGATTTATCTAATTAATTTCCTTGTTTTGGGTTAAATATAACCAGAAATATTAATTAAAATACTATTTAACTAATTATTCCTTGAGGAAAATTTAAAAAAATGTATATTTATTTAATATTTCCTGATGGGGTTTCCTGTTTAGACCATAAACAACTTAATAAAGGTAATTTACTAAGTTATTTTCATAGTGAAAGCAATTTTACTTGGGGTAAAATTGGTCTTACATGGTGTACTTGGGTCCATCTAATGATAATGGGTTAGATGACCAAAAAATGGTGTAACAAATCAATTCCCAATTGTTTACAATGAATCTTCGTAGCTTATATAACAAGCAAGGAGGAAGAGAACTCACTAGAGCATCTAGAAGCTCAATGGCCAAAAATAAATATCTTAACTTGTCCTTGAGGCCTTGCAAGGTCCAAGGCACAAAATATCTTCCAAAATATCTTTTCTGGACTAAAATAGAAAAAAAATTGACTTTTAGGCTCTGACATACATGAATAAACTTGCCTAATGCACATTTTCTCCATCACCACACAAGAATGCAGCACTCTGTCTCTGATTTTGAAAATTTTCTAGTTGCGCAGCACCAAAAAGGGTCTTTTTGCAGCAAGGTTTTGGAGGCCTTTATGATGTCAAAAAAGACTCTGTGATGGCCTGTTATAAATATGTGTATGTCTAATTTCCAAATATACCTTTTTTTTCTTAATCTGATCTCTGGAAGTTTCCCAAAAATTATAGAAATTGAAGGTTCTCAGGAGTGCAACACTTGTTCAAGAAAGTGGGCAGAAAGGTGAAAAATTGAGTGCTTTTGGCCCTTTTGATGGACCAAAACAACTTCAATTGAGCTGAAATTCTGTGAGAGTTCTCCTATCATGCCAAGGAATCCAAAAAATTAAAATTTTCCCTCTGAGAGTGCCCCAAGAAAAAGCGCAACACCTAAGGTGCTGCACTCCTAGGCTTAAAAATTTGCAAAAAACCAAAAAGTGTTCAATTTTGCTCAAAATTGGTGAGTGGTCCCCTTAAGGGTACTTAGAGACCTATAGTGAAGCTTGAGCCAAAATTCCAAGCCTAGCTTGGTAGTTTCCATCATTTGGTGTTGGGCCCTCCCTTTGGGTAGTTTTGAGCATCTTCCTTGCAAACTGATTTATCTTTTTGCTGTGCTCAGTCATCTTTCTCTGTAAGCCCAGATCTTTGTTTTCCTTCTCTAACTTAGCCTCTGAATGTATATTTTCCCTTTCAAGCCATGATTCTTTGTTATGCTCAATTTCCAAGGCAAGGAGCTCGGTGAGTGGAAATTGTTGGGCTTGGGATGATTCTTCCTCTTTCTATTTTTCCAAAGCTCTCCTAAGAACCATAGTCTTAGGTCTCTTTCTAGCATGCCATTCTTCCTCATCATCTTCTTCATAGGCACCCATGTATTCCTCCAACTTCACTTGTGACCTTTGAGCTTATTTCTTGTATTTGAGTGCCTGGGCTTCATAAATGGCTAGATAGCCACTCATTTGTTTGTTTTTCACCTGTAGGAAATGAATAAGATATTTTGACCTTTCCAGCTCAACCTCCAAGTCTCTGATTTGTGCATTTTGGTCTTGTAAGAGAGAATTAATTATCTTTGTTTCATTTTCCTCATCACTATCTATGTGAATGAGTTCAGATTCCCTCTCTTCCTCATGATTTCTTTCCTCTTCTTCCATTGTCTTCTTACCTTTTTCCTTTATTGGCTTTTTGCCTTTGTCCTTCATTTTCCTTTTACCCTTGTCCTTCATTGGTTTGGTGACTTTTTCCTTCACTGTTTTTGTGACTTTTTCCTTCATTGTTTTTGAGGAGAAGTCCATGGCTTTTTTCCTTTTGGAGGTAGCAAACACATGCCTCCTTCCCCTCTGATAAGTAATGGTGCAAGGCGCCATAAAATTTGCTTGCAAACTTTGATTATTGACAATATTAGGATTGTCTCCTCCCTGAAAAATTCTCTCTATGTGTATGTCCTCTTTACCTTGCTGCTGGTTATTCTTTGGATCGAAAATTTTAACATATTTCATGCTTTTGCCACTATCAATAACCTCAACACTGCTATGCTCTATTTTTACAATATTAGAGGCATCTGTGTTTGACCTTTTTTCACTTTTAGGACTATCCTCCTCATCATTTTTATTATTGTTTTCACTGTCAACCTCATTTTCTGCATCACCACCTTCATTCTTTGGGCTTTTGTAATCATCTCCTGGTTCATTGAAAACAATTTTGAAATCCATCTCTGGGCTTCCCTTGTCATTTTTTCCACTGTCATGGATTTCTTTTGCTTCTTCGCCACTGTCTGATGTAGTGTTCTCAGTGTCATTTTCTTCATCAGGACATACACTGTGTTGGCTTCTTTAACCATCATCTATATCACTGTTTTGAATTTTTTTCTCTTGGCCATTGTTGCTTTCTTCTAGGCCATCCCCCTCTTCCTCATAATTTTCTCTCTCAGTATTTTTATCATCTTCTCTCTCATTGTTTTTATCATCTCCCTTATCTTCATTGCTTTCTTCCTCATCTTCAATGTTTTCTTCCTCATCTTCCTCACATTTTTCCTCATCTTCCTCACATTCTCCCTCATCTTCCTCACATTCTCCCTCCTCTTCCTCACATTTTTCCTCATCTTCCTCACATTATCCCTCATCTTCATTACCTACTTCATCACTCTTTGGTTCATCTTGATTATCACTTTTTTCTTCAAGGACCCTAGTGCTTTCTTCAAGGCCATCACTGTTTTCTTCTTGGCCATTTCCTTCTTCTTCATCTAAATTTTCTCCCTTATCTTCATCATTTTCCTCCTCATCTTCATCATCTTCTCGCTTACCTCTCTTCTCATGATCATCACTACTTTCTTCATGATCATCAATGCTCTCATCATGATCATCTCTGTTTTTTTCATGGCCATCAGTGCTCTCATCATGATCATCTCTACTATCTTCATGATCATATTTCTTAGGGGAAGGTGTATGAAGAAGCATTGTTTGGGAAGGTGATTCATGTGAAGAAGATGAATCAAGGCTAGTGAAGGGTGATGGAGGGGTATGAGGAGGATTTTGAGAAGATGATGGCAAACTTTGCAGATGGATGGAGGGTGAAGTGGTGAAATCATCATGGGTGATAAATACCTCCCAAGGAATGCCTTGTTGCTCTAATTTGTATGAGAAAATTACCTTGATCAGAGAATGACGAAACATTCGTCACATTTGCTGGGCTGGAGGCCTCTTTTTCATGATGGAGGACATTTTTTCAATGCTTTTGCAGAGATAGTAGGGTAAGTGTAGTAGCTTAGTCCAGGTGAAATACATGACGATTCTAATATGATAGGAATAGACTTTGGAGAACCTACCCTCACAGGTAAAGTATTTCATAATAATCTTCATGAGGAGGGCATATCTATCTAATAGATGAGAAAAAGAAAAAATGGCTTTGCATTCAGCTTGAAAACTAGGTTTTAAGAATGGATGATAATGGGTCAAGTCAAGATGCTTCTGTTTAAACCACCTTTATCCTATGCCAAGTATTCTAGTGGCTTCAGAGATAGCACTGGGGGTCAACTCAAACCTCACCCATGTTAGATGTACTTTATGCCGGTGAAGCCTTAGGGAAAATAACTTGGTCAACTGAAGATGGCTTTTGATCTCTTGTACTTTTTTAGAAAACTCAAAACACCCTAACTCTTGGAAACACAAAAGAATAGAAGGAGAGGCTGTTAGTTCTGTAGTTATTATGGGTTCAAACCTGTTGGGATTCCCTCCCTTCTTTTTTTGTTTTCTTGGACTTGTCTCTTCATTTAGGTTAACCTTCTCCTCTTCAGACATGGTGTTTTCTTCACACCTTTCTCCAAATTTTAAACAAAAAGGCTTTCTGCTTGTGAATTGATGAGGAGAAATGTTGAATGAGATATTCAGGCTTTTAGGCAAGGTTTAGGAGACTTGGTAAAAGTAGGTTAAGCTTCCCTTTCAATTTCCCTTGAAGTCTTCTTTGACACAAACTTGGACCTACTTGGCGCTTTTATCACTTACAAAATCACGAGGAGGTGATAATTTATGAAAAATACCTTTAAAAATATCCTCCATAGCATGAAGGTGTAAATTCTGAGTTTTTTGGGCAATTTCGGGTGCCTCTGCACTTTTCAAGGTAGTGTTGCACTTTTGCACTAGGAGCACAACACCTAGTTAGGCCTGAACACAAACGAATTCAGCGTTGCACACTCGTTGCAGGAGCGTAGTGTCGGTGATGGGAGAATTTTTCAACGTGCAACACTTGTTGGCGGGCAGGAGCTGCATGCGGTGTCGGGTGATGGACGCAGTTGTCGGAGCGCATCACTTGGTCAATGTTGCACGCAGAATCGGGTCACGGTGGGCGACCACTCCTACACGTTGGGTGAGATTAGAAGAGCACAACACCCATCTAAGGTGCGCAGTGTTGAGAAGAAAATAACACATGAGCAATCTACAGGCCCACAACGTCCACCTACAGGCACACAACACTGAGGAAATTTTGCCCGAGGATGCCTTCGGAAGCCAGAAAATTTCACTATGTTTTGTAAAAAGTTGAAATGAGGGGGAAAAGGAGTTGTTGAAGAATTTATAACCCCTTTTTGAAAATAATTAAACTCCAAAAACCCTCTTTCTTAAAGCCTCTTTTTCCACTTTTTATTTTCCTCTGTCTCTTTTGGAGCTAGTCCTTTTACCAATATTTCTTTTGCAGCGTGGGAAAATGATTAGATCTATGATGATTCAAGCCTATTATGCTCATGTGCAAGGTGATTTTAAACACTATATTTACCTCCATATCATTTTAGACAAACATTTGACTGTCTATTTGTGAGAAAACAGGGTTTGAGCTGATGCTCTGTTGTTGTTAGTGAAATGGTGCATAATGCCTTAAAATCCCTTCTTTTTGACCTTTTAAGACCTCAGAGTTGGTCCTTTTATCTAGTGGAATTTATGCCCTTTGATCTTACCCTTGAAGATAGTTAGGAATTATTTTTTACCACCTCTGTTGTTTGATGAATGAAGTTCTCCGTGCCACTTAACATGATCATTTTGTTTATTATCCCAATTTTTGAGTTTTTAGGGATATTTTAGAAAAGCAAACAGAGTTGCCCTCTAATTCTTTAAATAAATCATCTTTCTGAATTGATTACCTTTGCTCAACAAAGTTTCCACTGATTTATTTGAGGAGTCTTTTAGATTTTTTTAGCTCAGCTATTTCTCCATTGTTTGTCAAAAAGTCACATATTTGCATTCTCAACCAAACCACACCTACTATTTTCTTCTTCAGTGTGATTTTCCTTTATTGATAGTGGTCTTAGTATTTTCCCTCACCTTGTGGCACATCTGATAACTTTGGTCCTTTTGCAGGAGTGTGGCAAAGGGAAGTTGTCCCTCTACCATTCTTACGCTTGAGGCAAACATCCTTTCCAATTATCATCTTTGCTAAAATGCGCCATGTTGCTCATATGTTACTAACTTTCTAAGATCAGCCTAGACTTTGGATGAGTAGTATTTTGCTTCTTATTATGACATCAAGACCTTCCATGTAGCTTTCAACTTTTTGTACCTTTTCATCAACTGAAAATGTCTTTTTAACTCTCTTAGGTGTCCTTTTTCCATTTATATAATGAGCTCTTAATTTTCCTTGTAGCCTCCAGCTCATTGTACATTTTTATCAACTACCAATGACATCATGAACTCTCTTAGGTGTCCTTCTCTGGCTCTGTTTTTCTTTAGACTAATCTTCAAGGCATTTCTGCAGAAATGCTCGGATATGATAGTCCATTCTCTGCATATTTACTATTAGACCAGGAGGGCACCTTTGGAGGTTTTTAAAGTTCTTCAGATGATGATACACCTTAGTTCTATGCTCTCTTGAGTTCACCTTTTACTTCCTGTAAAATGATAGTGTATGAGAATTATGGTGGCGCATGACTTAGCAAAACTTAATTGACTTATTGGCAAGGTCTTAGAATGGGCTTTTGACTGAAAATTTGAATCATGGGTTTTAAGGAAGATACAGGGTTTGGACATTCTACCTATTTACCACTATCTTATATATCTATAAATTTTTGTTTTACTTTGAAGGTTCTCTAGGAATAATTTTGACACCAATAGTGCTTGAGGCATTTGGTGAGTAGGAGAGAAAAATCAGTATAACTTGGTAGAAAAATTTGTGAAATAATAGGGCTTAGGCATCAGAGGTAGAGGGCTATAGATAGAAGTAGCAATCATGGATAGAGTAAGGGACAGTAGTTTAGGATGGGGTCTTATAGGATGATAGATTAACCACAAAATACAAAAGAGGAGGGATAGGGGAAAAATTCTTTTTGTGGAGATTTCTAGAAGACACAATGATTCTTGAATTCTGATTTCTAGAAATCTGAGACAAAGCATTTAGTCATGTAAAACAGGTGAAAATTATTGATGACTAACATAGTCAATAACCATATAAGTATTCCTTAGGACTTCAAAAACCCTTATGACACAACATCTTTTGATTTATCACTAAGTCATAACCGCACACAATTGGAAATCAAGGTGAGAGGCTTTCTAAGATTAAGTGACAATCTAAGCACTCCTTATAACTTCAGAAACCCTTATCAAATCATAGAGAACTCAAACTGTTAGCCAATATTAGAATCTAACTGCTTCACCATTCTAGCAAAATGATGAGTCAACTAGAGAACACTCATAGAAACCTTAGGGATACATAAATGAACTCAAAAAACCCCAAAACATCCCTAGATTAGTTTTTTTATCAGTTATTGGTGGTGGACCATAAACATACATCCTTAAAACATCTAAAAATATCCACTTGGCTACTCCAGAAGTCTCCAGTAGGCTTTCTAAATTTACTACTGTTCTTATATTTCCTTAGGATTGTGTCAAATAATCCATGAGAGGTTTAGAAGCCTAGTCACACACTGTGATTTTAGCAAACATTAAGAGAGGCCAGCCTTCCGAAAACAGTCATAAACTTTCAGCCTCTCTATACCCTAGGTTTGAAATCTGGCTTCACAAAGTATCAGTACCAGATCTCACTAGGACACAAATCCTCCCACCATAGTTAATGATTCAAAAAATATTTTGTGGAAAACTTCTAAAACTGGAAACTCAACTACTGTTAGGACCATTCATAGAGCAAGCTCTACCCCTGAACATATTATAGCCTTGCAAGACCCCCAGTTTGACTTGCACCATACAAGAAATATTTTCAGAACCAAGTCACAAAGTGGGATTGACCAGACTGACCTTGAGCCCTTAGATTTACAACAGAGTTCAAGTAGAGAAGCCTTTCCTTCCACTCCTCCTGACTTTCAACTTCTCCGTCACTTTAGCTCTTTTCATACCAAGTCTTCTCAAAACCATTTTACTGGTCCAAGTACCTCTACCACCCCCATCAATACATCCACTTTTCAAACCACTCCACTTCATCCTCCACCCCCTCTCACAAACCCTCCCCTTGTAAATAATCCTTGAATCCCATTCACTCCCATCATGGCAGCATGGTATGCCTCCCTCACACTGCCACAAACTTTGTTACCTTTTCCACATCATTACCAGTCCAATGTCCCTCACTTTACGGGAGCTGAATCCATCACTTCCAAACAACATGTAGATATGATAAATGATGCCTTTGATTACATGGAAATAGAAGAGGAAACCATTAAAATGAGGATCTTTGCACAAATTGTAGGAGGAGAAGCCAAAAAATGGTTCAAAAGCTTGACTCCTAACACCATACATGATTTCCCTTCCCTTTAACATACATTTATAAACAAGTGGGAAATCAAGAAAAGACCTCTCCAAATCCTCTCAGAATACAACAACCTCAAAAGAAATATTGGGGAAAGTGTTCAAGACTATTGTACTAGGTTCAATAGTGTTTACAATGCCCTCCCACCAGACATGAAACCCCCAGAAGGCTTAGCTTTAGTAAAATTTCCAGAGGATTTAGATCTAGACATGGCCTACCAACTAAGAGAAAGAGAGCCCATGACTTTATAAGATATGAAAAAGGGAGTTATAAGTGTAGAGGCCAACCTGATTGAAAAGAGGGCTAGGATGAGATCAGAAAAGAGAGTCACCTACAAAGATGAAACAATGGCCTCAACCTCCTCATCTGATGCCAAGATTGATAATTTAGTTAGGGTAATGGAAAGAATGATGGAAAGAATAAATCTGAGTGAAAGAACACTTCGTAGGGAAAACCAAGAAAATCCCCAAAACAGAAATAGGAATCCAAACGTCAGAAGAGACCCTCCCCTAAATATACCAAGAGACAATGACCAAAAAATCAGGCCCCCTTTCCAAGACAATTATGTGGATGAAGAGGTAATAGAGTATAAATAACCTGTAGAAAACCATGTAAAATTGATAGGTTCTGACAATGAGGGAGCTATTTTTCTCACTAAAGAAGAACAAGGATTGTTTTCCTCAGATCAAAATAAATAAAACTATGAGGATTTTGAAGAGTACCAATCGGGATTTAAAAATTCCATAATGGAATTCCATGGGCAATGTGACCTTAGGAGCAAAAGGAACCATGGAAACTCCAAAAGGAACAAAGAAGACATTGTTGTTAGGAAGACACCTTAAAACACTCCTAAGAAGACATCAGACATTACCAACACCATGGCTAAGAAAATTTATCCAAACAGAGACAAAACTAGCTAGCCAAGTGGTGACACAAACTGCCCTGGTGCATCTACTAGTGGCCCTTAGAAAACTCTTCTGTCCAAACTCCCAAAACATAATCAGCAAATTAAAATTGTAGAAAAAATTATGGCTGAAAAAACTAATGTAAATATGTCCAAAACACAAGTGACTTTCATTTTTGAGGGAGATATTGCTAAAATCAAGATCACCATGCCTCTCACTAAACTGATAACCTAATATATGTACAGGTCCCAAGTTCTAAAAGTTTTAAACATGGGAAATGATACCGATACCTTAAACTTGAGAGATGACAAACATGAGCCGTTGTTTGGACCTGAAGTAGAAGGAAAATACCAAGAAAGAGCCACTCCCCCTTTCTATGTTAGCTTATACATACATGAAAAAATATTACATAATGCCATGCTAGACTCCAGTGCCTCTCACAACCTCATGCCAAAGGTAGTGATGGAGAGATTAGGCCTAGAAATAACCAAGCCTTACAAAGACTCGTATTCTTTCGATTCAAGTAGAGTCAAGTGTTTGGGCCTAATCAAGGATTTATGTGCCAATCTGGCACAAATCTCGGCTAAGGGCCTGGTCATGGACATAGTAATAGTTGACATTCCCCCTAATTATGGAATGATTTATCCAGATATTGGGGAGCCAAGCTTCAGGGGAACCTCCAACCTGACATGTCAGATGCTACCATCCCTATTTTCAACCAAACAAGGATATTTTACCTGGAATCACACATGAAGTTATTGTTTAGCAACCAAGAAAGACCAAACAATACACCTCTTTATTCCATCCATTCGGATCTTGAATCATTCATTTTATATAATGAAGAAGACATTGATGAAAATTTAAATGAAATTGAGATAGATCTGGACATGCCTCAACAGTCAAATCAAGCACTGCATGAAGAACTCAACAACTTAGACTCTAGCAGCCTGGTACAACAACAACATTATGGTAAAGCATAACTTAATTTTCTCCAAACCGAAAATAAAATTTCAAAACCAAAACCAAGCCTATAATCTGAACAAGGTTGATCACATGAAGAACAAACATCACAAAAAAAACCATCCCCTTCTATCAATATGCTGAAATAATTTCATAAAACAGATATTTCTAGGAACCTGAATTAGAGGAATCTTAAGGTCTTGCCATACATAGACAACTCATCATCAAAGGGTTTTGTCACTTCAGAAGAGTTGTTGAATCCTAAAAATGTTTCTAGGGACTCTAAAGGAGTATATACATAGACTGATATAGAGGAGTATAATGTAGGCAGCCTAGAAAGACCCAAAATGATTAAGTTATCCAAGACTTTACCACTTCACACAAAACTGAAATACATAAGACTGTGCAAAAATTTTCAGGATGATTTTGCATATAGTAATGAAAGACTAAAGCCTTGTGAAAAAAAAATTATTAAAAAAAGGTTTCCTTTCAAGAAAGACCATCAACCTTTTGAGAAAATTGTGTCACTAACAAAGAAAACAAAGGGGTATAGGCTATGCATAGACTTTGGGTACCTATACAAACCCTCCCTAAAGAAAAAATCCCATTTTCCTAAGATAAATCATACACTACAAAAGGTAGAAGATTCTAATAAGATGTCATTGCTTAATAGTGTTTCAGATTATAATCAGGTGATAATACTTCTAACTGATCAGCATAAAGCCACTTTAAAAGAACCCTGGGACACCTACATGTTTAATCAAATGCCTTCTGAGTTAAAGAGTGCTGAAGCTACTTTCCAAAGAGCCATGGCTCCTGTTTTAAGTTACTTCACTATGTTATACATTGATGACATCATTGTCAATTTTGAAACTAATGAAGAATACATTTTCCACCTAAGCAGGATCTTTGATAGAAGCAAGGTTTGGAAGCAAGACTCAAAGAGAAAATGCAAAGGAGAGCATGGCTTGATTCATTTTTTTTTGAAAAATCCTTACACCATGCACTCAAATGGAGGTAATAAGGTTTTATGTTTACAAGAGCTGAATGGAGAAGAATTATTTGGAGATCCTATGAATGACAGAATGCTTAAACACTATCTTTGTCAATATTCTTGTTTCAAACCTGCATTCATTGTAAATAATGTTGCATGATGAGAGATCATAAAGACAAAAACACAAAAACAAAGAAGGAAGTAAAAAGAGGGAAGATTTGAAAATAGTTACAACCCCATACCTAAAAAAGAGTACTACTGAAAGTGTGCAAGCCTAAATGCCACTACTTGTTCAAAAAGAGTCTTGTTCAATCACCTAGCCTAATCATGGCTAAACATGTTTTAAATTTCTGCTGATAGGTTAGTGAAAGAAGGCTTGCTGAATCATTTAAGCTTGAATTTTCAATAAGAATAGATTAGGAAGAAGAGATATTGGCTCTCCATGCTCAAATCTGAACCAAAGAGAAAGAAGGGATGGATTAACAAATGATAAATCATATCCCTCATTATTTATAGTTTTGTTTGTACAAAAATAATGCCCGTGTGCAGCTTTTTCTAATGTCACAGCCCATGGTAAATCAAATAGCTTAATCCTGGTTTAAACATGTTTTCAATTTCATGTCGGTATATTAGAGAATGAAGCTTGTCAAATAGCTTAATCTTGACAAATGTTTAGTCTAGGTAGAGAATAAAAGATTTCACTAGCATAATCTGAACTCTTGGAAGTAATAAGGGTACCACTAAATAGATTTGTTTTGCTTTCAAAAGAAGATAATGTCAAGGGTTTTCCAGTCCAAGTGAACCCACAAGAAGAAAAAATGATAGGCAAAGGTATCATGGGTAGGTAGAGATGAGTTTGAAGCAAACATGTCTTCCAGATTTTAAGATCATATCTTTAAAAGAAACATGAGAAAATAAAAGAAGAAAAATCTGCCCAATGGATGAGGTACTGGTCTTCATAAACTCAGAGATTTGATATCTAAAGTTTTGGACACCTCCTGAAAATGAGATGCCCTCGCTAAGTGGAGCCACTGTTAGTCATCAGTATTTTTCCTATTTTATAGATGACTAAATACTTGTCCTAGATTTATGAAAACAAGATTCATGAATATTGTGATTTTTAGAGATCTCACCAATTTCATTATCCTATTGTAGTTACTACAACACCACCCAAAATTTTGTGTATATTAAAATTCCAGGTCCCCCTCTACTTGCTCAACCCACTAAGTTTTCAACTCGGCCTCCAGTTGGTAATATCCCCATGACGTATTTCTGCCCAGCCCTATCACCTCACCCACTTGTCTTGCTGTCTCTTTCAGGAGATTGGTCAAAGGTGCTATTATTTTAGATAGAACAATGTATTTGTTTCATTAAGAGTCCATTGGCATGACACCATTAAAATACTATACAAGATGAGGTTCCAACCGTCCATGTGGAAGCTATTGGTTTGCACGAAGAGCCAGGGTTTTCCCAGCAAGCAAGGGGACCCTCTCAAAGCGAGGTGGATCCTCATGAATCCCCAGGAGCCTCACTTTAAGCTCAAAGGCACTTGGTCACTTGCAGAGGACTGATATGCAGGAAAAGGCATCTTGGTGTGAAAACTAGAGATCGCCGAAAGAGGAATGTAGAAGGGATAAAACTCAAGGTCACAATTCATATACGACTCCAGGTCTCAGGTCACAGATGACTCAAGGTCGCAGGTCACAAATAACCCTAAGTCATAGGTCGCAGATGATCCCAGGTCCTAGGTCGTAGATGAACCAAGGTCGTAGGTCACAGATGATTCCAGTTCGTAGGTCGCAAAAGTCGCAAAATCACATAGATCGCAAGGTCGCAAAGTCGCATGGTCGCAAAGTCATAAAGTCGCAAAGTTGCATAGGTCACAAGGTCGCAAGGTTGCAAGGTTGCAAGGTCACATAGGTCACAAAGTTGAAAGGTTGCAAATTCTCATAGGTCGTAAGGTTTCATAGGTTGCAAGGTCGCAAAGTCGCATTGTTTGCAAAGTCGCATAGGTCACAAAGTCGTAAGGTTGCAAAGTCGCATAGGTCGTAAAGTCACAAAGTTGCATTGTTCACAAAGTCGCAAGGTCACAAGGTCAGATAGTTTGAAAATTCGCATAGTTCGTAAGGTCGCGAGGTTGCAAGATCGCAAAGTCGCATAGGTCGCAAAGTCGCAAGGTCGCAAAGTCCCATAAGTCACAAAGTCACAAAGTTGCATTGTTCGCAAAGTCGCAAGGTCGCAAGGTCACATACATCGCAAAGTTTCAAGGTCGCAAAGTCACATATTTCGTAAAGTCGCATAGGTCACAAGGTTGCAAGGTCGTAAGGTCAAAAAATCACATAAGTCACATAGGTCGCAAAGTAGCAAATTTTGCAAAGTTGGAAGGTCGCAAGGTCGCAAGGTCGCAAGGTCACAAGGTCGCAAAGTTGCATAGGTTGCAAAGTCACAAGGTCACAAAGTTTTAAAGGTCACAACGTCGCAAAGCTGCATAGGTCGCAAGGTCACAAAGTTGCAAAGTCGCATAGGTTGCAAGGTCAAAAAGTTGCATTGTTCACAAAGTCACATAGGTTGCAAAGTCACAAAGGTTGCAAAGTCACAAAGTCACATTGTTTGCAAAATCGCATAGGTCGCAAAGTCGCATAGTTCGCGAATTCACATAGGTCGCAAGGTCGTAAAGTCTTAAGGTCGCAAGGTCACAAAATCACATAGGTCACAAGGTTGCAAAGTCTCATTGGTCACAAGGTCGTATGGTCGCAAAGTTGAAAAGTCACAAAGTTGCATAGATCACACAGTCACAAAGTCACATAGGTTGCAAGGTCACAAAGTCGCAAAGTCGCATAGGTCGCAAAGTCGCAAGGTTTCAAAGTCGCAAGGTCGCAAGGTCGCAACCTCCCTTGGGTTGAAACTTCCCCTTAGTCACAAGTAATCCCAAGAGTTGGGGAAGACCAAAGATCATGGGAAACCCAATAGTCACCTCGGCCTATATGTACATCTTCTAGCAATTTTGTAATGGACTTTTGGGTTGTGAACTTCGAAGAGAGACACATTGCTTTTTATTGAATGGATGCCTCTTAATGAATACAAAGAAGTGTTATTGGATCTCACTATTGAATCTGATGGAAGTCCCCTATGTGGTTATGCTATGAATATGGTCTCTTCGAATGAATGAATGCTTCTTTCAAATATTGGTGCACATTTCTATTCATGTATTCCCTTGTGTTATGAGCTTCCTTGCAACACGTGGATGATATATGATGTTCTAACTTAAAGAAATGTTGATGAACTACTTTATCGATATTTTCTTTAAATATTTATTGGGATGTGCATAATTGATAAATGAAACACTTAACCATTGTGAAAATTTTCTTGTTTGTTAAGTGAATCTTGTAATAAGTATGATCTTGGTAAATTTTTGCTAACAATGCTTTTCCTAATTTTCATGCTTTAAATTCTTCTTTGCTATTCATGGTATTATGTTTCATAGGGAATTCGTCAATCACTGACTTGTATTTGTTCAACATCCATGCATTCTCCATCTCAATGAGTCCCCTCTCTATCTGAAAAACCTATTCACCAATTTAATGGCAATCGGGCCTACATACCGGATGGGATCCCCAAACCAAACGATGTAGAGTCTAATTGGGATTCTGCACCAGGGAGATCCCCTTGCTGTTGACGAGACATTTTCAACCCTCAACAAATTTGGCACTAGAAGGAGGGCCAGATGAAAAGTTGAGCCCTTAGACCCTATAATTAGTCTCATGTCTGTAAATGGATCATCCCCAAATCATTCTCCTGAGATGTTTATCAATCTTGTTGTCGATGCTCAATCCCCAATGAACCTCTGTATCTCTTGTCCCAGTTAAAATTCGATGGTGAGAATGGAATTTCCATAACTGAGCACCTTTCGGATTTCTTTGAGTTTTTGAGTGTTACGAAATTGGTGATGAGGAGTTCGCTTGTGTGATTTTCTCCCTCACTCTCGAAGGTTGCATTAAGCAATGGTGCTGCACATTGCCGACAACTTCCATACATTCGTTCGAGAAACTCACTGGTGAATTACAACAAGATTTTCATAGGTACCATTTTCAAAATGTATTAATAAGGTTAAACGAGATTAGAATGGAACCAAAAGAATCTCTAGAAGAGTTTTCTATCAGATTTTTTCATTCTTGTTTTGAGTTCCCTGAAAGAGATGTCGATTGGGCATATTTAATTGAATAGTTTGAATAGTTGGTTTTTGTTTCTCTGCAACACGTTCAATCTGAAATAAATTCTGATCCTTATGGATGTCATGATAATCCTCAAGTTACTAACTGTATAAATTCAGTCCCGAATATTTTCTTTCCCATCTCTCTGATTCAGGAACAACTTCAAGCCTCCAAGGAGGAACTTACTATTTATGACATATCTCATCCTCCTCCTGATTGCCTACCTAATGGAGTTTTGTTCACAAATAGTTTAAATGATGAAATATGCTGGTAGGAAAATGAACCATGTTGTATCACCTTCGCATATTTCATACTCCCTATCAAAGAAAGACTCAAAAAAATATTTGATTTAACATCTCTCCATGTTAATGAAACCAATCTCGATTCCATTGATGTAATATCACAAAATAGATAAATTCTACAACAATGGGAACATATTATAATGTTCCAAAGTTGGAGATCCAGAAATACATGAACACAAATGAAATTAATATAGAAAATTATCTTGTAAAATGTGTGTTAAACACATTCCCATCATATTATGAACATATTAGCAAAATTATGCCTTTATACATTGTCTCCAAGTGGGGAAAAGCAACAAAATAGACCCTAAAAACATTATTCCCAGGTAACTCCATGATAATAAGGGGAAATAATGGTTGGATCCATTAGCATATATACTAAGCCCTTACATACAAAAGGGGATCAGAAACAAATCCTTTTTGATAGGTTAAACAGATCTCCCGTCCTTACAATGACTTAGAAACACCCAAATCCCATGACTTAGACTATGTAGAAAAGATTGAAGCATGTACAACATTATTTTATGAGGGTTTCTACAAAATTATAATAGAAATTCATAGATATGGAGATTGATGGCACAATATGCTAAGAAAACAGAGATCTGGCCTCCTTATTGCATTATAGAGATAACCCGACAATGGTTTCTTGAGACACATGTACAAAAAGAGAAGATATGAATATTCAGCTGAAAAACAATGTAGTATCACTACAAAATTACATAAACATAGCTGAATAATGTAAAATAGGGATAAGAATTCATTTTTCTAGCTTTCCGGGAGAAGGGTTGGTCCTTTCCCTAGGAAACTAGCTCAGAAACAAGGCCTAAGACCTTGCTGCAGCAACTCTATAGTAAGTGACACAGTTCCTCAAAGGTAATGCGATGTAGGATATCAGAGGTGCTTTGCCAAAGTGCCAAGATATGAAATGATATCAGAAATCTCCTTTGTTGATCTCTCAAGAGAAGGAAGGAACCCTCTACTGAGAAACAACCCTGGAAGTGGAACGATCAATCTCCCATTGCAACACCCTGCAACACAAAATTACACTGATACAAAAATAAATTTGTGACTGAATACTAATGCTTATCCTCAAGCCTGGATGTGGAATAAATTATTGCAATAATCTCCCAAGAGGCCTCTCAAGGGAAGAGTTGGGATTCCTACTCGGGAACACCCTTGTACTTAACAGCACTGCAACCCTGCTAAATAGCAAGACAAAGCCAAGTCTAAGCAGAAAAATATCAAAATGATAATAAAAAACATGAATGGCAAAGGCTTCCATCCTCTCCATATATAGCAAGTGAACCTCTTCACATTGGGTCCCATCGATATTTTCCTCCAAGCTCATGCAAGTTGTCCTCCTCCAAATCTACGCAGTTTATCAAGGGGATACAATGTATCTAGACAGTGTATGTTGATTTGGTCAAATATGACTGAATAAACATGATATCCTCCTTGCTCACACCTAAATGTGCTCCTTCCAGCTGCTTATTCTTCCTCTTTTCACATGAGCAATGTTATTCTTTCTTCTAAAGAGGTTAATGGGCCTCCCTACCCATTTATTCATCTATCTAAAGATAAAACCGACTATAATATTCCATTTAGATGAAGTCTAAATTTTGGGAATATTACAGTCCTCCCCCTCCAAAACGTTGCTTGTCCTCAAGAAACTACAAAGGTAGAGAAAAAATTCTCCCTTCCTCTTCTTGTGGCCTCCTCATTAATAGATCCCAACGTAGCTCAGAAATAAATCTGTCCTCCAATTATTCCTCCCAAGTGTGTAAAACATGAGTAAGTGGAAGGTGCAAGTGGAAATATCCTTGTTTTCCAATGGCCTCCTCAAGGTAGGAGTGATGAAAAACATGGGAAGTCTCATTCCTAATGAGTGACTCCCTCACCCATGCTATCATCCAAATGAAATGAGTCGTTCTAGGTAGCTCATCAAAGAAATTTTCAACCCCCGGTTTGTGCAATGTAGTGGGGTTGCATGGAGAGATTAGCTTTTCCTTTACAAGTTGTTTCTCTCTCCATTTATGGTAAGTATGGGGTTGTTTCTTTCCTTGGGCTGAAATGACATGGCCTCCAAGAATGGCTGAAGTTACCCCAACAAACAAATCAGCCATGAAGTGCCTCCTCCAGGAACTCAAGTTCTTTAAATGGCTCCTCCCACATGAAGAAAAGAGATGTAATATGGCAATCATGGGCTTCCCATTGTTCCTCCTTAAATATGCAGAATGTAAAGTAGGGAGAATCATGCTCCTAATGGGAATCTCTAACTCATCCAGCACTCTCCAAACAATTCTCCTCGTGAACATAAAAATATCAGCAATATATGGAAGAAAAATCCAATGAAAACAAGCTGCCAAATGACAATCAGAGAGTGGATCATAGTTCCACACATGGAACCTGCACAGTGCAACCTTTTCCTGCATCAAAAAAAGTGATAACAAGTGTTCTCCCAGCCACTTTTTTGCTGCCACAATCATTCTATAAGATAGAAATATGAAAGTACAATGAGGTGCCAATGGTGCACACCAAAAATCGTGTGGCTTCCCCCACAGACCACCAATAAGGTAGTGAATATCAATGCTGCAAGTAGCTACAAGTACACCATCATACAGAATGCAAGAAGGGATGATTCTCCTTCATACAACATGTTGCTCATACAAAGTAAATAAGTACAAAACATAATGTGAAATTATACCTCCTCCATCATGTGCTTGAGACCTTGAACTGAAATGGCTTAACTAGAATTCTTCCCTCACTTCCAATGAGTAGGGAAGTGGCTGTGACATCCTCTCCATCACCATCTAAGCTATGCATCTCTCCATATGCTGAAATATATTACGCTGGATGCCCTCCCAACTGAACTTCTCTGGCAAAGAAAGATATGCATCATAACGCATGGAAAAGAAATCCTCATGTGATGCATGCAACAACTTCTCCTTGAGCTTAGAGGCTCTAGTCAAGAATACTCTTCCATAAGAATAGATGACCAAATCATCCATCATATATCTATCATCTCCATATGGGTGATCAAGAATCATTCATGCACCAAGATCCTTGGAGTACTCCACCAAAAGTTGAGACCTCCAATATGGATCAATCCTCCTAAGAGACAGCGCTGGTGATTTGGCATATGAAGCTCCTCTCATGCTGTTTCCTATTACCTTTACATGCCTCATGCCAAGGTAATCCTCCAAAATCTTCACCCCTCTGGAATCCAAGAGTGGTGAACCAAGAGGCAAGATGTCTCTCATCAACTCTAGATCTGGTGGCATCCCAGGTGGAATGCCTCCTTGTAGTGAGACATCAATGTCAAGAGTAGACTGTACATATAGGTGGGTAATCTTGCCCTTTCCCTCACAACACAGATCAGTCTACCTCCCTTTTGCATTAGCTTTCTAAAATAGAGAAGGGTGTGTGCTCCTCATCAAGCCATGTTTCCCTTCCTTCCTACCTTCTCCTTCCATCTGCAATGCTTCACAATCATGCTGCTCATTGATTGTGCTTTGACCTCCATGTATGATATCTTGGGGAAATTCTTGCAAGGATACAATAATTCCTCTTGTTGGAGCATGTGCTCCTCCTTCCTCTGCATGAGGTACTAGATGTGCTCTAGATGTGAGAGTGCTATTGCCCTCATCTTCATCAATGTGTATGGGCAACCCTCCAATAATTGGATCCTCTTGTGAAAAAGAGATCTCCATGCCCGCTTGTTTAGGAATATGAGATAGAGGTCTGTTCTCTAACAAGGTATGATGCAAGATGCCAGCTTCTCCCATGGTTTTCTGAAGTGGAGTTAAGTTTATAGTTTCCTCCATCGCATGCAAGGTTTTTGTTCTCTTAGGTTTTTCTTGCTCCAATACAAGTGTCTTAGGAAGTTTCCCATCAAACCTTTCCATCAATTTTTTAATGAATCTTGCATAAGAGGAAGTATTTGCATTTTTTAAAGAACAAGATTCAAAAATCCACCATGCATAGGCCTTACCTATGAAATGTAGTTCTGCAATTCTGATGACTTCATCTTCAGAAATGTGGTGTTGCCGCAAATAGGATTCTAGCTCCTTCACCCAAGCTCTAGCTAAACATGTAGGTGAACCATCAACAGTAGATAGAAGAAATCTATCTATAGTCTTCTTCTTGCTTCTCTTCACCCAGATCTTGCAAAACCATTGGAAAGTGGTATGATCTCTAAACCTCTCAGTTTGAGATTCATACTCCTGCAAAAAATCACTAAGAGTTTTCCTCTTAGGCATTCTCCCTCCTTTCATCCATCTCATGATAGATCTGGGCATTTGACTGTGTTGTGCATCATGGTGTGTAGCTTCATTCTCACACTTACCATGTGAAAATATAGAACTAGCTCTAGATCCAAAATCCTTTGGAGATTCCATCTCCATTCTTATTTTCTTCAGACCTCCTTGAATGCTCTATATAGATCTTGGAAGAAGCTTTGAAAGCCTATCTTCCTTTCTTCCTCCACATAATCGAGTCTTCTCTTTCCTATACATCTCTCCTTATTTTGGTGTCATAATGGCTAAGATTCACAGGTTGTGCCAATAAAGTTGCTCTGATATCACTGTAATATCCTAAAATAGGGAAATTCTACAACAATGGGAACATATTATAATGTTCCAAAGTTGGAGATCCATCAATACATGAACACAAATGAAAGTACTACAGAAAATTACCTCATAAAATTTGTGTTAAACACATTCCCATCAAATTATGAACATATTAGCAAAAGTATACCTTTATACACTATCTCCAAGAGGGGAAAAGTAGCAAAATAGACGCTAAGAACGTTATTCCCAGGTAGCTGTGTGATAATAAGGGAAAATAATGGTTGGATCCATTAGCATATAGATTAAGGCCCTTACATACAAAAGGGGATTAGAAACAAATCCCTTTTGATAGGTTAAACAGATCTCCCAACCTTACAATGACTTAGAAACACCCAAATCCCATGACTTAGAGTATGAAGAAAAGACTGAAGCATGTAAAACATTATTTTATGAGGTTTTATACAACATTAAAATAGAAAATCATATATCTAGAGATTGATGGCACAATATGATAATAAAACAAAGAGCTAGCCTCCTTATTGCATTATAGAGATAACCTGACAAGGGTTTCTTGAGACACATGTACAAAAAGAGTAGATCTCAATATTCAGCTCAAAAATAAGGTAGTCTCACTACAAAATTACATGAACATATCTGAATAATGTAAAATATGGATAAGAATCCATTTTTCTAGCTTTCAGGGAGAAAGGTTGCCCCTTTCCCTGGGAAACTAGCTCAGAAACAAGGCCTAAAACCTTGCTGCAGCAACTCTCTGGAAAATGACACAGTTCCTACAAGTGACTGCATTTTAGGAGAGAAGAGGTGCTTTGACCAAGTGCTAGGATATGAAATGAGCTCAGAAATCTCCTTTTCTTATCTCTCAAGAGAAGGAAGGCACCCTCTATTGAGAAACAGACCCGGAAGTTGAATGATCAATCTCCCACTACAACACCCTGAAACACAACATTAAACTGCTATAGAAATAACGCTATGACTGAAGACTGATGCTTGGCCTCAAGCCTGGATTTGGAACAAATCAGTGCAATACTCTCCCAAAAGGCCTCTCATGGGAAGAGGTGGGATTCCCGCTCGGGAACACCCTTGTGCTTAACAGCACTGCAACCCTGCTAAACAACAAGAGGAATCCAAGTATAAGCATACAAATATCAAAATGATAATCTAAAACATGAATGGAAAATGCTTCCATCCTCTCCATATATAGCAAGTGAACCTCTTCACATTGAGTCCCATCCACATTTACCTCCAACCTGATGCAAGTTGTCCTCCACCAAATTTGCGTAGTTTATCAAGGAGATACAATGTATCCAGATAGTGTATGTTGATTTGGTCAAATATGATTGAATCAACATGATATCCTCCTTGTTCACACCTAAATGTGCTCCTTCCAGCTACTTATTCTTCCTCTTTTCACATGAGGAATGTTATTCTTTCTTATAAAGAGGTTAATGGGCCTCCCTACCCATTTATTCATCTATCTAAAGATCAAACCAACTATAATATTCCATTTATATGAAGTCTAAATTTTGGGAATATTACAATTGAACATAAGCCTATGTCTAGTCCTAAATATCATTCACCTATCAGTAATAACTTGGGATTTGTCTCAAATGAAGTTGATTTTCCTATAAAATCCATGGACCATGACATTCATGCAGGCTCATTGTTCCCTCTAGATGAAAATAATGTGCGAGGTGAAAGTCCTGGTACAATTGGTACTCCCTCATCTGAATCATTTCATCCATTATTCCCTGATTCATTTCTCGAGTCTGCCACACCAGTGATTTCTACAAATAATTTAGAACTTTCTTCTACTAGTGTTGGTGGTAGTGATGAAAATGCAGGTGATGTTTCAAAATCACACTACAAGGATGATGAATCTCTTACTCCTAATCTCTTCCATCTGCAGTGCTTAATTAGTCAAAAAAGAGACCTTATGTCTTAGCATTCTCGATATGTTTCACTCATTGTTTCATCCTCATTTTCAGTCCAAGGGGAGCCTAACATGCCAAGTACCCAACCTGATAAAATTGATGGCTCCAATGATTTCTACTCATCTGAAAACATATTCACTCATGCCTCTGAGAACTGTCATTCGTACCTATTTGTCGACCTTATGAAGCCACCGAAATTCAATGACCCACTATGTGATGATGCAGGGACCCATCCGGAAATTGAAGCAATTAATATTATGTTGTCAGTTATCGAAATTTCTCACAATCCTGATGAGACCCCTGAAACAATTCAAATTAGGGTTTCTCAAATTAGGGTTTCTGAAATGACAGTTCCCACATATCATGCTCCTCTCATCATAACCACGCCGAATGTCAGATCTTATGGGAAAGCCTTAAATTCAAGTGATGTTTCTCTAAGCACATATTTATATCCCCTAACAACTGATATGAAAAAACTGATATACCCTAATTTATTCACTGGAAGGAAAACTCCAGCCATTGTATCTAATATTTTTGGTTGTTGCCCCCCTAGTACCAGTTGCATTCAGGCACAAGTGTGTGACATTTTGCAAACCTCTCTATCGCCTAAATTTTTTTTGTCAATTCATCCAATCCTAGGAAATATAAAGAATTTGATACATTAGATTTTCAATCTCTCAGTGCGCAAAAATTTGGCCGAATTAATAATAAGCCCACTAACGATCATCCAATTACCACAAATAATGATCACATCCATTTGCTAGTTGATCTCACGAAACCGTCGAAGTTTAAAAGCCCCCCGCTCAAAGTTCTAGGGTTTTTCCAAGACGGTGAGGCACTTCAGCCTCTGTTGAGGGTTGCTTTAGATCCTCACAACCCCGATGAAACCCAGGGACGACTTTGAACTAGGGTTTTTAACATTAAGTTTTTTGCACTTGGATTCGCAAGCACCTCAAATTCGCCTGGAAGATGCCTACTTTTTCCATTCCATCAAATCGATCATCCTAAACATCATGATGAGATTCCTGGCTGGTTTTATGGATCCTATCCGATGAATATACTTGAAAATAGCAAATTTTTTACCTCACTTCCGTCGGATTTAGGGTTGTACATGCATGGATGTGTGTCATTTATAGATGATTTTAGGTTTCAAGTACATATTTCTATGCATCAGGATAAAAGTAAAATTCAGCTTAAAAAATCCATTCTTGCATGTTCTCTGGTAATTAGCCATGACCTTGTTGTTTCACATGCTCTTCATGTAAGTCTTGTTGTTGGTGCACAATTTTGTATGATGGCTCTGATTGCGAGCATTGTTGTTCTTGTAGGACGGGAACTAATGCGGTGGCTACACTGGAAAGCTGATTTCACATAACCCGATTGCCTCTTTGGTTAAAGTAGGGTTTTAGGTTTAAGGTATCTAGGCTATTTTAATAAAAAAAATTTATTTCAAGTTGTTAATTAGGTTTACTTGCGACATTTTTCTTTATGTTTTAAAATTATGTTAGATATCTTATCTTACGGTCAGTAGCTTTATGCATTGTAATTTTCCATTTATTTTGCACTCATTTCTATTTCAGTTTTCTTATTGCTGCATAATGTTCAAATAATCACTTCATGTGCTTTGACTTTCTTTTTCCACCTACAACTAGTTGATCTTTCTCGCACGTGGCATTGCATTGTGTCATAAGCCTCATCTATTGCCTTGCGTTGTACGCATTCTTCCTCACATAATTTTCACTGGTTGTTGAGATAGCTATGAAATTTTATGTTCATTGCATACCACTGCATGAGCCCTCATTGAACCCGGGTCCTTGAAACCCTCAGTGCCCAAACTAGCCTTCTTACTCCCCCTTGCACGGGTTTAAATCTAGATGGATTGCTTTTACCTCTTTGCACTCATCAAAATCCTGATGATATTTCTTACTTGTTTTGCCCTGATTGTTGAAACCCTAACTCCATTGTTTGCATGAGGTTGCGGTGGTTACCTTAAGAGGTAGCTTCTCTCAAAACAGGCCATCAAAGTCACATTCTCAACATAATCCCTACGAGTTTAAATTCATTAGCCAGGGAGATACGAGTTGGTTGCTTGTGGGGAACCCTAAGGAGTTTGAATGGCCTATACTCATTACTTGAGCCTTGTACCCAGCATATTCTTGAACATCTTAATGATATGTTTTTCATGTTTCACCTGTGGGTGGTATATGGGATGTGAAGGCTAGGCATGAGGGAAAACCCAAATTAGAATATATTTCAGTTTCTTTCAAACAAGAAACAACCTCTCTTGCCTATAAAATAAGTGGGGATCCCTCATCCTCCCATGCACAATAGGTGCCACGAGAAAATTAAAATAAGTGCTAAAATCACATGAAACAAATAAGGGTAAAGGATTGAGAAAGGCTTCCCACACAGAGAGGTAATGCAACGACTCAACTAGGGTACTAACCAAGCTCGCTGGCATCGGAGCAACGTTTGTGATTTCTTGAAGTGACTCTGCTGGGGTACTGTCCAGGCCTGCTGGCAGCAGAGCAACACCAGAAACTTATTTTTAAAAAAATGATGAATATAATAAGCCTGGTGCCTTTCTCTCTACATCATCATCAAACTACTGGCATCTGTGAACTCCCGCTTTGACATTTTCTGATTAACAAGACCTAGCTGAGGCATAAGGATTGGGCATATCTATAAAGGTCAAAGTAATACAAAGGGTACCCATAAAACTATTGGAAATATGATGCAGAGTGTTGTCCTTGATGGAAACCTACTTGATAAAGTTGATGGCAACCTATTTGATGAAGTTGTTCTTGATGGAAACCTATTGAACTTGATGGAAACCTACTTGATGAGTAAAGGGGGATATTGTTGGAAATATGATACAATGTATTGACTTTGATGAAGATACAATTCAGAAAGTGCCAGAATAATGTTGAACAAGTTATGTCACAAGGAATACGCAGTTTTATTAAGGAGAAGTCGTGTATGTACGCGTAAATTAATGTTCCAAGTCACGTATGCCAATTTGCGCTCTATTTTTATAAAACCAAGGGGAATTACCATGGTATTGGCCGAAAGTATTGAGCGCTTGATTATTTATTTGATCCCGTACAAGAATACCATCGGAAGTGGTGTGGTTTTGGCTCATGGTATTGACAAAGGCTAAATCTATTTAAGGAGAAGAAAATCATAGTACAAGGAGAGGAGAAATTGTCTGGGCTTTAATACTTCACTCTGAAGTATATCTGCATGGTTAAACTATGTTCTTAATTGATAGATATGAATCTATGATGCACCTATGAATATGATGAAGGTTCAAGATCTCTAGATCTAGAAATGATGAATCTCTAGGATGATCTGGAAAGAAGTGATGAAGACCTGGTGCAAATCTGATGAAGAAATTAAAAAATCTGGGTAAGTTCATAGATCTGATATGTTGTGCAAATTTTATCTTTTATAGATCTATACACAGGTTCGTTTCATGAAAAGCGCATGTATATGCGGATCTGATGAAATAAAAGTGCGTATGGGAAGTTAAAGTTTTTTTTTGAGAAATGCACAGATGTATACGCGGGTTCGGTTCATGAAAAGCGCGTGTATATGCAGGTCTGATTAAATAAAAGCACGTATGGAATATGAACTAATGATTGCTCAAGGTTGAATGTGTTTCTACATATCTATTTTGAAGTCTGGGTTATCTCTGATATTCTGGTTACAGTGTTTTCACTATTTTGTTTGAAGCATTGGGCGAAGTATATTTGTTGATAAGCGAAGAGTTGAGTTGAAGTTAGTTGATCCAGTTTTAAAATTGATGAAACATGGTCTGCAGTGGTGCTGAGGGTCGAAGCCTTCAGTGAAGGGGTAGTAGCTCCCTTCCATGAAAAGCTGGTAAACGAGAGTAGGGGGTTGTAGCTCCCTTCCAGGAGATGCTGGTAAATGAGAGCAGGGGATTGTAGCTCCCTTCCAAGAGAGGCTGGTAAACGAGATCAGGGGGTTGTAGCTCCCTTCAAGAAAGGCTGGTAAATGAGAAGGTTGTAGCCTTCTGTAGGTGGGTGCCTGCGTGCTGGTATGGGTCTGCGCTAGTACATGGTTGTAAGAATTTTTATTTATAATAAATATTGAAGGCTGAGACGACGACAGCAGTGGTTTTCTCCCAACTTGGGTTTGCACCTTAAATCCCGGTGTTCATGTGTGTTGCTTATGTGTGATGGTTTATTCTATTTTTACTGCACACGCTTACTGCTTAACATCTGATGAATAAATGATGCAATGATTTAAGAATCAAATTCATAATAAAAGCTCTGAGCATACGCGAGTTTCCTTAAGGATATCCGCGTATATACACTAGTTTTTTTCTGTAAATTAGCGTATGGGTTTTGAGAAAAGAAAAGTAAAAATTTTATCAGTTAGCTCTAAATAATGCTTCCCCCCCCCCCCCCCCCCCCCTCTTAGTATTTTTCCCAACAAAAACCTATTGAATATTCCCTTGCATCACTATCTAGACTAATATTATTTTTGGGATTTTGAAAAATATGTTGGATTCTACTAGTGGTTCACCATTTATTGTAGTCGCTACAACACCACCCAAAGTTTTGGGTATATTCAAAATTTCGGGTCCCCCTCTGCTCGCTCAACCCACTAAGTTTTTGACTTGGCCTTCAATTGGTAATATCCCCATGACCTATTTCTACCCAGCCCTGTCACCTCACCCACTTATCTTGCTATCTATCGACTGCGCTAGGGTATATAAGTTTAAAGTTGGTTTCCGAACTTAGAGATGCTCAAGCAATTGAAATAAGTTACAATATCTTAGGTTGGATATTTCAATGTTGTTGCTCCTCGAATGAGCTATTTTTCCTAGTAACTTGTTTTTCTCATTATTACTGATAGCTAAATAATTATTATATTATTCCTTTTAGGAAATTGGTCAAAGGTGTTATCATTTTACATCGAACAATGTATTTATTTCATTAAGAGTCCATTGGCATGACACCATTAAAATACTCAACAAGATGAGGTTATAACCATCCATGTGGAAGCTATTGGTTTGCATGAAGAGCCATGGTTTTCCCAGAAAGTAAGGGGGCCCTTTCAGAGTGAGGTGGATCCTCACAAATCCCCAAGAGCCTCTCTTTAAGCTCAAAGGCACCTGGTCGCACGGGAGCGTGTGCGGGAAAAGGAAGGCATCTTCTTTGTGGCCCCGGAGATCACTTAGAAAGAGTAATCGAAGGGATAAAACTCAAGGTCGTAGGTCACAGATGACTCCAGGTCACCGGTCGCAGATGACTCAAGGTCGTAGGTCACAAATAACCCTAGGTCATAGGTCGTATATGATCCCACATCACAGGTCGCAGATGACCCAAGGTCGCAAGTCGTAGATGACTCTAGGTCACAAGTCGCAAAAGTCACAAAGTCACATAGGTCACAAGGTCGTAAAGTCACATAATAACAAAGTCACAAAGTCGTAAAGTTGCATAGGTCACAAGGTCGCGAGGTCACAAGGTTGCAAGGTCGCAAGGTCACATAGGTCGCAAAGTCGCAAGGTCGTAAAGTCACATAGGTCACAATGTCGCAAGGTCACAAGGTCGCATAAGTTGTAAGGTCACAAGGTCGAATTGTTTGCAAAGTCGCATAGGTTACAAATTTGCAAGGTCGCAAAGAGTTATAGGTCACAAAGTCATAAAGTTGCATTGTTCGCAAAGTCGCAAGGTCGCAAGGTCACAAAGTCAAAAGGTTGCAAAGTTGCATAGTTCGCAAGGTCGCGAGGTCGCAAGGTCGCGAGGTCGCAAGGTCGCAAAGTCGCAAGGTCGCAAAGTCACATAGGTTGCAAAGTCGCAAAGTTTCATTCTTCGCAAAGTCGCAAGGTCGCAAGGTCACATAAGTCGCAACGTTGAAAGGTCACAAAGTCACATAGTTCGCAAAGTCGCATATGTCTCAAGGTCGCAAGGTCATAAGGTTGCAAAATCACATAAGTTGCATAGGTTGAAAAGTCGCAAAGTTCTCAAAGTTGCAAGGTCGAAAGGTCGCAAGGTCGCATAGGTCGCTAGGTCACAAGTTCGCAAGGTCATAAGGTTGCATAGGTTGCAAAGTCGCAAGGTCGCAAAGTCACAAAGGTTGCAAGTTCACAAAGATGCATAGGTCGCAAGGTCGCAAAGTCGCATAGGTCGCAAGGTCACACAGTCTTATTGTTTGCAAAGTCGCATAGGTCGCAAAGTCACAAAGGTCGCAAAGTCGCATAGGTCGCAAAGTCATATAGGTCGCAAAGTTGCAAGGTCGTAAGGTCGCAAAGTCAAAAAGTCACAAAGCCACATAGTTTTCAAAGTCACAAAGTCACATAGGTTGCAAGGTCGCAAATTCACAAATTTGCATAAGTCGCAAAGTCACAAGGTCGCAAAGTCACAAGGTCGCAAGGTCAGAGCCTCCCCTGGGTCGCAACTTCCCCTAAGTTGCAAGTAATCCCAAAATTTGGGGAAGACCAAAGGTCACGGGAAACAGAATAGTCACATCGGCCTATATGTACATCTTCTAGCGATTTTGTAATGGAATTTTGGATTGTGGACTTCGGAGAGAGACACATTGATTTTTATTAAATGGATGCCTCTTAATGAATACAAAGAAGTGTTATTGGATCTCACTATTGAATCCAATGGAAGTCTCCTGTGTGGTTATGCTATGAATATGGTCTCTTTGAATGAATGAATGCTTCTTTAAAATATTTGTGTACATTTCTATTCATGTATTCCCTTGTGTTATGAGCTTCCTTGCAACACGTGGATGATATATGATGTTCTAACTTAAAGAAATGTTGATGAACTACTTTGTTGATATTTGCTTTAAATCTTTATTGGGATGTGCATAGATGATAAATGAATCACTTAACCATTGTGAAATTTTTCTCGTTTATTAAGTGAATCTTTTAATAAGTATGATCTTGGTAAATTTTTGCTAACAATGCTTTTCATAAATTTCATGCTTTAAATTCCGCTTTGCTATTCATGGTATTATGTTTCACAGGGCATTCGTCAATCACTGACTTGTATTCATTCAACATCCGTGCATTCTCCATCTCAGCGTGTCCCCTCTCTATCTGAAAAAATTATTCACCAATTTAATGGCAACCAAGCCTACACCAGATGAGGTCCCAAAACCAAACGGTGTAGATTCTAATTGGGATTCTGCAATGGGGAGATCCCCTTACTATTGGTGAGACATTTTCAACTGTCAACATATCCTTAAGATATATTTTTCACTATTCTAGTGTTCTGTCATTCCCTGGTTAGCCTATCACACCTAGAAGACCCCTCATGGGCTTATGCCACTCATATTTGTCTAATTTTCACACCCACAACCTTAGTACTCTATTTTTCCCATCCCTAACCTTTTCACTTTCCATCTAAGTTTTCCAAACAACCTACCCTTTCCCATGTTCATCAAATACCTCAAGCATTGATGGTCTTAAAGCTACCTCTGTAGGCTCTTTAAATAAATCAAGTAGATTTGATTTTGGATCCTCAATACATCTATATGTCAAAAAACTCTTTTTTTCATACTTGAAAACCATAATCCAATGCTCTCAGTCAAAGAGCCTCCCACTATGTCACTATGCTTTCATAGGTTCTAGGGTTATCTTTGGTGTACTAAATCACTATTCTCTGTGTGATAGAAGCTAAATCAAAATGAGAAAAGGTCATGCACCTATTTTTCCAAATCAGATCAAGAAAACTTCAAGAAGGACTTATTTGCCAACGACAAAATTTTGCAAAAGGACAACTATCCATTTTGACATTTCTGCAAGAGTGTCAAGGTGGCTATCAGCAGAAAATTAGGCAATACAAAATGCCAACTCCTCACTAAAGGACATCCACAACAAAGAAGGAGGAAGCAGCCTATGTTCAAGGAAAATCAGGGTTTCTAGAACTTATTAGACCATCAATGTGCCAAGCAAGGAGCCAATGCTGAAAACCACAAGAACAGAGGCACACTAGCACAACCAGGCATGAAATGAAGATTTTTAGAAACTATGAATGAAGAAGGGAAAAAGGTGAGAAAATATGAACATAAGTGAATGAACTTGAAAGGGATATAGAGAACTTAGAAAACAACACTAATGATTCTTCTCAAGCAGCCCAAAAACCTAAGGTTTTAGAAAGACAGGGAAGGGAGCTGAAATGAAGTTAATAGGCCTCCAAAATGACAACAAAAGGTTTTAAAAGGTTGTTGAAGGTGAATTCTAGGGTTTACCAAGGTAACAATGTTTCACTACCTCAAAGGGAAAGAATGCAAAGAGTATCAGTGAGGGATGTCAAGTTTTCAAGAGCAGTTAATTGCCCTCAAACGGTAAAAGGAATAAAAGCCTAGGGTTGAGTGTCAAGACGAGAAATCAAGCTAATGATGAGGTCACTGTTATGTGACTAAAGTTGTCAAAATCCAAGAATGTCAGAAGGGACAAGAGTAGTATGACATGGAACGTGCAAATAAAAGTTGGCTAAAGGGAAATGGCATACATGGTTATGAATAAAAAGTAGTTGTTAGAGATATATTTACATTTCCTCACTACCCAAATTAGTAAGGAGGAAAGAAAACATATTCTCATGTCACACACACTCAGAAATTTCAAAAAAGGATAAAAACATGTTTTCAGTTTCTCAGTGCAAGAAAAGAGAGGTTTGACAGTGCCAAGACCCTCAAGGTTAAAAAGGACCTTTTTCATTTCTCCAGCAAGCTACCACCAAAGGAAGAAGAGCTACTTTGAAGAGCTTTCAAGTCACCTGCAATAAAGGGTCAAAAAGATATCAGTCAAAGTGATAAAGTGACAAAAAAACTCAAAACATTAGCAAAAGTGGGTTTTCAAGTTTAATTTATTTTCAATAAAAGTATAAAGGACCTCTCTGCTCTCTTAATATCTTATTTTTCATTTGAAAAAAGCAAAGAGCCTTCAAAAGGAAATTTTCTGAGTTTAAGAAATTCTACGAAAAGTTACCAGCGCTACGCTTTTGAGCCGGCACTATGCTCACAGGACCTGGCGCTACGCGAATAAGAGTTTTCACAGTGTTTTTTTTCACTGCATTACACAAATAGATGAACATGTTGTGTGTATAGGCGGGTGTTGCGCCCAGGCAGACCTGACACACCCAGAAGCTTGGCGCTGTGCTCAGAGGCTGACTCGATAGGCCTGGCATTATGCATAGGAGCTCGGCTGGCCTGCATGGGTGCATCGTTGTGCACATAAGGCCCGACTGGCCTAGTTTGTTTCCTCGCGCTATGCTTTGGCCGAAAAGGCCTCTTTTCCTTGCAAATTACCCTCCAAAGGACAAAGGGACCCCTCTAGGATGTTTCCAAGACCCTGCAAAAGAGTTTAAATTGGTAATTGGACATTTTTCCTCCTCCTCAAGTGGCTTCGTGTTTTAATGATTAAGGGAAAATTATCAAACCCTACTACCTAAATGAACCCTAGGTCTTCATGGAAAACACCTCGTCTTGACCTCCCAGCAAACAATTATTAGTCAAACAGTATGAGTTAGGGTAATTACAAATTAGTTCATTTAAGACCTCATCAAGCTCAAAGCAACTTAGTCATAAACCCACCTCCATATCACTCATTTGAAAAAGTTACCCTCGCCATCATTTCCTTTCACTCTTCTTGCCTAAGTTTCACAAGCAAGCCAAAGTTTGTCCAAAAAATAGCCCTAATCACCATGTCAGGAGAAGAAGGCATTGTCAGCAGTGAACAAAGCCAAGTGCCTACAAGGCCAAGGCACAACGGAGGGAAGTTCAATAGATTTGAACCCCAGAGCACAGTGGATATTACTTCATCTCCCATTATTCTCACATGCTTTCAGAATGTGGGGTGTTTTCAGTGTGAGAAAGTCAAACAAGTGCATAGTCACCCTGAACTCACTAGGTTGTTTGTCCTCAACTAACATAATAAAAAACTAAGCCTTGCAAGGGTAGATTTTGAACTATCAACAAATGCCATCTATATTGATAGAGGTATACCTGCTATTGGTGAAAAGTGGATAAAAAAAGAAATATTAAACATGAGCTATTATGAGCCATTTGTCAAGACTAGATATAGAGAAGGCTGCAAGGCTATTTTCCCTTTCTCAGACATACTAGAGAGGTATGCACCCGTAATGAAGGTTGTTTGGTCAACTTAGTGTGTCCTAAATTGCTACATTAATTTATCAATCCGGGATTCGTAAGCTGATGAAGTGTGGCGCACTATATGTGCAAGATAACCTATTTCTTATCTTTTTGTCGTTTTTAGTTTTCTAATGTGAGATGGAAATTCTAAAATAAAAACAAGTATGGTTATGATTGTTCAAGGCAATGATATCCTTTATAATGATTTACCAACTTGAAACTTCAAAAAGGAATTTGAAACATACAATGACAAAACTTGAAAGGAAATGAAAGTGTGCTGTTAGCCTAATAAATCAAACAGTGAACTATTGAGCATGAAAACCAAACTATCCTTGCTGCTGTCTAAACACAAAAGAAACTATGCCTTAAAGAAATCCAAGAATTGCAACAAAGTAAATCTAAATCAAATTACATCAATTTATATTCTGATCCTTTGCCATTAGTCCAGCTATGGATTTCGGAGGTAACCATAAACAACTTGAGCAATCTGATATCTAATTTGCAGAAAAAGAAACTAATATCAAACTACACACTCATACTTCAATCCCTCACCATCAGTCCAGCTGTGGCTTTCGGAGGTAACTGAAAATGACATGAGCAATTTAATATATCTAACTTGCAAAAAGTAAACTAATATAAAACTACACACTCATACTTCAATCCCTCACCATCAGTCCAGCTGTGGCTTTCGGAGGTAACTGAAAATGACATGAGCAATTTAATATATCTAACTTGCAGAAAGTAAACTAATATCAAACTACACACTCATACTTCAATCCCTCACCATCAGTCCAGTTGTGGCTTTCAGAGGTAACTGAAAATGACATGAGCAATTTAATATGTCTAAATCTAACTACTGAAACAAATGTGCAAGACTGGAATAAACAAAGCAGTACTGAAATTAAACATGAACTAAGAAAAATAAATTAGCAGCAGAACAATATTGATTCCATGTCATTAGTCAAAAGATATGCAAATTCTCGGGCTTCCTATTTGAAATCTGAAACAAGAACACTGATCAGTTAACATAAAACATGAAAGATTATGGACAGAAGTAAAGTGTAAAACATGAAAAATTATAAACAGAGATGAAGCATAAATACCATGAAAGATGCAATGTATAAACACATGAATGACTTATGGCACAATGAGCTTAAAGAAATAAAACAAGAACTATACAATAATGCACAAAACCTCAGCGTGTGCAGGGGCCCTCTGCAGCAGCCTTGGCAACAGCTTTCAAATAAGAATTACGCTTGGAAACAGAATCTTCTTATATATTAAAATGCAGTCATAACAGAGAGGTAATATTACGACACAGTGGCAACGTAATTACATTATAGAGCTATCTGGAGGCTAATGGAGACTGATAAAAAACTAACTCTTATGCGTATGCAAATGCGTTATTTATAACTGAAGGTGATATAACTAATTCCCTAAAGTTTATGCTGATAGAAAACACGTAAACCATTACGTCCAGAGATCTAGGATCATGGCCGTGTTGAGGAGTAAATATATGAAGAGTGGATGTTGAATTCGGCTTATGGAGCTGTGTACAGGTGTTGATGTGTCTCCCGTAAGTTAGAAACGGTCATGCAAATCCTCACGTGATGAGAAACAGAGTCCTGTCACTGTGGGACTCTACGGTTGACTTCCACTTGGCCACCTTTGACCACAGCCTCCCTAAGTGAATTTTATCGAACCAATAGGACACGATCCATGTCCACATCATTTCTGACTTGCCCATGTGGCTCTTTTTTCCTGAAGACACCTATAACATAGACTTTCACAAAATGGCTGCAGAAAGTTGTAGCAGCTGCAGAAAGTGGCAAGATTCCGCAGCTAAATGAGAAAAAATCTAAATCAAACAGCAGACACAAAATATAGTTAAAAACCATTTTAGATGCTCTTTTGCAATTAATATACAATGATATTGACAACTTGGAAGGTTCAGGTGAATGAAAAAGGTCTAGAATGGTGTATAGGAAAGATGCAAATTTGAGACTCAACATACCCCCACTGTGAAGGTGTTGCATGTCCTCATGCAACCAAAACTCTGATAATCCTTCTTCAGTTCATATGCCTTGACACTTCAGCCAGTACATCCAATCCTCTCCTCCTCTTCCTTGGTGCTGTTAACATCCTGGGTTTCTTCATTAAACATCTGAATTTGATATTAACCAGTGCTCTGCTTAACTTCTGGCATTTCTTTTTCAATTTCTTGTTCTTCTTCTACCATATTCCCAGATGTAGCATGGTATTATCATGAATGATTTTGTCCAATTTACTTTGTTCCTTCAATGCCTCATTTTCATTTTTAATGTGTTTATTTAAAAGCTCTAGCTCAAAGACTTCCTATTTCAGTGATTGGACTAGATCAATTTGTACTGTGTGAGGCTGAATGGATGAAGTACTGGGACCTGTAGCTGCTTTTTATAAGGATTCTATATAATCATATACTTCTTGCTGCTTGGGGTCTATATCAGGTGTCATTTTTATTGGGTTTTCCCCAAAATGTCATGAAGGAGAGTTGTCTTCAAAATCTGGCTGAGAAGGGCTCACATCAACATCTGGTTGAGAATGGGATGGACTATGTTCAATGTCTGACTGAGAATGGAATGAGCCAGGTTCACTGACTGACTGAGAGTGAGATGGACTATAGTCAGCTGGGGACTGTTCAGATGTTTCTTCTCCCAGATCGATAAAATGAGGTCCCTTCATTTGCGTTTTCCTCAACTTCCCCTTAAGCCTGGAACTTCTTCTCACATGCTGTGCACCACTATCTTTTTGCTTTTGTTTCCCTTTCTCTTTCTTCTTCGCTATAGATAACTGTTCTTGAAGATGAACCAATCTCTCAGATAACACTTGATGATCTTCTTCTTCGGAAGAAGGGGTTTGATGTATAGCCTCAATACTTTTTCTCTCTTTTGATGTTATTGGCTTTTTACCCTTGGTTTCTTTCTTCTTCCTTTTTGACAATCTCTCTTCCCTACTAGTTCTTTAAATTGTAGTAGTAGGAGTACTTTGAGTTTCATCATTTGTTCTTTTTCTCCTACTCCTTCTTGATGTGCTACCTTCAGGAATTTCTTGAGGTTCCTCAAAAAAATTTCTAATCAAAAATTGTTCCCATGTGTCCTTCTTCTCCTTTAACTCTTTTTCAATCAAAATTTTTACAAGACCATGGTGATATAGATGTGGTTCTACATCCCCTAAATGTTTCTGAAGAGTCACAGACATCTTCTTCAAACTATTTAATAGAAAATATGGGAGATTGAGAGTTTGATTATCTAGAAAATTCATCAGCAATCTGGTATGGTACATATACATGGACCCAAAACGGCCTTCACAGGTGATGAATTTTTGAACAACTAGTAGCAAAGTAGCCCATTCCTCTTTCAAAGCATGAACAGGAATTCCTCTTTTAAAAATAGTTATGTCCATACCTGGGTTATGTAGAATTGCTCTCCAAGCTTCATCACTAATGCTTTTGTTCTTAAACCATCGTTCACCCTCTTGAAGAAGTTCTGTGGCAGATGATATAGATGCTTCATTCACCGTGAACTTAAGGTCTCCAATCTCTACCTCCAGGCCATTGAAAGACCTTGCAAACGCTTTTGTCACCTCTTTATGGTAGCCTCTAAACTTTTGGATAAACTACAACCACTTTGCTTTCTTCAATATATCCCTGACTTGCGGATATCCCTCCATGAATTTAGGTCCCTCTGGTTCTGCTCTCAACAATTTACCCATCTTTCTTTCTGCTCTTTAAAAACTTGCCTGCGTGAGGAGGGTTTAATGGAAGTAGGACGACTGAATGAATAGAAATGAGCATGATGACTGTAGATAGATATCAGAGAGTGGGCATACAGACTGTAGCGTAACAGAGAATGAAATGGAGAGAAGCAGAACAGAGAAGGGTTTCGTGAGCACGACAGAGATACGGCTGTGAGATTAATAGAACAATAGGAAGAGTATAACACATCCAGCAGTGTTTGAAATTTGGTGGCTGCAAAATAAATGTAAGCACGTTTAAACAACGGCTATGGATTTTATGCGGCTGAAAGAAGCCGTAGTCAAATCAACTACGTCTCATTGTCATAGGTGGAATATCGGAGTATGAGTGAAGATCGGAGGTTTAATTATGGGACCGTTTGAGAATGAATGCGGGAAGATCATATGGAGATCGTGAAAGGGTTACGGAGTTTGTCAATATAATCATTGCACATAATGGATGGAGCTTATGGCTTAGAACTATATAAAAATGTGTTTTAAATGCCATTTGAAATGAATTTTTACTCATACCTTGGAATCTTTGCCATTTTTCCTGGGTCTTCAATTAGTTGCTCCTCATTGATATCTTGAATGCTCCATGTCTTCATTTTTGGTCCTCATACCTGCATTTTATTTCATGATTATGGAAATAACATCTGGCTGTACATTCTTTTGAAAACAGAGTGGTAGCTGCGGAATCTGCTTCTGGCTGCGGAAACTGGTGTCAGATGCGGAAACAGATGTCAGCTGCGGAAACTGACACAACTATTATTTGGGTGAATGGAAATAAATGGATGACAAATGACTAAATGGAAATGATCATGAAAGAGAATTTTATTGGTAAAATGGAATGAAAATGAAGTGAAATGGAATGAAGTGGAGTGAAATGAAGTGGAATGGAATGGAGTGGGTGGTCACAAAACTTGTGAAATGAAAGAGAGATTTTTTTTTTTTGGAAAATATAGGGTGTCAGGTGTTCCTGATTTTCACCCAATATTTTCTGTATAAGACTGCCAATCAGTGATTGGTTTTCAGGCTTATACAATTTTTTTTTTTTTAACTGAAAAGAACAAAAGCTAGGCTGGTGGAGAAGAAGAATTCTTCTGTACCAGCCTGATTGCAGAATTTTCTTGAAACATTTTGACAAATTTAAGAACAAAAGCTAGGTTGGTGGAGAAGAAGAATTCTTCTGTACCAGCCTGATTGCAGAATTTTCTTGAAACATTTTGACAAAATCCTCTTTTGAGAGTGGCTTATGATAAACTTTCAATCTGTGGCCATTCACAATAAGAGGAGTTTGAAACTCATCAATGGTTTTGATTCTTACTGCTCCATTGCTAAAGATCTTGTCAATCTCATATGGCCCAAGCCAATGAGTCCGAAATTTTCCTTGAAAATCTTTAAACTTGGAATCAAATAACAATGCCCAATCTCCTTCTTGAAACTTCTTCTCTTTGATGTACTTGTCATGCCATTTAGCTCTTTGATATTGAACTAGATCGGTTCTTAAAATTGCTTCTTGTCTGATCTCATCTAGCTCATTCAACTGCTCCATTCTATGCTTTTGGGCTTCTGATAAGTCCATCCCCAACTGAACTGCTATCTTGAAGGTCTTGACTTGGAACTCAATGGGGAGCAAGACTTCTTTACCATAAACAAGTTCATAGGGAGAATGTCCTGTTGTATTCCTCCATGTAGTTCTGTAGGCCCACAAGGCTTCTGGAAGCCTTTCTGCCCAATCTCTTCTATGTAGATGAACAGTTTTGGTGATGATACTTTCAAGAACTTTCTTTGTGGACTCCACTTGACCATTTGCTTGTGGATGGTAAGGAGTAGATCTTCTGTGCTTGATTTTGTATTCTTCCATCAACTTCTCCACCAAATTGGATGTGAATTGGCTCCCCTGATCTGTCACAATTTCTCTTAGAACACCAAAGCGAGTAAAAATATCCTCATAAAGAAAATGAACAACTGAATTTTCAGTAGCAGATACTAATGCTTTGGCTTCTACCCATTTAGTAACATAATCAGTACAAACCAATATATACTTCTTTTGCTTAGATGGTGGGTTAATAGGTCTAATGAAATCTAAAGCCCATTTTTCAAAGGGTTCAATGAGTACCTGTGTTTGCAATGGAATTTCATTTGAAAGGGTAGGTTTCCCTACTCTTTGGCAGCTGTCACACCTTTTGACATATTGTTTTGCATCTTTGAAGAGGGAAGACCAATAATATCCTAAAGAGATGATTTTATAGGTCGTCCTTTTGTCCGCAAAGTGTCTCGCCGCATGGTTCATCACATGCTTCCTATAACATCGGCATTTCATCTTCCTTCTACACATCTTTCCGATCACAAGATCTCGTCTCGTTTAAAACAATTCATTAGAAATCCATGAATACTTTGAACTCTCCCGAATAATTTTTCGTTTTTCACTTGGAAATAAATGTGAAGGTTAAAGCTTTCCCCCGTAACCAAATAGTTAGCAATATCCGCATACCAAGGAGTTTTAATAAGCATTAAAAACAAGTATTCATCGTAAAAAAAACTTATCCTCTACAAGGAGAATCCTCTTTAGTATTCTCGAATCCTAGACAAGAAATCAGCTACCGTATTTTGTTTTCCGGTCTATCCAAATTAATGCTATACGAATTTCTTGCAAAAAAAGTAAGAGCTTATCTTGTCACTTCCGCCATTAGTAACAGTTTGTTCATTAAATATCTAATCGTTAATGGTCAAGTATGAAGGTGCTCATAGCTCGTTATGTAATGTCTAAACTTATTAATTATGGATGAACAACGACTAAAAACTTTTTTTCAAATACAAGATAGTTCAACTCGTGATTCAAATTTTACTAGTATAATAAATGGCATGAGGAACTAAATATTTTTCACCCAACACAGCCTCCTAGAGCCGTATCCAAGGACCAGAGAAATATGGAAAGGGAGTTTCCAATTTCCAGCATCCTCTCAAGATAGGTGCTTCGTATATTCTTGTTTTCAAAGTTTCAATGGCTGATTGACAACCGTGATCCCATTTAAATTCACAAACTCTTGTAAGCAATTTGAAGAGTGGAGATGCTATTTTAGTGAAGTTTTGTATAAATCTTCTATAGTAACCAAGAGATCCTAGAAAACTTCTAACATCTCTTTCGATAATTTGGAATAGGTAACTCGAGATGACTTCAAAACTTTTAATTATCAACCTAATCCCATCTCCTGAAATATGATGTCCTAAAACAACTCTTCCAAGTAGCATCATAAAGCATTTTTCATAACTTTCTGTACTAAAGGTTTTGCTTTTTTACATCTTATAAGAACTTTTTTTCCAAAATTTTCTAATGCATCTTCAAATGAATTACCATAAATTGTAAAATCATCCATATAAACCTCTACACAATCATGGATTAGATCAGAAACAATTCCTAGTACTGCCCTTGAATGCTGCAGTGTGCATTATTACATAACCCAAAAGGGAAGCACCTTGAGGGCAAAAGTTCCCCATGGACAAAGTAAACGTGGTCTTATCTCGATCTTCAGTGCTACCCGAATTTGATTATAGCCACTAAAACCATCCAAAATGAAAAGTATTTTTAACGTTTAAATGTATCTAATAATTGATCGATAAAAGGCAAAGGAAAGTGATCCTGCAAAGTTTCTTTGTTCAATTCCCCGTAATCAATGCATACCCTCCATTTACCATTATTTTTAGGTACTATAACCAAAGGAGAAACCCATCATTTCCGAAATTGGATAAAATGAAGTTTACATTGAGTAGCTTTTGGAGCTCTTCTTTCACTATCTCCATAAGATTTGGATTCATCCTTCTTTGAGCTTGTCCACGGGTCTACTTTTTTCCTCAATATAGATACGATGGATGCAAGTCTTAGGATCAATACCTTTCATGTCAAGATACTCCCATGCAAATGCGTAGAATGTTTTTTAAGATTTTGCTAGTTCTTCTTGTTGTGACTTTTCCAAATGTTTGTTGATATTCAATGTTTTTCCCGGAATCTCAATGGTAGAACTACCAAACTCTTCCATAGAGTAAAGACATTTGTTCTTGATATAAATATCTAAGGAAATGAATTGAATCCGAACAAAATGTTATCGAAGATGTCTCAAAATTTTCTAATGTGTTCAAAATTTGACTATCCTCACCGATTTCAAATGGTAAAGACAAACAGAGAATGTCCTCATCACTCCACTCCATTCATTGTCTCCTACTTCGTGATTGTTTTTGGCCGGAGGATACAAATTGAATTTATTTTACTAATTACCATTAGAAATGTACATATCCCCATCTACAACTAATAAAAGCACGGCTCGTGGCTAGGCCAAGGTCTTCCTAAGACAAGGGTGCCCTCCTAGATTACTCTTGGGAGTCAAAATCATAAAATCTACCGGATAGCTCCCAAGAATCAAGGAAATCCTGAAATATCTTCTAATACACCATCTCGGTTTAATAATTAATCGCCATTCGGGCAGATGAAAGAAAGTAGGTGTAAAAAGAAGGTTAGAAGTTTAGCCGGTCCATAGTCTCGTCTACTCATAATGTTGATAGCAGCCCCTAAGTCAATCAATGTGTTTGGAATTTCTATCCCATTTATACGTGTCTTGGACAACTTGGAATTCTTGGATCTACATACTCGCATGGTAATTTTTCCCATCATAATATCTCAAGTAATCTTTTTCCTACTGTGTGATTCCTTCTCTTGTGTCTTTTAGTTTCCTCTCGGTCTTTTGAAAGTCAACTCCTTTATTGTTTTTGCTAGAATAGGAATCTCTCGAATGGCTTGTAACAAGTAAATCTTGATGGTGCAATTATTCTTCAATTCATCTAGAAATCATAAGAAAACAAGATTTGTTTTTCCACCCTTGTCAATTTGTAGTCTGTGAAAGAGGTGTAGATGAAGACGGTGTTGCTCAACCATAGGAGTCAGGTGTTAACTTTTCTTTTTCTTTTGAATGTTTGAATTTTGAAGAGATGCTTCCTCGTAACCCTCATTGACTTTAAGAGAGTCCTCCTCGCAGGTATCTTGTTCTTGAATATCTATAGAAGTTTTTTCTAAACCTACCAGATCCGAGTTGTACATCATTGAGAGGAACAATCATATAGGTAGGAAATTGTTGTCCTTCTACCATGTAAGTATTCTCGTGATTTTATTGTTAGGATTTGGCAATGGCTGAGCCGGGAAGTTGATTTGTCTTTTGTTGGTATGGGAGCATGAGTTGAGGATTTGGATTTTGTTGAGAAGGTTGTTATGTAATGGCAATGAAAGTCAGGATTTGGGTTCGAAGTTTTGGAGCTTGTTGATTTTGAAAAGATGGAGGATATTGATAAAATTGAGAAAATCTCCCATAAGGATTTTGCATCCTTGTACCCATGGCTGATATGGATTGATATTAAAGCCAGGTTGTTTCCAAGGATTCCAATTTGTGGGGTTTGAAGATTCATAGGCTTGTTAAACCCTTGAGTTTTTTGTCCCCGCCAAGGTCTTCTTGCAACAAAACGTAGAGATTCTACCGAATTTGGCCCTTCTTGAAAAATACTGAGTCCATGAATTGAAGGACAATCCTTGATCTCATGATTCTCCGAGCAAATTATACATGTTTCTACAACTTTTGCATCCAAGGGACATTCCCTTAAAGCATGTTTCTTCCTACATTTCAGACAAAAGATAGCCAAAGCATCCGTTTGTGCTTCGCTTGTTTTGGATTTTAAGGTGTCTAAATGCTCACCAAGGCTCCCAAGATATCAGTTTTGAATTCATCAAGCATGTTACCAATCTCTTTCCTACTTACTCGATCCAAACTTGCAGATGAAAGCATTCAATAAGAGAAGGATCCCAGTTCTTCTCCCCGTTTTAGATTTTCCTCTCGAGAGATGGACACATAGTTCTCGTTATGTCACGAAGTGGAAGTTGAGAAATGTCTCCTTTCCATCATGTTTAAAACATCTATCCATTCATCTCTAATGGCTTTTAATATGAGGGCTTTCTGGTTTCATCATCTAGGTTGCTCATCTTTTACTCTTTTCTCAAGTTGTATTGAAATCTTTCAAGTAAGTCTTCCAAATTTTCATCTTCTTTTTGCATCATTTTGAATACCTCATCCTTATGATTGGTCGGCATAAAATAGTCCAAGTATCTATCCAAAAATGTTTTTTTCATATCATTCCAAGTCCTAATAGATTGAGTGGCTAATCCCATGAACCATTTCAGCGCTCTCCTTCAATGTTGAAGGAAACAACATTGGAGTTTTCGAGAGTCTTCCATATAGTCATAAGTTCGGCACACAACTTCAAACTCAAACAGAAATGTTTCAGGATCCTCACTTCGCAATCCATAAAAGTTAGGAGGACAGATGGTGAGATATTTTTCATTGTTGTATGAGTTTCCTCATCAACTATAGGGAATCCAAACAAGTTATTTCCTTCCCTATTTCTTCCATTATTATCTTCACCATTGTTGTCTCCATTGTTTCCTCCTCCTCTTACCTCTACCTCTACCTCCAAATCCATCTATTATTTCCTCTCATGATAGTTTCTTTAGAGTCCTTAAAGTCCTCCTCGGTTCTTCTATGAAGGGAGGGTGAGAGAGAGTCTCTTTGTTTTTTAAATGGGATTTAGTAGGTGGTATAGGAGAATCCTCTAATTCAACTGCTCCTTGAATTCCAAAAAACTTAAGGCTAGATGGTGGTGATTCTTGTCTATGCCTTGAAGAAGATGGAGTTGTAAAATCGAATTTGGCTTAGCTTATAAACTTTCCCTAGAATCTCTTGCTCTATGCATGTCATTTTTTTATTTATTTTTTTATTTTTAAAAGTTGGGCTAATAATTCTTCGATCTTCCAAGTCACACTAGGTGCAAGAAGAGAGCATACTTCTAAGAAATTAATAAACCAATAACTCTCTTTTCCCCGATCCTCCGCATCACACTAGGTGCAAGAGGAGAGCATACTTCAAGAAGTTATCAAGTTTTCCTTCTTTTATTATTTGTTTTTTTTTTAAGAAATTGGCTACCTAGTTACACTTCCAAGAACGGAGCCAAAATAAGCCTAATACTTAGTGTGTCCTAAATCGTTAAGCATTAATTTATCAATCCAGGATTCGTAAGCTGATGAAGTGTAAGTACACTATATGTGCAAGATAACCTATTTCTTATCTTTTTTGTCGTTTTTAGTTTTCTAATGAGATGGAAATTTAAAATAAAAACAAGTATGGTTATGATTGTTCAAGGCAATGATATCCTTTATAATGATTTACCAACTTGAAACTTCAAAAAGGAATTTGAAACATACAATGACAAAACTTGAAAGGAAATGAAAGTGTGCTTTCGTTAGCCTAATAAATCAAACAAAAGGAACTATTGAGCATGAAAACCAAACTATCCTTGTCATTGCCTAAAACACAAAAGAAACTATGCCTTAAAGAAATCCAAGAATTGCAACAAAGTAAATCTAAATCAAATTACATCAATTTATATTCCGATCCCTCGCCATTAGTCCAAATGGTGGCTTTCAAAGGTAACCATAAACAACTTGAGCAATCCGATATCTAATTTGGTAAAAGAAACTAATATCAAACTACACACTCATATTTCAATCCCTCACCATCACCCAAATTGCCGTGAGAATCGAAAATGACATGGGCAATTTAATATATCTAACTTGTAGAAAGTAAACTAATATAAAACTACACACTCATACTTCAATCCCTCACCATCGGCCTAGGGGCCGTGGCTTTCGGAGGTAACTGGAAAATGACATGAGAAATTTAATATATCTAACTTGCGTAAAGTAAACTAATATCAAACTACACACTCATACTAATCCTCACCATCACCAAATATAGGCTTTTATAACCGAAATGACATGAGCAATTTAATATGTCTAAATCTAACTATCGAAATAAATGCAAGACTCGAATAAACAAAGCAAGATCGAAATTAAAACATGAACTAAGAAAAATAAATTAGCAAAGAAACAATATTGATTCCATGTCATTATTCAAAAGATATGCAAATGCCCGGCTTCCTATTTGAAATCAAAACAAGAACACCGATCGCTTAACATAAAACATGAAATATTATGGATAGAAGTAAAGTGTAAAACATGAAAGATTATAAACAAGAGATGAAGCATAAATACCATGAAAGATGCAATGTATAAACACATGAATGACTTATGGCACATGAGCTTAAAGAAATAAAAACAAGAACTATACAATAATGCACAAACCCTCAGAGTGTGCAAGGGCCCGCACCAAACATGGCAACAAACCTCTTCAAATAAGAATTACGCTCGAAATAGAGTCTTCTTATATATTAAAATGCAGTCATACGTAGAGGTAATATTATGGCACAAAGGCAACGTAATTACATTATAGAGCTATCTCTGGAGGCTAATAGAGACCGATAAAAAACTAACTCTTACGCGTATGCAAAACGGCTAAAGTATTTATAACCGAAGGTGATATAACTAATTTCCTAAATTTTATGCCGATGGAAAACAAGTAAACTATTACGTCCATAGATCTAGATCATACTGCTGAGGAGTAAATCTATGAAGAGTGGATGTTGAATTCGGCTTATGGAGCCGTGTGTTGTGTGTCGATGTGTCTCCGTAAGTTAGAAACGGTCATGCAAATCCTCACGTGATGAGAAACGTCCCGTCACCGTGGGACTCTACGGTTGACTTCCACTTGGCCACCTTTGACCACAAAATTTCCCCAAGTGAATTTGCTCCTCGAACCAATAGGGACACGATCCATGTCCACATCATTTCCCCGACTTTCCCATGTGGCTCGTTTCTTTTCCCGAAGACACCGTAACATAGACTTTCACAAAATGGTCGCGGTAGGGGCAAAAAGAATGGCGAAAAGTGGAAAGATTCCGCAGCCTAAATGAGAAAAAAATCTAAATCAAACAACATACACAAAATATAGTTAAAAACCATTTTATATGCTCTTTCACAATTAATATACAATGATATCGTACAACTTGAAGGTTCATGTGAATGAAAAAGGTCTAGAATGGTGTATAGGAAAGATGCATTTGAGACTCAACAAAGGTCATCATGAAATACTTTACCTATGAAGGGAGATACTCCAGGCTCTACTCCTACCATGTCGATTACTCATGCATTTAACTAGGGTCAAGATGCTTCAATTGCCTTATTACTTGTACAAATGAGTATAGAAAAGATATCTTCTATTGCTCAAAAGAGAATTTATAACCAAGAAAATTCATATTTTGTTCCACCACTCGATCAAGATGGTGGTATTACATCAACTAGAGCAAAAAGGCATACCTTGGGATGTGTTCATAGCTAATGAGATATTCACAAGTGTTGGAGTCCCGTGATTTGGAAGATTGGCATACCAGACAAGGCAACATCAAAACCAAATTCTTAGAGCTCTAGGCCCTAGCCTTCCTAGTCTCGCAGAGGGATTCTCTCAATTGTTCGTAAAGATGTGAGCTTGTTTGCTTGTAAAATTTTGATTTTAGGCTAGTTATTAAGCATGAATTTGTTTGATTGTTTGGTTGGACATGATGATCTAGGAAGCAGATAGAAAAGGGAAATATCCGAGTCATTAAAATGGAGTCAAGTGGAAGTTGTAACAATTTTGTAAAGGGATCAAGTGGGTATGAAAGGGAAAATCTAACGTGGCTAGTGGATCGACAAGGTCTTTTACGTGAAATTAAATGGAAATCAATGGTTAAGGATGAAAAGTAGAACTAAGGGAAATTAATAATCCTTAATTATATGTAATTCTCAACAAAAGGACTTAAAACATTATCCGAACAAGAAGAGGCATTCCACACAGTGGCTAACCATAAATTCTAGAAACCACACTCTTCGTAAGATAATAATTCCAAGATAAACCTCTCCACGAAATAATATAGAAGGTGAGAAACTCATTTAACTTCTAGTGATTTCACCCTTCAAGGATACAGAAAATTCAAGATTCACAAATAATCGCATTCATGAAGAGGGAACTCCTAGACATATTAGATTACAAAATTTTATGAAGACCTTCAAAAATTACTTAAGCAAGTACAAAGGGTATGATCGAACAAACCTCTTTGGCATACTTTAAACAATGGTACTTTGAAGGGAGACTTTAAACAGCTTTTAAGTGGCAAGAAGTAAGCGTTAAAGTGAAAACCATAAATTATTTCGAGACCAACCGTATTTGACTCATTTAAGAAATAAACAAGCATAAGGGTTCTATAGAGACATTAAGAATTCTAGAATATCTTAGCAAGAATAAAAACATTAAGACAAAGGAAGGCAAACAAAACTACAAAAAAGCTTTCAAAATACATTTCTTAGCCTAAAATTTTTACTCTACTCTAACAGAGAATGGTGAAACATAATGAAACAAGAATAACAATAATAGATTTAGAGTACTTCACCAATAGCCAAGCTCTCAGATCCAATGACAGAGCTTTCCATCAACAAACAAAGTCAAGACATCCGCAAGTTCGAAAACATCAATTTCCTTTCAACTTCGTGAGAACTATGTATTACTCCAAAGAGTCACCAAATGCCAACAATACAATGAGTTAGAATGTAGTATTTATGTCGTAAATGAGGATGTGGAGATGATCTAGGGTTTGAGTGTTATTTATTACAGAGTAAATGCATTCCTAACCTTGAAAACCATGCAAGGCTTAAGGTAGGAACTTGTGCAGCTACTTCTCTATTTAATAACTCGTCTTTAATTTATAAGGAAAGATAGTGAAAAGTTTGACTTTGAGGCCTATCCTTATCCTTCACAATAACTGGCCGATGCTTTAAATATTTTATTTAGTGTAATAACCGTTGTTTTTCTTCGTGAGGGTAGAAAGTAGGTTGAAAGGTGTTAGTTTAGATATTCCGAGGAATAACTTCTCCTGCTTGATGTATTCAACACCGTCTTCTTAGCCTAACTTTTCCTTTATTTCATCATTAAACTATATTTAAGACTTCATCTTGCTTTTGGCTTTCATAATTCGTTTATCTTTGCCGACTTTATCACTTTACCGACTTCTTTAAACCTTTTGTTCGTCTCTGTCTTTAATCGTGCTTTTATCCATTAATATTTAATTAAAAAATTTAATCTTTGTCTTCTTCTTTTTAGTCTTCATTTTTTTCTCTCCGTTTATGTTTTGATGTGTGTAGGGGGCTCCTTCGTGGTGCCGGAAGGTTTTATGGTGTATCGATGGCCATGAAACACCGATTTCATCCTTCATATTCAACCCCTAGATCTCTCTCGTTTCTTGTGCCTTTGGATCGTCATCCCGAGGCCTCACACATCTTGACTATGGGATGGCCTTTTGGGCTAGAGATCGCCATTAAACCTAAAAGAAATGAATGAAAACATCGTATAAAACCCGTATTTGTGGCTTAAACTACATTCGTAGGCTATGAGAAAGGTGGAAGAGAAATTGCAGAGGAGAAGATGCATGGATGGAAGGGGTTCCATAAACGAAATCATCAAGAACCATAGTTGAATTTGAATCTAGCGTGAAACAAGGGGGGTAGGTGGCTTTAAAGGACTGCAGGAGCCACAGAGATAGATGGTAAATGGTTTTAGCCCAATCGAATGCGATTCCACTTAGGAGGTGACACATCCTCAAAGAAAAACCATTTATTTCGTGTGGAAATAAGGTTTTAAATTCAATCGCAAAATGTACACGATATGGTATGCTGACCGTCGTATCCGAGGGATTCTACATCGATGGTGTGGGTTAAACCCGATAGCAAAGAATCGACCGCCGTACGGAATTGAAGGCAGTGGCAGAAGGAGATTGGGGTGATGTTTTTTGGGTGGAAGGTATAGGCCATGTGGTGTGATGTCGCCCATCTAGTCGGTAGCGAGAGGTGTGTCGGGAGAAGGAGGAGAGGCGGGGAGCGCGATAGCCGCATCGAGCTTCGATCAATGGCTAGGATTATTTGGAGGAAAAGTAGTGGTGGGGTCAAATAATAAAGAGGGGGCTTAAGGTAGAGTGCAAGGAGATGGTCCCATGGGAGAGAAAAGGACCAGGGCCGGGATGAGAAGAGCTTAGGGACACGTCGATGGTTGCGATCCTAGGTTTTATGAAGAAAAAGGGGCTGGGGCTTTAAACAAAAGGAGCTTAAAGCCTTTTTTTCACAAAGGGAACGTATTTTTGCCTAAAAAAGAGTTTCAAAGCTTTTTGAGGGTTCTGATAGGGTAAAGAAGAGGGTTTAAATTACCAAAAAGGAGTTTTAAATGGTTTTAAAGATTTTTTGAGGATAAATGAGAGATAAAGGTTTTTAGAAGAAGGGGAAAATGGAATTTTGAAAATAGGGGTAGGAATGGTAAAATGGGGAAAATGAAATGGAGGTAAAAATGGGGTTAAATCGCTCAAATGCTTCCTTGGGAAGGCATGGTGATCTTTTAGGAAGCCTAGATGAAGCTTTAGTGAACTGATAGAGTTAGCCGATGAGCAGCAATGAGATTTCTAGAAATCACAATGTTATCGCAAATTTTGTTTCTAGAAATATGAGATTTTCAACCTAGTCATCTTTGACAAAATGAAAATTATGGATGACCAACACAAAGGGGTCTAATTTTGGGAGGGGAAACTATCTTTTGAAGGTGTCCTTAACTTCGAAATTTTTATGAAATCTTTCAAGTTTTAGTTGCATGAGTGTCTTATCCATATATTGGGAAAATTTATTATTTTTACTTTCTATTCCTTTATTTACAATTTCAATCACTTCCGTTAACATGTAATTTTCCAAATGTGATTATTCCTACCCAATCCTACTCTTTTATTAGCATTTTTTTTTTCTTCCTCTTGAGTGAATTTTTGAACTAGCAAACCTTTGACATTTTTTTTTATTTTTTTGAAAAATGAAAATAAACTAACTATCCTATCCTTATTTCTTCCAAGAGCCCATATTAAAATGTTGAACTCTTTTTTATTCCCTACCTATGCTACTTTACCGCCAAGATTGCTTCGTTTTGGAAATCTTGATTCTCTAGCTATTGACATAAAATTCAAAGCATGGTTCAAATCGTGATTAGATAGGGGTCCGATTAACCATGGTTGTGGCATTTTGGACAAGCTAAGCACACAAACATTATTTTTTCATAAAAAAGTAATTTAGAAAGATAAGGCCATGATTTGTCTTTGTAAGGCATCCTTATTTATCTCTTTGGTTCGTTTTTGAGCATATGGAACCAACATCTTCATATTCTTCTAATCTATCCTCTCTAATAAGCTTAGTCTCGAAATAATTCGACAATCATTGCTTCTACTAACTTATAAAAATAAATTTAAAGGATGTTTAGCCATGATTAGGCTGTATGACCGAAAAAATATATCATTTTTAATCAAATAGCTGGCACTTAGACTTGCTCACTTTCGGTAAATTCACTTTTTTGGGTATGGGGCCGCACCTCTTTTGAATCGCCCTCTTTTCCTTTTTCTTTTCTTTTATTGTTTTTGTATTTTCATTTTTTTTCAAACAATCTAAGATTAAAATATGCTCAAAGGATGAGTTTATTTACATTCCTATCTATCCTAATCTAACCTATTTATGATGTTCAATTAGCCGGTGAATTCTCTTTTTCCAATACATCCAATCAAGAAGATGATTCCATGAGGGACCTTGGTTGAGCTTTTTGAAAGTGTACCGCAAAACTTTAAAACCATCTCCACTTTACTTCAGAACCGATCAGTAGCGTCTAAACTCTTCTTTGATCTTTGCATAAAACTTCCCTTCACATATTTTACTCCATTTTCAACTACCTTTAAGAAAATAGCATATGGGTCTTGAAATAACACCCGTTTAGAGGATTTAGGAAATAAAGCTCGATCCAGAATCGCTTTTTCCTCCACCTTGCTTAGGTTAGGACTCTTTGGGGGAAGAAACTCTTCCTCATCTTCATTATCATCCGAACTAGAGGACTCATCATATATTACAAACATTGCCCTCTTATAGTCCTAGTATATTCCCCGATTTAGTGGACCGAATTCTCGTGGAAGGGGTTGCCATGTTCTTTGAAAGCAAAGGTATTTTTTATCACTTCCACTTGTCGTGGGAAGGCTCCTTATCTTTAACCTGCTTAAGAAGTCCCTCATTCTTTTCAACCCTCAACATAACACCGATAGATTGTTGATTCCCAATTATGTGAAAGCTATTTTCGTTACTATCCATTTTTGGTCATCTAACCTACTATCATTAGATGGACCCAAGTACACCATGTAAGATCAATTTTACCCTAAGTAAAATTGCTTTCACTATGTGAAATAACTTAATAAAACACATTTATTAGGTTGTTTATGGTCTAAATGAAACCCAAAAGGAAATATTAAACAAACCTATATTCGTTTGATTTTCCTCAAGGAATAATTAATTAAACAATAATTTAATTATTATTCCTGGTCATGCTTAACCCAAAACAAAGAAATTAATTAGATAAATCTTTATTTATCTTATTATTTTCTAGGAATAATTATTTAAATCTTATTTAAATAATATTCCTTGTTAAATATGACTAAATCACCCATAAATAATTAAATAAATCATTATTTATTTGATTATCCTTCAACCACTTCCTTAAAATGATAAATAAATCATTTATTTATTTATTATTCACAAATAAAGGGATTTGACCCAAGTCAAATAATTTTTCCCTCCAACAAATATAATAAAATATCTCCATAAAAAGGGTGGATCTAGATTTGGTTAATGTTATTTTAATCATGCACCAAGATCTAGAATAACCCAATATTTTGTTATAAATAGGAGGGTTTTTTCCTACCATTCTTCACCTTTTGTTGCCTATTAGATCACTCTAGATCTATACTCTTGGTCTGACTTTGAGCCATCATCATTTTCATATTTTCTATTATTTGCTGTGTGAGCTCCCTTTGAGTTCCATCTCTGTCTGGGTTTTCTACACCACCAGAGAGAGAAATGCTAGATCTAAAGTGCCGAGGACTTCCAAGAACCCATCCCATTGAGGAGAATTGAAACACCTTCTCTGTTTTCCTCCTACCGCCCTTAATACAAAAATTCTTCAAAAAATATTGTTCTTGTCTTGTCTATTGGATGTATGGAGAAAAAAACCTTATTTACCGCTTAATGTCTCTTTATGCATAGATTCAAGCCGTAACACTTGTTCGATCAACTAACCATAGATCTGAAGATATTGGCAACCATACTTGATGTTAGGGCTATAAGTTATGCATAGCTAAAGTGGTCATTTTTCGTACACTTCGACAAAAGATTAATACTAACAACTGGCGACTCCACACGGGTTTTCAATTACGACTGCTGTCGTTTTTCATATTCCTGTATCCAGCTACTTCAGACCCTAGAGTTTCTTTTTAGATTTTTTTTTCCTATTTTTATGTTGTTTTTCACCTATAAAAACCCTAAAACATTAAAATTTCTAACTTCCGCGTGTTTCGGCCCCGTTGCGCGTGGACCGACACGCCCGTAACCGAGACACAAAGAATCCTTTTCGAGACCGCCGCCGGGACACCCGTGAGCTTCAGTCACACTTTTCGGGCCTCGTAAACTACGAATTCGGTCTCCAGGCTGCACTTTTCAGTCCATTATCCGCGACCCGCATGTGTGTACCGGTGTGCCGAACTCGGTGGACTCCGTCAGCTTTTCCGTTTATTTTTCTCGCAATTTTTTCGGGTTTTTCGTTTCCGTCAAGGCTTTCCATCCTCTATCTCAACCCGTTTAGACCTATTTCTGATCTCGTTTTTTCCTCATCTAAGTGGGAACATAGCCCCCTAGGGCTTCGCACCCTCCACTTTTGGTGGAAGAGTTTTAACTGTTTGTGTATCTATTTTTTTCGTAGTTTCAAATTTTTTCGTATCCGATACCTCCTTTTCGCATCCCTTTAATCGCGTTTCTCCTTCAAATCACCTCCGGAAGTTTTGTTTGGATCTACCTTTAGGGCCTCCTCCTTTGTCCCTTATGCTTTTTCTCGATTTCCTCCTTTTTCCAGCCACCTTGCCTCTGCCTCTTGGCCGTGTTCTCGTAATCTCTTTCTCAAACATTTTCTCTTTTGCATCCTCACCCCTCCTAACCTCGATCTATTGGCCTCTTTTTAGTGTCTTTTGACTAGATTTTTTTCCCTCTCGTTAGACTAGTTTTGAGAGACCCGCCTTTTTGGGATAGATCGATGCATTGTTAGCTGTTAATTTTCTGTTATTTCCAGCATTATATACTGTTCTCTCGCATTTATTTTCACCACAAGAAACATTGACTTTTTCTTTTTTCTCTCAAAAAAACGTTAGGGTTTAAAAAATTAAAATTAACGCACGCCACACACTCACCCTAAGCGAAGAAGAGCCTGGTTAACACCGCCAGGAAAAGACTTTAAAACATTCTAAAATCAATTGACACTCGCACCTTTCTGCCCTTGTTTCGACATTGTGATCGCTGATTCTACACCTCCCTCGCCTTTGTTGGTCGTTCTCTTCCCCTTGTGCCGTGTTTGTGTTGTCACCACCGCGCCCCCAAGGCACACACATCCCGGAGAATTCTTGGCTCACCCTCATTTTTCTGGCCGGGCCGACCTACTCCTTCCCGCCGTCGTCGAGTTAGTCCCTCCTCCGAGTCCACACACTCCGACTCCTCTTCTCGGGACTCATTGGGTTCTCCTTTTTACTTTTGGTTCTCCCCCTATCACCTTCACTATGTTCCGATTCAGTGGCCTAACGCTAGCGGTAATCCCGCCCCCAATGTCGGGACTACTACTACATTAAAACCGCCACAGAACCACTCCTTGGCCGCACCTTTTCTCCCTTACATGGCAGGGCCTCAGCCTCCCCGATCTCAATCGCCGACCAATGACCATCCGCCACGATGTTGGTCGTCCGCGTTAAGTGCCAACCAAGCTCCTCCGACATCCCTAAATTCGAAGGCATTGGCCGGAGAAGATCCAACCGACCATGTCCGATCTTTCCACATCCGGTGTTCCTCCAATTCCATTACCGATGATTCCATCCTCGTCTCCTGTTGTTCTAATGCATGCTGTAAAGGGAAGCTCTAAATGGTATGTTGACCAGCGTCACCTCTTCCCATACAACCTTTCGTGGACTACTTCGCCCAAGCCTTTTTATCTTATTTCATCTCTCTCTCGATACGGAACACCAAGACAGAGCTTTGACTTCTTTCCGCCAACCTCTTCAACCCACCTTTCCACTCATGTCCAGAATGGCGGAGAAGAAGGAGCTTATGTCGAGCTCCCACTCACTTGAAGATCGAAGTTTATATGGGATCCGGTTCCTTCACACTCTTACCTCTATCAGTGTACATGTCGCCTCCCATTTCCCTCAAAACCAAAGAAGGCCGCCCTCCAAATAGCCTTGAAATATGACCCGATCTACGCCGCTCCAAGGCGGGTTGGTACCGTCCTTCCTGACTCCCCAGGCCCGGTGGCGCTTAACGCCCTGTGGGCATCTCATTCCACCGACTCGTATCATTGGAGCCCTCATCCATATGCTCAACTCCTATGGGCTATGGGTCTCCTCCGAGAGGGGCCGCACCTCTAGTGCTCTCTCTCCGTAGTGCTGTATCCGTGTGATTAATGGCCACGCCCATCCTTTTGCCCAACCTCCGTTTTACCCTTCAATGTTGCCCAACCTAACCATTATCCTTATCCACACCGGCGCTCTATCTCCTCCAGAATATGGGGCCTAATCTCCTCGTTTCTTCCTCAACCCCGCCATCAAGACCCACAAACTCTTGTGGCAAGTATTTGCACAAAGCAGTAAGCACTACTAATCCCCCTTCCTCTTAAAGAAGGTAGAGAGGCAATGAAAATAAATCTACCCTTGGTACTCATGGACCCAATCCCCAAGGTACCGACCCTAACACTGCTAACCACAACAAGGCACTCAAATTGTCGACAGCCTATTCGCACAAATAAGCCTCGTCTCCGTGCTGCGGTGTTTACGCTCGTCACACGCATGATTGTCCCCTTCTACCACAGATGCAACAGATGTGAGTCTCAAGCCACATTGAAAGGACAACATGCCTCCCCTCATGCCCCCCCTCGGTGGCCACTACTCAACCGGTCGTGTTTACCGATCCTTTCCCCAGCTGAAGGATTCGTGGCTACTCAACCACCCGATTCGACAGTCGTCACTCAACATTCCCCTTCTCGGGTTCCTCCTCGATTACCAGATCCTCATGATGAACTCGATCCATCCCCAACCGTCGACCCTCAACCTTCAAACTCCGCCCCCGCCGCACCCCAAGCCCCGCCCGCCCGCCTCTCCGAGTCCCTTCTTCAGTTCCACCGAGCCCTCTTTTCGACAACCAATGGTCCCTTACATATCCCTCAACCCAAAGTTGAGGTTCATACCAAGATTCCAAAAGGACCATTATGCCGAAATGTTGCTCCCGGCCAAGTCGCTTCATTCGTATAGCATAGGGCAGACATTTGGCATAGTCTCCTCGCCGCCATTTCCACATCGGGAACTCCTCCAATCGTGCCCTTCCCAAAAGAAGGCTCTACTATCCGCCATGGTCGCTTTTCGTGGATCCCGCCGATGACCAAATGATTGTTTTCGACAACCATCAATCGTAACATCCTCCTTCCGCTTCCATAGCCTTCCAACCTACCAAAATCTAGAACGCTAACGTTTCGGTATATAATTGATGAAGGGGCATCCACCCGTGTGATGTCCGCGGTTTGGAAGCAACTCCGGATCTCCCGAGTTGGCCCCTTCCACAATCACCCTTCGAGCGGGGATGGCCACACCTCCTGTTCTTACTGCCTCTCTCCCTTAATTTTCCTATCACTTCAAGGCAAGACTGTTTTCGTTGACGCCGAAGTCATCGACGCCCTCTATTACAACATTCTTCGGGGTGAAGCTACACCTACGCCATGTCCGCTATCCCTTCCGTGGGTTTTCTCAAGATGTCTTTTCCTCTCACAATGGAAAGATATCACCATCGACCAGCTTGACGTATCATGAGCCAAAGTCTCAAACCTCCCCTAAGACGACCATCTCTTCGTAGCCAATAAACAAACCGTCGATTCCCTAACCAAAGGTCTCTCCTAGCATCTACAAAGACTCTTCTTTGCTTGGAACCTTTCCCCGGCCTTCCTCCTCCTCCTATCTCTCGATCCCGCTATCAAATGTTTTCATGATGCAATCGTCTCGGCAACTCTTGGGCGGTGCCCCGCCGGGCAGTAGTCGCAATCTCAACATCGCCCACCGCAACCCACTCCTAGCCATTCATCTTGTGCCCACGGACCTCTCCCTCGTGGCCCCTCTCCTACACTGGTATCCATGAGCCCCTATATTCCCCCCCCCGGGATTTGGCCCCTCCCGGCCTTATCCACCTCGAAGCCACCCGCCCGGCGCACATTCCCTCCCAGCCGATATCACCGTTATTCATTCCACCTCCCCGGCGTGTACTCGGTACCCGTTATGGCTACCCTCTCTCCCCCAACCTGGACCCCCGAGTATCCCCTTCGGTACCTTTACCCCCACCACCATCCCACCCGGTCACCCCAAACCCTACCTTACTTTGACTCAGCTCAACCAATCCCCGCTACCACGTGCCTCAAACACCGAGCCCGCACCATCTCGGTCACGACGGTATTAGGCAACGGGGGAAAAGCTCACAAAAACCAATCGTGACCACACCGCCCGACGAAACGGCCCTCTTCTCCTTTCGACCACCAAAGCGCGCTATCCAAACGTTGTGCTTTGTGCGATTGTCGTGGGCCACGCCACCCATACGTGTCCCTCGACCGTTCGCACCTCAAGACCATGGTCAACGAGACGTTTCCGGAATCTCATATCCCCGAGGTCTACGTCACCATCCTGCATTCTATCCCGAAACTCAAAACCTTGTGCACAATTCACCCTTATGCTTTGTATGATTTTCCATGGCCATTACACCCACCTCCTCGTCCCCGGCCTTCGACGAGCATCATTCCTCCTTAGACACGTACCACCAATTCAAGGCTGTCATGTGACAAGATACCTTCTCACTATGATTTCTACTTTAGTCGGACCAGAGGATCTTCCTCCTCCCATTCACATTCCTCCCCTCCCGCCGTCCCCATGAAAAAGTCTTCAACCACCATTTTTTACCTATCGTCATCCCGAGAGATGATTTGCCTAACCTCCTACCTGCGTACACTCTCACTCCACCTTAGTAGACTCCTGATCTACCGATGCCGCACATGTCCCCTCCTCCACAGATGACTAGTCACCCATTACTACATTCTCGAGTGATCCTCCTTCCTCCGCCTTCCCATCTTCCGCCCGATGAAGACATTATGGAAGCCATGACCAACCCCCGAATTTCCATGGGATGATATGCACCATCGCGCATACTTCCTCCCACAGTACATAGTAGTCCCACGACCAATATGATGTGGAAAATAAAGACTTCATTCCCAAGGAAGTCGATTGGTTCAAAAATCCCATCCTCGCACCCGATTCTTTCAAGAAGGAAACATGGCCAATATCTCTCCTACCATTAAAATTGACATTTCGCTCAAAGTGGGAATCGAAGAATATATCACCTTGGGCGCCCAATGGACTCGAAGAAATCGAGGCTTACACTAAGCTTTTCAAAGAATTCCGCGATATTTTCGCCCTGTCCTATTCCGAAATGCCCGTACTCGATCCCACCATCGTCAAACATCATATCGACACATGGCCCGATGCCAACCTTACCGTCAAAAATTGAGACCTATTAATCCTTCCAAACGTGATTCTATCAAAGCCGAAATCGACAAGCTCAAGCAGCGTCGGTTTCATCTATCCCATTGAATACACCACTTGGGTGTCCAACCCGCTTCCCGTCCTCAAGAAACAAGGCACCATCCGTTGTCCGCACGGACTTTCGCGACTTGAACAAAGCTTGTCCCAAAGACAACTTCCCCACACCATTTATTGACCAAATCATTAATGAGTGTGTGGGGCATGAGGTTCTATCCTTTTATGGATGGTTTCTTCTGTGATACAACCAAATAGAAGTTATCCGTCCCGCCGATCAACTTAAAACCACGTTCATTAGTCCATGGGGAACTTTCGCTTACCGGGTCATGCCCTTCGGCCTTAAAAATGCCGCCACCTTCAACGGCCATTTCTTATTATTTCCATGACTTAGCTCATATTATCCTCGCTATTTAGACGACCTCACGCACGTTCTAAGCATCGGCTAACACCCTCTATGATCTCGCGTACTATCTTTCTCCGATGTCGTGCGATAATATCCGCCCAACTCCATTCAAATGCGTGCCTTCTGCCCCCGCCGCCGTCTCCTAGATTCATAGTGCCCAAGGACAATATCACTTCGACCCTTTGAAATTTCAAGCCATTCTTGAACTTCCATTCCGTACCTTGCGTCGCCCATAAAGTCTCCAAGGCAAAGCTAATTTTCTTCGTCGGTTCGTTCCCCACTATGCCACCACCGCCCATGGGTTCCTTAGACTCCTTCGATCTAACATCTCATTTTACACCATTTTTTGGTCATCTAACCTATTATCATTAGATGGACCCAAGTACACTACAAGACCAATTTTACCCCTAAGTAAAATTTTTCACTATGTTAAAACAGGAAACCCCAAAAGGAAATATTAAACAAACCTATATTTGTTTGATTTTCGTCATGGAATAATTAATTAAACCATAATTTAATTATTATTCCCAGTCATGTTTAACCCAAAATCAAAGAAATTAATTAGATAAACCTTTATTTATCTTATTATTTTCCACGAATAATTATTTAAACCTTAATTTGATGATATTCCTTGTTAAATATGACCAAATCACTCACAAATAATTAAATAAATCACTATTTATTTAATTATCTTTCAACCACTTCCTTAAATAATTAAATAAATCATTATTTATTTGATTATCTTCTAACCGCTTCCTTAAAAAGATAAATAAATCATTTATTTATTTATTTTTGACTAATCAAGGGATTTGACCCAAGTCAAAGACCCTTTCCCTCCAACAAATATAATAAAGAATTCCATAAAAGGTGGATCTAGATTTGGTTAACATTATTTTAATCATGCACCAAGATCTAGAATGACCCAATATTTTGTTATAAATAGGAGGGTTTTTTCTACCATTCTTCACCTTTTGTTGCCTATTAGATCACTCTGGATCTATACACTTGGTCACATATCTCCATCATTTGCTCCCATTGAGCTCTACTCTTTGCATTGGGTTTTCTACATCAACTAGAGAGAGAAATCTTAGATTTGAAGTGCTGAGGACTTCCAAGAACCCATCCCACTGAGGGGAATTGGATACTCCTTCTGGTTTTCCTCCTAGGTGCCCCATTAATACAAAAATTCTTTCAAAAATTGTTCTTGCCTTGTCTATTGGTATATGGAGCAAACCCTTATTTTTACTGTTTAATGTCTTTCCATGCATAGATCTGGTGTTTTGCAGCTCTTTTCTTGTCTAACTAATCGCGGATCTGAAGATATTGGCAGCCACTTTTGTTGTTAGGGCTATTAGTTATGCGTAGCTAAAGTGGTCCTTTTTCGTACACTTCGACAAAGGATTCATACTAACAAATGGCGACTCCACACGGATTTTAAATTACGACCGCTGTCGTTTTTCATATTCCTGCATATCCAGCTACTTCAGACCCTAGGGTTTCTTTTCAGCTGTTTATTTTTCCTATTTTCATGTTTTTTTTCTCACATAAAACCCTAAAACATCAAAATTTCTAACTTCCGTGTGTTTCTGGCCCTATTGCGCAGGTAAGCGACACCAGCCGCAACTGAGACGGCAACTTTTCTGAAAATCTGCCGCCGAGACAACCGAAATGGGGGGTCGCACTTTTTGGCCCTAAACCTGCGACCTGGACCTCCAAGTCACACTTTTCAGCCTGTTTCCTGCGACCTGCACTGAAATCAGGTCAGAAACTGCGACCTGCCATTTTTTCAGCAATTTTTCTGCAATTTTTCTGGGTTTTGCTGCAGCTTCTGCCAGGGTCTTCCAGCCTCTGTCTCAGCCCGCTTTGACCAAGTTCTGATCTGTTTTTACTCATCTAAGTGGGAACCTAGCCCCCTAGGGATTTAGTACCCTCCACCTTTTGTGGAAGAGTTTTAGCTGTTTCAGCCGTCTGTTTTTCAGAGCTTCAGCCTCCTTTTTTCCATATCTGTTACCTCCCTTTCAGATCCGTTGAAATCAGCCTTTCTTCCTCTCAAATCACCTCTTGTCGTTTTGTTTGGACCTACTTTTTGGGCCTCCTCCTTGCCCCCTCCATTTTTTGCTGATTTCCTTCCTTTTTCCAGCCACCTTGCCTCTATCTCTTAGCTGTGATCTGCACCTCTTTTCAGCAGGTCTATCCTCTAGATCCCTGTCCCTTTTGACCCTCGATCTATTGGCCTCTTTTTACGTGTGTTTTGAATATATTTTTGCCCTCTTTTAGAGTAATTTTGAGAGACCCGCCTTTTTGGGTTCAATTGATGCATGGTTAGCTGTTAAATGTTATGTTATTTCAGCAATCTATATTGTTCTCTGCAGATTTCTTTTCAGTTACGCAACACACTTTTTCTTGCTCTCAAAACGAAAAGGGTTTAAAAATTAAAATTAACGCACACCACACACTGACCCTAAGTGAAGAAGCGCCTGGTTAACACCGCCTGGCAAAGACTCTAAAATCAATTGTCACTGCACCTTATCTGCCCTTGACATCGCTTGATTTTGTCCCTTTCTGCCCTTATCAGTTTCCTTCTTCCTGTCATCATTGCACCCCCAAGGCACCTTTCCCGAAGACTTCTTGGCCTTCATCCTCAGTTTCTGGTCGATCGACCTGCTCCGCCTCGCCGTCGTCGAGCCAGTCCACCTTCGAGTCCGCACTCCGACTCCTCTCCAGATTCATCGGGTCCTCCTTCTCCTCCTGGTTCTCCCCTGTCACCTTCACTATGTATGGTCCAGGGCTTAACGCTAGCGGTTCTCCCGGCCCTAATGCTGGCCCTACTACTAGCAGAACCACCACAGGAACTACCCCGGCCACCCCTGTGCTGCCGTACATTGCAGGCCTCAGCCTCCCCGATTTCCATCAGTTGATCAATGACCCCATTCACCACAATGCTAATTGGCCTACTATGCCAACCAAGCTCCCCTCCGACATCCCTAAGTTTGAGGGCCTTAATGGCGAAGATCCAACCAATCATGTCCGATCTTTCCACATGTGGTGTTCCTCCAATTCCATTACCGATGACTCCATCCGTCTTCATTTGTTCCAACGCACGCTCACCGGCGAAGCCTCTAAATGGTATGTCGAACAAGCCACCTCTACCCATATCACCTTTGAGACTCTTGCCCAAGCCTTTTTGTTGTACTTCCAGCTCCCTCTCTGATACGATACTCGCACGAAGCTCTTGACTTCCTTCAAGCAATCCTCTTCAACACGCCTTTCCGCCCATGTTCAGGAATGGCGAAGAAGACAGAGCTTGTGTCGAGCCCCTCCCTTCGAAGATCGGGTTTACATGGACTGGTTCCTTCGCACCCTTCCCACTCCCATCGGCAAAGATGTCGCCTCTCACTTTCCTCAAACTGAAGAAGCCGCCCTCCAAATAGCCTTGAAATATGACCTGATCTACGCTCAATCTGGTTATGTTTATACCGTTCTTCCTGACCTCCCCAGGCCTGGTGGCGCTAACGCCCCGGGGGCATCTCATTCCGCCGACGGTATCGTTGGAGCCCTTTCCCACCCGTATGCTCAACCTCCTGTGGGCTATGGCCAGCACCTCTAGCACTCTTCCCCCTCCCGGCAGCATGTATCCAGGATATGGCATGCCCCCTCCTGTCGCCCAGCCTCCTGCTTACCTCAATGTTGCCCAACCTAACCCTTACCTTTATCCGCAGCCTGGTGCGCCAGCTCCTCCAGCATATGCGCTTCCATCTCCCTTGCCTCCTCCACCACTTGTGCAACAGCCTCCAGGCGGGTATTTGCAGCCGAGGCGTGACTAATCCTCCTTCTTCACAAGAAAGAGCGTGAGAACAGCCAAAACAAATCTGCCCACAGTACCGTGGACCAGAATTTTGGTATGGACCCTAACACTGCCAACCAGCAACAGGGCACTTAGCCCAAGCCGACAGCCGTCGCACAAACAAGCCCCCGTTCGTGTTGCGGTGTTTATGGCCATTACACCCACGATTGTCCCCTCTTACCCCAGATGCGGCAGATGTGGGAGTCTCAAGCCACATTGCGCGGACAGCACGCTTCCCCTCATGCTCCTCCTAATGTGGCCACCACCCAGCCAGTTGTGTTTACTGATCCTTTCCCTCAGCAAGGATTCGTGGCTACCCAACCGCCTGATAGCCAGGTCGCCACTCCCCCTTCCCTCTCTGGTTCCTCCGATTACCAGATCCTTATGATGCACTCTGATCGTAACCCGCCCGTCGATCTTCACCTTCAAACTCGGTCTCGTCAGTACCCCAAGCCTCCTGCTCAGTTTGCCCCCGAGCCTCCCTCTTCAGATTCTACAGAGCCTCTTTCGACATCCAGTGGTCCCTTACATATCCCTCAACCCAAAGTTGAGGTCCATACCAAGATTCCTAAGGGACCATTACGTCGAAATGCTGCTTCTAGTCGAGCTGCTCATTCGTATAGCATAGTAGATGATTTGGCGCAATCTCCTGCTGCCATTTCCACACTGAAACTCCTCCAGTCGTGCCCTTCCCAAAAGAAGGCTCTATTATCTGTCGTGGGCACTGTAGATCCTGCCGATGACCAAATGATTGTTTTCGACGCCACTCAATCGGACCATCCTCCCCTTCCTCCTTCCGTCACCTTCCAAATCCCAGTCAAAATCCAGAACGCCAACTTGTCCCAGTGTATAATTGATGAGGGGGCATCCACCTGCGTGATGTCCGTGTCGGTTTGGAAGCAACTCAGATCTTCTGAGTTGGCCCCTTCCATGATCACCCTTCGAGCGTGGGACGATCATGCCTCCCAGCCCATTGGCCTATTTCGTAACTGCCCTATTACCCTCGCCGGTAAGACCGTTTGCATTGACGTCGAAGTCATTGACGCCCCTCTAGACTACAACATTCTATTGGGGCGAAGCTACACCTATGCCATGTCTGCTATCCCATCCGCGGTTTTCCGCAAGATGTCTTTCCTGCACAATGGAAAGATAGTCACCATTGACCAGCTATCTCATCATGAGCCGTCGTCTCAGACCTCCTCTGAGACGACCATCTCTTCTGTAGCTAATAAGCAAACCGTCGATTCCTTGACCAGTGTCTCCCTCGGCGTTTTCAAAGATTCCTCCCTCCTTGGAACTTTCCCTAACCTTCCTCCCCGCTCCCGTCACCGATCCCACCATCGAATATTTGCATGAGGTAACTTCCTCCCGTGCTGCTCTTGCTGCCCCGCCTGGCTAGTCGCAACCTCCCCTTGCCCTCCGCACCCCGCTCCTATTATTCCTTCCAACACCGACCTCCTCCTTTCCGGCCCTCCCCCCTGCTAACCTGTATCCCCGAACCCCCTTTATCCTCCCGGGAACTGCTCCCTCGGCCTTAACCACCTTGAGCGTCCTCTGGTCATTACCCCCCCTTGGGTGACACCTTCCCTGCCTCACATGCATTCCTCGCTCCCCGTCATGGCCACCCTCTCTCTCCCTAACCTGACCCTCGGCATACCCGTCCGGTACATTGACCCTCCAGCTGCTACCCCTCCCGGTCACCCCAAACATTACCTTGCTTTGACACCGGTTCAACCGGTCCCCCCTCACCTCCTCCGGGTCCCCAGCACCTCCACAGAACCCTACCCCTGTGGTGCCAGCCCCCGAAAAGAAAGGCAAAGATCGTAAGGGGGCAACCCATCAGGACCAGGCCGCCCCGACAACTCCTACCCCTCCGCGACCACCAAAGCCCGCCATCCAATGCGCTTTGTGTGATATCGTCGGTCACGCCACTCATATGTGTCCTGAATTGCCGCACCTCAAGATTCTGGTCAACGAGACGTTTCCCGACTCTGACATCCCAGAAGTCTACGTCACTATCCCAGACTCCATCCCGAAACTCAAAAACTTGCGCACAAACCACCCTTGTGCCTTGTGCGATTTTCACGGCCATTACACCCACCTCTGTCCCCGCCTTGATGAGTATCGTTCCTCCTTGGACATGTACCGCCAATTCAAGGCCACTTCGATAGGACCAGAGGACCTTCCTACTCCCATTCACATTCCTCCTCCCGCTATCGAGCCAACGGAGCCGTCAACCACCATTTTGTACCTGTCATCATCCTTGCGAGATAGTTCACCTGCCCTTCAACCTGCCGATCCTCTCAGCTCCTCAGCCAACCTTGGATCTGTTGATATCGCACATCTGAGCCCTTCTCCTCCTGATGGCCCGTCACACATCATTACTTCCTCGGGTGACCCCTCTTCCTCCAGTCTTCCCATCTTCCAATCCGATGAAGACATTATGGAAGCCATGACCAACCCGGACTTTCCCTGGGATGATATGCACCATCGCGCATACTTCCACCCACAGCAGTCCCATGACCAATTTGCTATGGAAACCAAAGACTTCATCCCCAATGTTGTCGATTGGTTCAAAAACGCCATCCCTGCCCCTGATGCTTTCGAAGAAGGAAACATGGCCAACATCTCTCCTACCATCAAAATTGACATTTCAGTCACCCCAGGTATCCAGGAATATATCACCTTAGGTGCTCAATGCACCCCGGAAGAAATCGAAGCTTAAACCAAGCTTTTCAAATAATTCCGCGATATTTTCGCCTGGTCCCATTCTAAAATGCCCGGACTCGATCCTGCCATTGTCGAACACCATATCGATACATGGCCAGATGCCAAACCAGTTCGTCAAAAGTTGAGACCCATTCATCCTTCCAGACGTGACGCTATCAAAGCCGAAATCGACAAGCTTAAGCAGGCTGGTTTCATTTACCCCATTGAATACACCACTTGGGTGTCCTACCCAGTTCCCGTTCTTAAGAAACAAGGCACCATCCATGTCTGCACGGACTTTCGCGACTTGAACCAAGCTTGTCCCAAAGACAACTTCCCCACACCGTTCATTGACCAAATCATTGACGAGTGTACGGGGCATGAGGTTCTATCCTTTATGGATGGTTTCTCCGGATACAACCAAATTGCTATCCGTCCTGCCGATCAACTCAAAACCGCGTTCATTAGTCCGTGGGGAACTTTCGCTTA